>OU343224.1:279253239-279292017 GCA_910596185.1 Chrysanthemum makinoi
TTTCATCAATGAGCTTTACATACCGTAGTGATCGTAAGTCCCGGCGGATCATCCTTTTGCGCATCGCTATAAAAAGAATTTTGTAACAATTATCGCTGGTATGACTAGTATAATGGCATAGATCACACTTCGCCTCGGGTTTGTGCCGATTTGACCTTGATGAACTAGAGGATGCTAACTTAGTTTCCTTAATTGAATAAGGAGCTTTTTTGATGGATTCCATCTTGTCACCAACTTCATCACAAGTTCACCGCGGATTTGGTCCGCTTCAAGAGGAACTCAAGATGTGGAGGTCTCAGGGGAATAGAGTCATCTTGGGTTGGTTTTGTTGGTCTTTTCGTGATGGTTCCGCCAAGTCCGTGATCTTTCTTTGGTGAGTGAGGGTTGAATTGCAAAGGAGCAAGCTCGTAGGTGCAAAGACCAAGAGGTTTCAAGAGTAGAAGCGGTGTTAGAGATTCTGCTTTTTAGATCGAGATGTGTTCAAGACTATCAACACATTGGGAGTCCAAGCATGCTCTTTAGAGCTTGGCTTCAGCTCTAGTATTCTTCCGTAATCGAAATTTTGAAGCTTACTCGTGGTTAACCCGCTCAACCCAATCACCGACTTGGGTAATGACAACGTATTGGTGATCATGCCACCGCACACAAATGGTTTAGGACCTTGGTCTTTATTGTGAGAATCAGAGAGATGATTTTCACCAATGATTCTCTTTTGCTATTGGGGCTCCTACAACATCAAAGACCCTAGGATTCTTAGCAATCCAACTTTCAATGATATCTTTTTCCTTTTAAGTTTTTCCCCAAGAGCTTGTGTTCTTTAACTAGTTTAGTGTTTTTGAATTTGCAGTGTGACAGCCTCAAGCTTAGCTTGTTTTAAAAGAAGCGTCGTTCCTACACTTGTTTAATTCAAAACTTAACTTGTTGTATTTTGAAAAAGATTTAATCGTTGCTCTTCTACAAACTTAAGGTCAACATTGATATAGTTCATAAAGATCGCCAATCAGAGTCATCATCCATAGAAAGTAAAATATTTACCTTCTTCATTGTGATGTTGACCCATTCTCCATTCCTGGCATGATTCTTTCCAACAACTAGCTTGTCCCTCTTCGAGAGCCATCGCTGCACCGACTTGCACCATTTCATCGTTTGAGGAGATCGCTCTTCATCCCGGTCGAAGACTTCAAAGAACAAGGCCCTTGTTTTACTCCCCACGCATTTAACATTGTTTGTTGTTCCCGAGGACTGGCCTCAAGCAGGCTAGCTTAGCTTTGGCTTTCCCAGACTTAGCTTCAAAATCAACAGCTTTGTTTTGATCGCATTTGTTTTGAAAATTTTGATGAGACCGATAGATTTTTGTTGAAATTTGCTAAAGCCCGAGGACCGATTTGACCTCGATGGTTTGTAAAAGGGTTCAAATTGCTTTAGAAAAAGCCTTTTGGCAAAATGACCTATTTTGTGACACTTAAAACACTCGTCCCTCATTAGCTTTAGTATTAGAAAAATCTTTGTTTCTTTTTATAAACCTTCTAGAGTTAGCAAGGAGTGCCCCTTCCTTAAATTCATGTTCAGTCATTTAGGTACCTCGCTTGATCTCTCATCAGCTCATCATCCAATTTCCCCGAAAATCCTCGAACCACACCGTTAGAATAAAAAGCAAGAGAAATTGGTGTTGAGGTGGTGGTCGTGGACTTCTGACTTCATGAGACTTCTTCAAGTCGTTATCGCCCTGCTGATGAGGTTTTCCTCATAGACAAATTTCCATATATTTCGTGAAGTTCAAGATTATGGATATGATTAGCATTCCTAAGTCCCGAGAGAAATTCAACCACTTCTCGTGGAGACTATTGACAAAACCAACGTTGATTTAATGTTTGGACAACTTAACACCATCATTTGACGCTCATTTAACAAAGTTTTGTACCGTGTAAGTTTGAGACAGAGTTTCGAGTCCTTGGCCCCGAAGGTGTTATACTCAAGTTTCGTGTCCATAATCCCGTTCTCCTTGGTATCTCACCCTTCATGACTGTGGACCGTGTCATCCTGTGTTTGTTTAGATGTACTACCTATAATGAGACTCCATAACATCATCGGGAGACAAGATATGATGATGCTTTTGATCCTTTGGTCCCGTTAACCACTCTCCTATCGCCTTGAGTTTATTGAGCTCGTGTTTAGGCAAACCTTCGCCAGCCTTTGGGATAAATGGACCTTCATTAATACACTTAATGTAGTATGGTTCCATCCTAGTCAAATAGCAAAGCATTCGCTTTTTCCATTTGTTAAATTTACCAACTTCGAAGTCGAGGCACCAATAAGCTCCACCCTTTTGTCGACAAGTTGGGGCACATACATCATTTCAACCATTAGGATCCCGATTTAAAACGCTGAGCAAAAAAGGTTTTATAATCAGCTCGATACCACTTGTTGTTCCCGCTTTCACAATCGATAAAAACAATTAAAGCAATAAACCAACCGATTGTGAACAATGACCTAATTAATTTAAGTAAAACACACCAATAATTTTAAACTTATATATTCTTTATTAGAAACAAATCAAAAATAATACATTACCCAAGTACTTTGTAAATAGTACTTGGGATTGAAATGACAAACTATGGTATATCCTCACTAAGCTCGTGCTAAGTCCGAGCACAACTACAAAGGAACCACTAAGCTATCTCGTGGATAGAGTTGTATTTGGAGGAGTGAAAGATGGCTTGTTTGTATGTTTTACAATTAATCCACAAGCTTAAAATTCTTTCACTCCACCTCTTATGCTATTTATACAAGTATGGTTTTAACTCTATCCTAGAGGACAAACCGACAAAACTGAAGACAAAATACTCGATGTATTTTGTCTCGCTACATTGGCTATATTGGGTAAGTGACAAGGCATTTCTTGTGGTGATGACATTGAGCCCGAGTTAATGATCCGTGGAAAGTTTGACTTGGTTGATAAGGACTTTGTCTTATCTGCTCAAACTTATCCCGCTTTGTCCCGCCATTTTCGCTTTCATAGCCTTCGCCTTCGCTTTAGTTTGTCTTCAGTGTTAGTAGTTGGTGAGGAGTTTCGGGATTGAGTGAGTTATTGTCATCACTCACTAGGGATGGCAAAAGCACCTCAAACCGATGGAAAACCAAAACCGTAACCCGTTGGTCGGGTTCGGGACGGTTCGCAAGTTTGGATAAGGTTCGGTAGATGTATTCTTTTCGGCTGTGTTCGGTAATACCTGCCCGCTTATTCGCATCTGTATACCCAATTAGTACCCTTTTTGTTTTTGCTAATTTATATAAGGTCCTAATAAGTTTTGATCTCTTAGCCTTGTACAATTTTTTTTCTACTCTACTCCTTAATAAGATATATCTTGGTAACTACAAACTATTAAATTAACACTTACGCTTAACGCTTTAATTCTCAAACACATGACACATTAACTCCTTAATTTTTCAAACATTACTTAATAAGTCGTTTTCTTTAACTACTTAAAACTTTGAATATATTAGAGTGTTTTGATTTTTATTCAGGTTGAGTTGAACAACGATGATTTTAATTGGGGATAACCGTTACCCACGGGGAAAACCGATAACCCGATGGATAATAATAATCGGGTACCCATCGGTATTGGGCGGTTTGGGTTTGATATTATAAACGGGTAATGCACGGATTCACTAAAACCTACCTCAACCCGACCCGCTGCATCCCTATCACTCATGAATCCGTCATCTTCTTCTTGACTCGGTATTCACACCTTAAGTTCCGCCTAACTGAGTGGAGAGACTTCTTCTTTGTCTCTTACTAAGTATCCTTTAAGATGTTCTCACCGAGACTATGCGCTCAGTGACTTGTTAGTGTTTAAGGGACTAAACACTTAGGGTATTTTCTATTCAAATCCTAGACTTAAGGGGTTTGGGTATTCACTGAACCCAACATCTCACATAACGTAAATTGCAACACCAAGTGTTTCTTGAATTAGATATGTATAAGTCATATTAGAACGTTAGTCTCTTACCTTGCAGTCAAGAGAATCCGTTAAATCATATTTCTATGTGTTGTACCTTGCACACAATAAAGATTTCTCCCACTTGTCCATGGAACAACATCATTTAGCAGATAAACAACACACCATATGTTTGTTTATGTGACCAATATGATTGTGTCATTGATATTAGCATAACTAGTAGATGTAGAACCACTGTCTAGTAAGGAAACGCATATGACTATCATTAAAAACATAGGTGTCTACAAGTGAAAAGTAATTACCTTAAGACATTCTAGAGATAATATGGCTTACTACCAAGATGACAAAGCTTGTAACTCCCACTGAATTAGAGATTATTACATTAATTCCTTATTCAGTAATAAGAACACAATGCTCTCACTGGATTTGACAACATGGTAAGTGTTTCATTAACTAGTGAAAGAAAATAGTGTGCTATTTACTTCCCTACACCTTTGAGAAAATCTATACATAACAATTACTTATGTACTAAAAGAGTGTATTCTACTATGTAGATGATGGACTATCCATCAATGCTATTAACTTGAAAAATTAGGCATGCAATTTCTTCCTTAATAGTTCCACCATTCCAACAATTGTATGTAGTACCTTTAAATGGTCAAAACATAACAACTGGATAAAATATACTAGTTTATCTTTTACCAAATTTTCAAGAAATTAGTCTAGCTTATTTAATAATTTAGAAAATGTGCAATTTTCTTAACTATTGAAGTTTGCTTATGAGTTATGCATTTAGAATTTAGACAATTCTAATTTCCCTATCATGCCTTTCTCATTCATGAAAAGGAATAGGATCAATCTCACACTTTTCTCATGAAAAGAGCAATAGATTTATTCTTTTAGTAAAGTTGACTCTACCAAAACCTTACAGTGTAGATCAATTTACCAATACAAGAATAAACTCACGCACTGTTTAATGTTGCATTAATACATTTAAAGAATTAGCAAAATTCAATATTAGTATTTTCGATAATTAAACTTTTCAAGAAAATAAAATACCCAAGGAAATATTCATATAACCATAGAATTTTCTTGAAAACTAGGATCCAAATTATCGTAGTTCCATTACATCGCTTGATCTGCTAGTAACGAAAGCACATAATAAGGTTATCTGTCCAACAATAATTGGCAAACCTTTTTCCAATTCCTAGATCATTATGGGATTTACATTACCAACAACATTGCAAATGTAAAAATGTTTTATCCCCATCTCGTGCCTTGAGTCTAGTTCTCACTTAATACTTAATTTAAGTCGTCTAACTTAAAGGATTGCAAATGTGTCCATGCAACGTATGACTTCACATGAAGATTTACCTTTCCATCACAATCTCGCCAAGTTCCCACATGAAATAAATTGCAACTTCGAAAGTTCCTTTAACTAGATGGCACTAACTTAATTTTAAAGGGTACTAGTTTTGATTTATGGTGTCAAATCAAGTATGTATGAAGAAGCATGCATACAACTTCAGATCAATAGTTTTAATAAAACCTTTTATTAACCAATTCACAAAGATTAAACTATCAAAGTTTTGATTGAGGTATTGGTTTCTTCAATCAAGGAATTTACCTTTAATTATCATCCATTATATCGTACTTTTGCATAAGTCCAAAGACTTGGTGTTTCGGATAATTACCACAAAGTGGCGCATGGAATTAAAGCTAATTCGCCCTTAAGATGATTTTATACATAAATAGCCAACTTGGTAACTCCAATTTGAGCAAAGCGAAGAATTTGGTCCGAACCAATTAACCTCCTTCTTCGGTCACAATTTAATGCGCTCCCCTCCTTAAACCTCTCTTATAGTTTGTCAAAATTGGATGCGCCGTTCTCACTATTTGTACCAAAACTCATCACTCAATTAAACTTAATGAAAATTTAACGCTTCAAAAAACAAATCAAATTTCACCTTTGTTTAGTCCAATTTATTTTGCTATTCAAGAAATTACCCTTTTCTTAAAACTTGTCACACATGATAAAAAAACAAGTAACAATAAAAAATAAATAACTAAAACAATGCGCACATAATTAACAATTAATATGTAAACAAGTAACCACATGCAACTTATTTGATAAAACCTATTAATAATCAATATCTAGGTTAATTAACGTATATATTAACTAGGGCTATCACTTGCATAATAGAAGTGAGCCACATACATCGATGAATCGATTGCGTAAGCCATAATTAACAAATATACCAAATTACACATAATTGATCCATTAATATATATATTGAGGTATTCCTAAATTAAAGATTTATCAAAACAATAAACATGTGTAAAAAACTTAACAATTAATTTTCACGTAACCAATCTTAACAATTAAATATATAACGACAATAATCCATGCAAAACATGCACGTTTTCATGGATTTAATATAACAATTATTCACGTTGTCACAAGATCGCATACAATTCCATGTCACACAACAATTATTCACAAATTAATTCATATAACATATATACAATTCTAGGTTTAGATATCGATAAAACAATTTTATAAACCCTAAAAATGTTTTACATAAATCGACTTAAAAAAAATTAGGATCGACTAAAAAAAATTAGTGGTCGACTTTAAAAAAATTAAAACCAATTAGTGCAAAAGCCCTAACCCTAAAATTAGGGTTTCATAATAATAAACAAACCCTAGAATTAATCATATCAAACATAACACAATATCCGTTTTTTACGTGTTCAGTAATTAATTACTCATTCAACCAAGCTCTCTGATACCACTGTTGGAATTATATAACATGACAACTCATAAATATAAACAATAAACATCAAGAATATATGCGGAAGTGTAAGAAAATATAATGAATATTTAACTAACTAAAACATAAAAGTATGCGTACCTTTTGATTCTAGCTAAACAAGAATCAACTCCAAACAACTCTTCAATTAAGATGAACCCTAATTAGGGTTTATGTGAATATTAGAATTACCCCTTACCCTTTTGCCCCTTACCCTTTTGTAATTCAATCCAAGATACTAACAATAGTGTGTTAGTACCACGCTCTTGTCACACGCATATTAACGAATTAAAGTAAATGCTAGTTTGATTAACACAAAACGCTTGTTTAAAAAAATTGACCCTTGTAAGGTTTTTAAACGATCGGCCATGCAAAAGAAACCAAGAAAACAATTTTAGAGTTTAGGTATTGTGTACAAGAGATACAAAATAATTAACCCTATGTTTGTTTATATAGAATGACAAAACTTGGAGAACAACTTGGGATTGGGTTGGGTACCCTAGCCAATCGAATTTAGTAACCCACAAGGGTTTCTAGATCTTTCTTGTTTCCCATTTTTCATCTATAGTCCTTTCCTTATTTTACTTAATGACCGTTAGTTCATTACAATTACTTAACGCCAAGTTAGTTGTTTTGTGTAATTAATAACTAAATTCCACATTTTATATTTATTATTTAATTATTAAAACTTTAATTCTCATACGTAAAGTGTGCAATCCCGTGGTCTCGAGTTCGATCCTAACACACATCTATTATTTTATGTCCATTAAACTAACAAAAACTAGTAACTGATAGAAGCAAAATTCTAATACAATCATCCGCTATTGATATATAATCAACTAAAGCTTCGACAATTCTTCTTCTATACTAATTGTTCCTAATTAGTTGAAATCTGATAACGAATCATAATTAAGTGATTCGTATAAGTGCTTATTAATTTCCTAAAAGTCACTTGTTTCACTAATAAATACAATGCTTGACGAGGATTTCAAAGAAAAAGAATTGCCGCTTATGGTGAACTGAAACTGTATATTGAGGTTTGTGTCATACGGATTTCGTGACGCTTGAGAAGCTCCTCAACCAAATAATTGTGAGTTCAAGTTCTACTTCTCGCACGTATGAGATAAATGTTAGTGTGATATTTAGTGTAGTCAAGTTATAGTTTGCTTGGGCTTAGGCCCAGTATCTCTTGTTAGGGTTAGAAGGCTATATATGTATTGATTGGTTTGCTTAATAAAACATTAACCACTTTAATAACCTTCATGGAATCAGCCAATCACGATCATACACCTCAAAACCCTACCACTTGCATACAATAACCTCATAGTTACTTTTGTTCCAGTTGTTAATCTTTAAAGGTTAGTCGACCGTTGACTCATTGTGATAGCCAGTGTTAGATTCATTCTAGAAGTGTTATTATTATAGGTCTCTTGTTATTACATTATGTATAAACAATATTCATTTTGTTTTATGTTTTTTATTATGAAGTGAGGTAGGCAGCCTAGATTAAGTAACTATGTAAATAGAGTCCGGCCCATTAAGGCTCAACTCTACCTCACCGCCTTGCCTACCTCATTGTCAACATAGTATAAATACCCCTTACCTCATGGTAAGGGGTGTGGATGGATAGGTTATGTTGGTGTACTTTTCACTAAGAATAATACTTTTTCTCTTAACTCTCTCTCTCTCTCTCTCTCGTTTTAATTCTCATGTTGTAAGTTATACTCATTGTGTGATGATAATAATTGAAGGAAAGCCTACAATTGGTGACAGAGCACCATGATGCTGATTTAGATGTGTTTTTGTTTTCAAAATTTCATGTTTTTAAGCATTCGTTAAAATCAGCGAAGTAGAAAACTGTGTCAAAACGGTTTGGTGGTTGTATTCTAGTTACATATAATCGTGATTGATCAATTTTGACTTGATTTACACTACTTATGTATCTTTAAAACTGAAACTCGTCAAAAATATAAAGTTCGGTGCATTTTCTATCTTATTTCTACCTCGCAGCTAGTATTTCATAATTAGATCTTGTTTATTTAATGGTTAATTCATAAAAAGCTTTCGACTTTGACTAGTGATTTAACAAGAATCTACACTGGTGGAATCATTTTAAACTCAAAAATTGTTGTTAAATCGTTTTTCTAGTTATTTTGGTTAAACGCGTTTCAACAAAGTTGAGGGAAATTCAAACCACCAAGAGGCTCGCCAAATTGAGGAAAACCACCAAGAGGATTAAACCAACTCAGTAAGAAAAGTCAAAAAGTCAAAACCCTAATTCACCTTAGTAGGATTTACCTTACCTCGTTGCTTCTATCTCATTTACTACCTAGTCGTTACTACCTTCTTGTTGTACCTGCCTATACCAAAATTACTATTTTGCCCTTATACTACCTCATGCTAAAACTTGAACTTTTCACGAAGATCTATTACATCATTTTGAAACATAAAACACGCATCTTTATCATTTAAAAGATCTATAAAATCATCTAACTTACACAAAACAAAATGTCTCAATCACTCAATCAACTTCAACAAATCACCAGTGGGCAACAAACCATCATTGATGTTGGTTCCGAGAATCATCCTCCTATGCTCGAGAAAGGAAGTTATGTTCCATGGGCTAGTCGTCTTATGAGGTATATTGAACAAAAGAAGGGTGGAGGAAAATGGATTAAGAAAGTCATTATTGATGGGCCGTTTGTTATGCCTCTATAACTATACTGCCGATGAAGAAACCACTCCACCCTCCGCAACACACCTCGACTTAGGACTTGGGATGAACTTCCGCCGATGAGAAAAGTCATTATGAAGCTGATGGAAATGTCATGAAACAAATTCTCTTGGGGATACCAAATACCATTTACTCAAGTGTTGATGCATGCAAGATTGCTAAGCTTTATGGGAGAATGTGAGACATCTCATAGAATGAACTGGTTGAGCAAAGCCGATACGTAATTTTGCAAAACCACAAAAGTTTTACATTCCTCCTTGGCAAGGTACCTAATTGTAGTGTAGTATAGGCAGGACATGAGGGATTGATCGTTCTCTCGAGGAATAGTGTTGTGAAGGCCAAAGTGTATGTCAAAATAGATCTAAAGGTGACAGATGAGTCTTTTTGAGTTTTTATAACCTTTTAGAAAGCAAATTAAAATCTCGGGGTTTGAATATTGGACGTTTTAACTACTAACTAGTTAAAACAAAACTAAATAAACTAAAATTAAACTACATGAAAAAAAAAGTAAATTGACGGCAACTCTTATGATAAGAAAATGTGTTTACTTAGATTTCTTTACTCCCCGATTATTCTTATTGATTAGTCAATTGTCACGTATTTGTTTTAATTGGAGCGTTGTATTCCTTATTATTAGTCGTAAGGAGGTGCCAAATGCCGTAACTCTATGAACGTATAAGTCTCCCCTAAGAAGCTTAAAGTTTATTAATTCTTCTAGGATCTACAAGCATAATTCACTAATAAATACAACGATAAAACCACTAGTGCACTCTAGGTTGCGCTTTGATAAGATGGACAAGTTAGTTACATCTAAGAATTAAGCTAGTTTTCTTACCCTAACGTAAGGCAACCAATTAAACAAGAGACGACAATCAATAATTAATAACTTGGTTTCATTAGATCTAAGCAAACACTAATAAATCTAGCCTAGCATGTTAAAGTAAAGAAAAGAAAAGCATATAATCAGACAACACATAAACACATTGAATGATTAAAGAGGGATTACTTAACTTCAATTAAACATGAGCCAAAGTGGTCAAAAAGCTTCACAAAAGTCTGTGAAATTGCCTAGGGTTTTGCCCTCTCCAAAGTGTTACACTAATAATTGAAAACATGCGAAAATAGATATAGTATTACAATTGGGACAACTTCACTTTATGATTGTAATGCCATCATCTCGTCGCCATTAGGTTTTCGTCTTTTGCAAGTCGTTGTTGTGACGTCGCCACTTGGAGTCTATGACGTTGTCATGATGTCTTGACCGCCGCTATTAAAAGATCCGAGCCTTCACGATAAGTTTTACTCAATTATGGTCTTCAAATACAAGTGACTCGGTCAGTTAAGGTCTTTAAAGTTTTGAGCCATCGCTTTTAAAACTTCCATAAAATTATCACGCCCAAATGCAAGTGACGGTGCGCTGTAAAATGTGATGTCATCTAGAGCCCTTTTCTAGACAGATACGCGACTTTGTCTTTTTCCTTACTTCCTTGTCAATTTTAGCCCAAAACATGCCGCTTTTATCTTTTGCCCAAGTACCTAAAATGTGAGAAGAAACAATTTAAGGTAATAATTGATCAAAAATATAATGAAGTTTAGAGCTTAAATGACCCCTTAAAATGCAGTTTTTAAATCCTTATCAAATATCCCTACACATGGGATTTGCTTGTCCTCAAGCAAATGTGATTTATCCAATCAATTTACAAGTTAGGTAGTATTTAGCATTGGTTTAAAAGTAAGTACAACATACATTCTCGTGGAAAACCGTGAGAGGGGGTTGAATAGTTTTGCCGATTTTAACTTAGTTTCAAAGACTTTAGATTTGATGTTATGTGAACTCGCACGATGAAGAGAAAGTATAGATCAAAGAGTAATGCAAGTAAAGAAAGAAAGTAAAGTAAAGGATAGAAATGACACAACCGATTTATAGTGGTTCGGCTACAAGGACACCTTCCTTTCTCTACTCCACTCCCCGAGTCACCTACTCGAGAGTTCAAGCACTATGACAACAAACTCCTTCAACTTGGCGGAGAAGCCTTCACAACGTTGCTTACACTTTTTCCTGTACAAAGCTAAATATCGAGTCCGTAACACGGAGGACCAAACCAACACTACTATAACACAACAAATATGTGAAATATGAAATACAAGATCTTCGCTACAAAAATCTTGTGGTGGAATAAATCAATCAAGGATCCCTTGCTTGGATGACTTGTAGAATGCTCGTGATCTCGCTTTAGAGAAGGACCTATATGAGAATTACAATAAAAGAAAGAAGAACTACTCTCTAGATCAAGTGATCTTTTGTTAGAAGAGTGTGAGAATATATGAGAGAGAAGAAGAGGGTAAGTAAAATGAAGAAATGGCTTTCTATTTAAAGGCAAATTTTGCCACTGCAAGGATCGATCCCACGGATCCTTGCTTGAGGGATCCGTCTAGTGTAACTCCATGGATCCGTGAGACTCCTCGCTTGCCTATGGATTTGGGTTATGGGTCATGGGTCCTAGATTATGGACCATGGGTATTCTAAATAGATATAATGTATCTAATAGATGCAATGCATCTAGACAATGGGTATGGGTTAACTCCATGGGTTATGGATATGCTCCATGGGTATGGGTCATGGGTTGTGGTTTTACCCATCCTAATAAACTATTACAACAAATGAATTATTACAACAATTTGTATTTAAATGACTATATGTAGATGTTTTACAAAAATAACATGCATCCTTATAATTTTACTTATGATAACATTATATTTGTTATCAACAAAACACAAAGAGATCGCTAAATATTAATAAACGTTTTATGGTTTATTTGTATTAACAATCTCCCTCTTTTTGTTGATGACAAAACATAATGTTATGATGAGTAAAACTTAAGAATACATGTATGTTTTTTAAATACTTTTCTCCCCTTTTGTCTAAACAAAAAGTGACCCTAGTGAAGAAATAAAGTGTGGAAAAATAGACGATCTCTAACTCCCCCTTGATGGTAGCCCTAGAATGGGGCCAAGTGAGAAAATATAAAACCTACAAAGAAGAGGTTAGTAGTAACATGCATAAATAATCTTGTGATTGACGAGAAACAAGATTGGGATCCAAGGTATGTAAACAAAGCCTTGTAATAAAATAACAAAGTGTAGTGGTATTTATGCCACATACAAGCATGTAAAACTAAGAACAAGACCTGTTCTAAATGATGTGGGTAATGTTTACAATATAAATGATGTGGGTAATGTGTGTGGAAGTTTTCCGGGTTAGTTTGATTTGTGAGATGTGGAAGTTATGGTGGAAAAGTTGGAAAATAAGGATCAAAGTCCTAATGTTGGAAGTGGTGGTGGAAAAGAACCTAGATGTTCTTGTAAGAAAATGGGAGCTAAAGGTGTTGAGGTTTCAAGGTCTTTAAAAATTGTGTTTGGAGATGTGGGAGGTGTTAAAAAGACTAGTAATTTTGGGTTGGTTTGTTGGGATCTTGTTGGAGTCTTAAGGAGTTCCAATAGAGTGACTTTAGGTGGAGACTTGATGGTTGATGATGTTGGTGTGCTTGTTAGAGATGATGGAGGTGCTACTATGAAAGCATTTTGTGGTGAATGAGTAGTTGGTGATGAACTATTTGATGATTTGGCTAAAAACAAGGCCGGATGCTAATCCGCGCTTTTTCTAGATTTGGGTGGTGGTACTATGGAAGGTGGTAGGACAAAATTTTGGATTTTTTGAAAAGGATTGTTTGCACTAGGTGATTCATCTATGTTGGAAGATCTTTTGAATGACATGATGATGGTTGTTTGCGAGGTTGAGAGTGATGAAGATGCAAGCATTTTGGGAATCCTATTTATAGAAAAATAATGCATTGTAATGAATGCTTGACCCAAAATGTGGACTAAAATCTAATGATTAGATATGAATTTAAGGCATGTGATCATGAGAACACAAGCATTAAGTAACATACTCATTAGTAAAAAAAAAGTGTTGAAAATATAGAGGTTTTTAGCCAAAGTGAGAAAATAGAAGAGAATTTAGCCTTCTCACGGATCCCACGGATCCTTTCCTCGAGGGAAGCTGCCGAAATGCTGGGATCCGTGGTACTGGTAACTCAGGTAGCTCAAAATTTTCCTTTTGGAAATATTTGTGCCTAGTGTGTCTATATGCAAACCATTTGGAGTTGCGGTTATCTCGACATCTAAAAAGAAAAGAAAAATAGGCTAGAATTGAAAAACATACTATTATATGAGATAACTCGAGTGCTACTAATTCATTGTTGCTTTAATGAATGTACCCAAAACACATATTAGTTATGTGTCCTCTTTAGCATTCAAAAGACATGAGATGCAATGAAAACGGGTTTTTCCTTTGTATTAATAATGAAAAATAGGTTTGTCCTAGACATGAAATTAGCTTTTATGAAAGTGATATGGGAAGAAGTATCCTTTTAGAAAGCATTTTGAAAAAAGTTTCTTTGTTTGAAGAAAACGTTTATCCTTGAGAAAAAAAAATAAGTATGAAATTACATGTTGTAAGAGAAACTTACCTTGAAAAGTAAAGAAAAATTATGAAAGTACGAGTTGTAAATACCTATCTTGGGTTTTGAAAATTCCCGTATTGTTAGTGAGTTGTGTGTGAAATAGAGATCCTAGACTCAGAAAGAAGAAGGCTAGTGTTTACATACCTTGCAGAGTTTAAAAACTAATTACGACGATTGTTCCATGAGACCAAGACCAAGAAGTAGGTTGAATTGTTCCCGCTTCAACGATTTGGTGAGGACGCCGCCTTTTTGTCTTCGATGCTACCTTCTCAATAGAGATTCCCGTTTGAACATTGTCTCTTAGAAGTGATGACGAATCTCTATATGCTTCGATTGAGAGTGCAATACGATTCTTGCTTAAGTCGATGGCACCTTTGTTGTCACATAGAATGGTTATGTAACTTAGATGAATGTCGTAGTCAACTAACGCTTGTTTCATCCATAGTGCCGGCATGCTGCAAATGAGACATATTCGCTTTGTTGATATGGCTAATGCCGCTTGCTTTTTGAGAACCAAGATGTTAAAAAACATCCCATGAAAGTACATACACCACTTGTACTCTTTTGGTCAACATAGTCACCGCATAGTCAATCTGATATACAATTGTTTCTACCCCCATACCCTTAGGATACCACAATCCTAATTGAGTCGCACTTTAAAGTATCTAAATATTATTTTGACCTCTTCTAGATGTGATGTTTTAGGATCTTCTTGAAACCTAGCACATAGACCAACACTAAACATGATATCCACCGACTATTAAGGTAGGTAGAAGACTACCAATCATGCCACGGTATTTTTGTGTTATCAATGGATTCTCCGTGCCTTCATATTTTGTGAGTTTAGTGTCAGATGACATTGGTGTTCTTATGGGTTTTGACTCTTCTAAGCCAAATTTCTTTAACATCTCCTTTATGTATTTAGATTGATTAAATGAGATACCATCTTCTACTTGTTTGATTTGTAGACCAAGAAAGAAACTTAGTTCTCTCATCATACTCATCTCGAACTCGTCATGCATGACTTTAGAGAAATCATCACACATGTCTTGACAAGTAGATCCGAATATAATATCATCCACGTATATTTGAACAATGATTATATGTGATTCATTTTTCTTAGTGAAAAGTGTATTATCAACTAACCCCATGGTGTAGTTGTTTTTTATTAAAGATGACTTGAGTCCATCATACCAAGCTTTTGGAGCTTGTTTAAGACTGTGAAGAGCTTTCTTTTAACTTATACACATAAGTTTAGGTTTTTTAAATCGATAAAGCCCTGAAAGTTGAGCTACATATACTTCTTTCATTAATAAAACCATTTAGAAAAGCACTTTTGACATCCATTTGATAAAGCTTAAGATCATTAGCACAAGCATAAGTATGCAAGAAGTATTCTTATATAATTTACCCAGCTACCAGGCATAGTCCCATCAAAGTCTACCTTCTTGTTGATTATACCCTAGGGCAACGAAGCCTTAGGCTTTGTTTCTACACTACACCGCTTCGCATCTAACTTGAGCACCGCTCAGCCGTTCACCACCATCCACTATAATCAAAGTTTAATAGTCAGCTTCATAACTTTGGATAGTGGATGGACCAAATAAATCCATATGTAGTAATTCTAGACACTTAGTTGTAGAGACCATGTTTTATTTCTTTGTGACTAAAGGACTTGTTTTTCTACATTACAAGCATCACAAAAGTAATGTTCATATTTTAATTTTGTAGATCTCTTACTGTGATCTTTGGATGATAGTATTGAAGAAGTCGCGATATTTATGACCTAATCTTCTTCGATGCCATAAGGTCAGTATCATCCATAGTGTAAGACATAGTTTGTCTTTAAGTTCACATCGATTTTAATGACATACTCCATGTGTCCTAATTCCTCTACCTATATGATACCGCTTTTCAATATCTTACTACCTTGCCATTAAAAAGTAATGCTACGCATTCTTATCACATATTTGACTTATGCTTAAGAGGTTAAAGTTTAGGGTTTTCTATGGACACATCGTTAATGGTTAGAGATTTGTTAGAAATCGTACCTTTACCGATGATTTTGCTATTTCCAAATACCACATTTCCTCCATTGAAGGATTCATATGTGGAAAATAAATCTTTATGGCCGGTCATGTGCCTCGTGCACCCGCTATCCTTGATCCACTCATCCGATCTAGGTCGACCTTTAAGCACACCTAAGAAAACAATTAACTCAAAAGTTTGGTCCCCATTTCTTCATGGGTCCATTAGTGTTAAACATTCCATTCATGTTAGACATGTATGGAAAAGGTGAGTATATGTTCCATGGTGCAAAGTTTTGAAATGGAAAACCGTTTTGCATATTAGGATTTCATCTAATTTGATGGTTACTTCTCGGATAAACATTATTAGGTATCCTAAATGTGTTCGGTTTTGAAAATGATGGACCTTTGTTTCTTGTAAAACTTTGTTTTTGTCTTGGAGGTGGTTATCTAATAGTAACATGGGTTGGTTTCTTCTTATTAACAATAACAAAATCGGTTCTAGATAAAGAAGCTATATTATTGCCGCTGCTTCCTTCACAGACCACGGATCCTCGGTTTACACTACTCCTTTTCTGCCCTTGGGATCCAGAACTCACGTGGTTTGTTTTTCTATTGCTTTTATGAATTGTGTTTCTTTATTTTCACTAGTTGACATATCAACTTGTCGAAAGCCTAAAACTTTTGGTTGTTTCCTCGTTTTAACACTATCTAATATCGTATCTAGAGTATTAGTATTCATTCTAGCAATCTTAGAGTCTAGATGATCAACTAGTGTTTGAAGTTGAACGCAAAGATCACATTCCCCACTTGCTATCTTCTTCTAGGCGACGCTTTTAACTCAATGACTCCCTTTTCTAAACGTTGATTTTGGTTTTTCAAAAACTTGTTTTTGTTGATTACTTTTAAACTAATTTTGCAAAGTTTATCATATTCATTATGCAATGAGTCATCATCTAATGATGAGCTACTATAGTATTCGTGACATACGTCGTCATTTTCCATGTGACAAATTTCTTCGTCCTCCTCCTCGCTCATTCCCCACGTACCGCTCACGAACACTTTTTGTTCATCATGTTTGGGACACTTACTAATAAAGTGGTTGGGATCCCCACATTGAAAACAAGCACGTTCATCCCTTGCCTTCTCATCATGTTTGCTTTTCCGGAACCCTTTCTTGTCGCCATAAGGTTGCTTTGATCTTCCCTTTCTTCTAAAGAACTTCTTGAAGTCCCTTACCGCCATGGCATACTCCTCGTCATCGCTATCCGAAGAGGAGTTTTCTTCATCGCTTGAGACCTTCTTGGCTTTAAGGGCAAGAGATTTGTGCTTCTCTTTCACTTTTGAGGCTTTAGAATCTTTAGCGAGGACAAGCGTATTGACTTTTAAATTGCCTATGAGTTCATCGAGGTGAGGATTGACAAGTCTTTTGATTCTTCGATTGCCGTCACCTTAGATCTCCACTTTGATGGAATTGCCCTTAGATATCTCCTAACATGATTACTACTAGAGAAAGACTCATCAAGTGCTTGTAAAGATGTAATTATAGTATTAAATTTAGCAAAAGAATGATCTATAGTATCCTCATCCGATATTGAAAATTGTTCATATTGTTGAACAAATAAATCTATTTTATTGTTTTAACTTGTTGATTACCTTGATGAGTTACAACTAAAGAATTCCAAATTTCTTTAGAGGTTTTAAGCATGGAAATTCTTTCAATTCCTTTTTGTAAAGCATTATACAAAACCATTTTAGCTTCACTATATTTGGAAAGCTTTTTCTTAATATCATCGGTGAGTTTATCATGAGGTGTTAACTAAATTTCCGCCATCTTTTGTAGTGGCTTCAAAATCGCCTTCAACAATGATGTACCAAAGATCAATATCTTTTGACTTCACATACTTTGAATCTATTTTTCCAATATATAAAACCATTAGTTTCAAGTAGTGGAGGTCGTTGCATGGATTGCCCTTCATTGTAATTTTCAGAACCCATAGTGATCAAAAAGTTTTTAAAATACTGTTTACTTTAAAACTTTTATAAACTTAGCTCTTGATGCCAATTGTGGAAAACTAGAAGGGAGGTTGAATAGTTTTGCCGATTTTAAGTTAGTTTCAAAAACTTTAGATTCGATGTTATATGAACTCGTATAGATGAAGAGAAAGTATAGATCTAAGAGTAATGCAAGTAAAGAAAGCAAGTAAAGTAAAGGATAGAAATGACATAACCGATTTATAGTGGTTCGGCTATAAGGACATCTTCCTTGCCCTACTCCACTCCCCAAGTCGCCTACTCGAGAGTTCAAGCACTATGTCAACAAACTCTTCAACTTGGCGGAGAAGCCTTCACAACGTTGCTTACACTTTTTCTGATACAAAGCTAAATACCGAGTTCGTAACATGGAGGACCAAATCAACACTACTATAACACAACAAATATGTGAAATATGAAATACAAGATCTTCGCCATGTAAATCTTGTGGTGGAACAAATCAATCAATGACCCTTGCTTGGATGACTTGTAGAATGCTCGATCTCAGCCTAGAGAAGGACCTATATGAGAATCACAATAAAAGAAAGAAGAACTACTCTCTAGATAAAGTGATCTTTTGTTAGAAGAGTGTAAGAATATATGAGAGTTTGTAAGAAGAGGGTTAAGTAAAAATGAAGAAATGGCTCTCTATTTATAGGCAAATTCTTGCCATTGTTGCACGGATCCCATGGATCCCTTTGTTGGGAATTATAGATTTGATGATTACAAAACCACGAGCAAGAATGAAGAAAGAAGAAACAATGAAGGCCTAATATGTAATAGTTAGCTTTTCTAGTAAGCTAGGGTTTGTAACCTCCCTATATTATATAAAGAGGATATGCGTCTAGGGTTACTTACTCATCTTTTCATTTATTTTCATAGAAGACATCTCCTAATGAGAGTCTAAACAACGATTATACGTGTATATTAGTTTCAACAAGTGGTATCGTGAGCCTCGTTAATAAAGAAAACCTTATTAGTAATATTGATTGTGTTCTTGTTATCCACCTGCTTAATCAATCAATGTTATTCATACCTTAGTTGAGTCCGATCTTAGTTTCAACAAGTGGTATCGAGCCTCGTTAGAGTCTCTACGATACTACAGCTTTTCTAAACACTCATACAACCAACACACCATTCACCATGCCTAGATCACAAGATGATATCGAAGTCACCAACAACCAGAACACCACCCATCTCGCAACAACCGAGTCTCTAAAGAACGCCAAGTTTCCTTATCTAAAGAAGGAGGAGTACGATCTATGGGCAATGAAGATGCAGAATCGATTTCCAACATTGATTGGAATCTATGGGAGATTGTAAGGAAGGGGAACAATCGAAGAGAACTACCACAGATCCTCGATGGTAATCTTATTTATGTTCCTCCTAAATCGCCAAGAGTGCCTGGCAGTCGAGAAACCAAAGTTAAAACAATTCTTCTTCAAGCTATTCCCGAGGATCACTTGAGTGATTTTCACTTCATGAATGATGCTAAGGATATATGGTTGGCAATCAAGGCTAAGTTTGGAGGGAATGAGGAGTCTAGGAGAATGAGAAAATCGATGTTGAGACAACAGTTTGAAGATTTTCAAGTCTCTCAAGAGGAAGGAATTAGGGCTATGACAGTTTCACAAGATCTTAAGTCAGTTAAATCACCTTAAGGCAAAGCCAGATAATGATGATTGCAACTCCAAGTTTTTGCGATCTTTACCTCAATCCTGGTTACAAGTAAGCATTGCCTTCAAAACTAAAGGTGGCTTGATATGATTACCTTTGATGAGCTGTACAACAAACTTAAAGCTCTTGAGCATGATGTCGGTCCTTCCGTTCATCATCTACTGCTAGTCACACAGCCTTTGTTGGGGCCTCCACTCCAAAGATGATCCATGCTCCAAGTCTAACTTACTAATCATCATCTTACACTACCACTCCATCAAGTTCTCAATCTACATCTAGTGGTATAATGGAAGATGTGCTTGGATCCTTCTTTGTTGATTATGATCCTTAGCGAGAACTTGCATATGAGGATTTTGAACGTGTAGACCCACTAGAGATGGAAGAGATGAAGTTAAAGTGGCAAGTGGCTATGCTCTCTATGGACATCAAGAGATTTGGTAAGGTCGAGGAATTTTGGTTTCCGGAAGAGATCCAGGTTTGACAAGAAGAAGGTCAAGTGCTTTACATGTCATCGATGGGTCACTTCCGAGAATGCAAGGATAGGAAGGCCGGAGATGAGTTGAGATACTCTTCCTATCGAGAATCAAAGGGATGCCGGAACTCGGCCTAGATCCTCCTGCTATGGTCACTTTGGATGCCAATGTCGACCGGAAGTCACATGAGTCGAGAATGATGATGGTCCCGGTGGCGAAAATATTGGGTTGGTGGCAAGTCGTGCTTTTAGAGGATAGGCATGATCAAATTGCCTTGATGGGCCTCTCTCAGGTACAAAATTGTTTGTTTGGTTGTAGTGAACGTTATAATGAACTTAAGGAAGCATATGATATTTTGAAACCTAAATATAATGAATGCTATGTTGAAGTTGAAGCTTATAAACATGCATTAAAAACATTAGAAAGACAAAAGGTTTGGTTTCAGAAGAATCAAATAGCTTATGATGAGAAGATTAAGGTGTTAGAATGTGATCTAGAATGTACTAAAAATGACTTAAGAAGGACTGAGAAAGAAAAACTATCAGTAATTTCGAAAATCAAGAGCTTAAAGAAAAACTAGATGCAAAAATAGCTAGACATAAACAATGGTTAATATCTGGTAATAATCTAGCTAGAGAGATCTATGGTAGTCAATCTGAGACCTCTGCAATAGGTTTAGGTTTTAAAAAGTATGTAGGATTAGAAGCTAGGCATGATGAGCGTAAAACTACACCAAAGAAGCTTAGCTAATTATGTCAAATAAGGTGACCTACATGTCAGCACGTGGATCTATTAGAGGAATACCTATGCATGTTGACCTTTCCATTATCGTTGACTTTGATGAATCACATCATCTTTATGGAAAAGTCAAAGACTTGCTGCACCCTGATTGTTCATCTATCGATTTTGTCTCTTCCTTTGACAAAGGACAAATCTTCCGATCAAGGGTCTACTTCTTATGCCACCGTGATTCAAGTGATAAGTCGACCTACCCAAGACCTCACCCATGCCCGCACTCCAAGCCTACTTACAAGCCTATTAGAGTTGCTGCTAAGGAATCATCTTCCAAGACAGTTTCCTCTCAAGACTTGTCTTTTCATTCTTTGAATAATAATTGTTAAAACAATTCTTTTCATGGTTTTGGTTTGAATACCTCTGCTTGTAATAGAACATCTTTTGGTTTGAATAAATCTTCTAAAAAGAAGACATGTTTTGTGTGTGGAAGTAAATTTCATTTAATTAAGGATTGTGATTATCATGAGGAAAGAATGGGTGTTTCTTTGGGCAATCTAGACCAATGTGGACTAATGTTAATGCTATACCACCTTATGTTCCACAAGCAACTTATGCATCTCCTCCTTTTTCTTGGAGAAGCTCGCCTAGACCATATGTGCAACCAACCGTTCATATTTTAAAATTGGTTATTGGCCCGATATGATGACTCAATGAATGCCGAAAGGTTATAGGGATACCGCTATAAAGCCTCGCCAGGTTGTTCTTGGACACAAAAGGGACCTAAATTTCAATGGAAACCCAAGAACAATGGTGGATCTTATAAATCTGCATGGCATCAATCTAAAGATCCATTAAGGCGTTCAAGTCAAGAATGACTTGAGCCTCAATAGTGTACTAATATTTTGTATATTTTTGTTGTTGTTGTAGGATCATCCTCTTAAGCATAAGGAAGTTGGCATTGTTGATAGTGTTTGCTCAAGAAGCATGCCAGAAATAGATATGATGCATAATTTTGTACTCATTGAAGGAGGAGGCAATGTGACCTTTGGTGGAAGTGATGGTAGAATCACCGGTGGACCATCAAAACACCTCAACCGACTTTGAGAATGTGTACTATGTCAAGGAACTAAAACACTTCAACTTGTTCTTAGTTTCACAAATTTGTGACACCAAGAACAAAGTACTCTTCTCTGAGGATGAATGTCTTGTGCTATCTAAAGACTTCAAACTCCCAAAAGATACATCAATTTCGCTGAGAGTTCCTCGCACTCACAATCTTTACACATTCAACTTAAATGATGTTCACCCGTAAGGTGACTTAACTTGTTTGGTGTCTAAAGCATCCTCGATGAGTCTACAAAATAGCATAGAAGGATGGCACATGTGAATTTCAAGACCATTAACAAGCTATCTAAACTGGCTCTTGTTGATGGACTTCCTTCTAAGATTTTCACCAATGAACATAACCGTGTTGTTCTGAACAAAGGAAAGCAACACGTAGCCTCATACAAAGCAATTAATGCAGTGAGCCTTATTTCGTAACCTCTTCGTTGCTTTACATGGATATTTTTGGTCCAACTCAAGTCAGAAGCATAGATCACAAGTATTTTTGTCCGTTATTACCGATGACTATAGTGTGTTTTGTTGGGTATTCTTCTTGAGGACTAAAAATGAAACCTCTCCAGTTTTAAAAGAGTACGTTACCCTTGTCGAAAATCACTAAAAAAAGGTTAAAGGTATCCGTGTGATAATGGGACGAGTTTAAGAATGCAAGATTGATAGAACTCGTAAGTCTAAAGGAATCAAAAGGGACTCTAGCACTCCAAGAACACCTCAACAAAATGGGGTGGTTGAAAGAAAGAATAGGACTCGATAGAGGCGGCAAGATCTATGCTTGCACTCTAAGTTACCCACTATGTTTTGGATGAAGCGCTTTACATGCCTTGTTATGTTCTCAACAGGGTATCTATCACTAGACCTCACTTTAAGACACCTTATGAACTTCGCTATGGGAAAGTTCCGCTATTCATTACCTTAAACCTTTTGGTCACAAGTGACTATTTTGAATACTAGTGATCCATCGGGTAAATTTGATGAGAAGGCCGATGAGGATATATTGTGGGTTATTCACTCATAGTAAGGCGATAGGGTATACAATTTGAATGCTAAGAAGATTGAGGAGACTTTGAACCCGAGATATCTAGAAGACAAGCCTAATGTTCAAGGACAAGGTCATGTTTGGTCATTTGACCTTGATTACTTAACCGATTATTTGGGTTATTCTAGACATGTGGCTAACCAAAATGCAGTACACAAGTGTCTCCCATCGACAGCTGTCTGCTACCATGAATGCCGATTCGATAGTGAGTTTGAGGATGATGAGCATCCTATTATTGTACCTTCTTTCCCCAACAATTTTGGTGACACTTCCAAAATTACTTATGATGAGAGTGAAGATGAGTCCAATTATGCAGAGGACCTTGCTAGGCTTGGCGAGGAGTATGCGGCCTAATCTAGAAGTGAGAGGAATCTGAGAGGAGATTGCAAGAGAAGCAATCGTGGAAATCACCTACTGTGAAAGTGATCCCTGTTTATCCTATCATCACCAAATTTCGGCGATAGCCATGTTGTTTCTACTCGTTTCTACTAGAGTGTCCACAGACTTGGGAGAACCTTATACACGTTTTCCAAGTCCTTGGATCTTGGTCATTATCAACCTAAACTGGCATCTTCACCTCACCTTCCTATGACACGATTTTGAACCACGTGACTAATCTTAATACCTCCATTGATGTAAACACCACTGCTACTAAAAGGATCAACATTGCTCATCCACAGTCAAATATTATTGGTGATCCTCATGCACCTGTTAGAACTAGAGTCACTGTAACAAGTTCTAAATATGGTCAAGTAGCTTTTATCTCTTATGTCTCAAAACAGCAAAGAGACAATCACCAGACTTTGATCATTGTCTCGTTTTGCCTATTTTCTCTCTCAAGTGGAACCAACCAGTGTTACTCAAGCCTTGGAAGATTCAAGTTGGCTTGAAGCAATGCAAGAAGAGATGCAACAGTTCCAAAATCAGCAAGTTTGGATATTGGTGCCACTACCTGATGGGAAGTATGCTATTGGGACAAAATGGATATTGAAGAATAAGATAGATGCAAGGGGTGTTATCATTAAAAACAAAGCCATATTAGTGGCTCAGGGGTATAGAAAAGATGAGGGATTGATTATGATGAAGTGTTTGCACCTTGCTAGAGTAGAGCCATATGGATATTCTTGGCTTATGCATCTTACATGGGTTTCATGGTATATCAAATGGACGTTAAAGGTGCATTTCGTATGGTGAAATAGAAGAGGAGGTTTATGTCACTCAACCTAAAGGATTTGAAGATCCGGATCATCCCATCATGTTTACAAGGTAGTTAAAGCTCTCTATGGACTACATCAGGCACCAAGAGCATGGTATGCTAGGCTTTCATCATTTCTGCTGAAGCATGGCTATAGAAGAGGTGCCATTGATAAAACACTTTTTCTGAAGAAGAATTCCACAGACATTATTCTTGTGCAAGTTTATGTGGATGATATCATATTTGGGTCTACTAAAGAAGCTTGGTGCGAGGAGTTTGAGGAGTGATGAAGGGAGAGTTTCAGATGAGTGCTATGGGGGAGCTTACTTTCTTTTTGGGTCTCCAAGTTCAACAGAAACATTATGGTATCTTTATCGGTCAGGGACAAATATGTGAGGGACATTTTGAAAAAGTTTGGTATGGAGAGTGTCGGGACTCGCCACAACACCTTATGAAGCTCCAAAGTCAAAGACAAACAATGAACCGGATCTACGTGAATGTTCATTTATACCGATCTATGATTGGTTCATTAATGTATCTAACAACTTCTAGGCGACATCACTTTTGCCTTTGTGAGTGCTTGCTCTAGACATCAAGTCACTCCACTTGCTTCCCATCTGAATGCAGTGAAAAAGATCTTTAAGTATTTGAAAGGTCAACCCCATTTAGGCCTTTGGTACCTAAAGAGAAAATCCTTTTAAGCTGGAAGCATATAGTGATAGTGATTATCTTGGTGCAAATCGGATAGGAGATCCACAACTGGAGGTTTCCAATTCCTTGGAAAGAGATTGATTTCTTGGCAATGCAAGAAACATACAATTGTGGCTACCTCACTCTTGAAGCGAGTATGTTCTCTTTGCAAAGAAATTCTGTGGACAGGTTCTTTGGATACAAAATCAATTGTTGGATTATGGGTATAACTTCATGAACACAACAATTTTTATTGATAATCAAAGTACCATATGCATTGTTAAAAATCCAGTTTTTCACAGTAGAACTAAGCATATTGAAATCAGGTACCACTTTATAAGAGATGCATATGACAAACATTTGATAAAAGTGGTTAAAATTAATACTGATGATAATGTGGCAGATTTGTTAACTAAGGCTTTGATGGACCAAGGTTTCAACACCTTGTGGTCCATATTGGTATGCTTAACCCTTAACAAAAAGTTTAAGGGGAGGCATAAGCCTCAGGGGAGGCATATGCCTCAGGGGAGGATTTTGGATGTAAACTTTGTATATTAGTTTATATATTTGCTAACACTAACCCTCTGATGTTCTTTTAGTTTGTTTTGGTTTGGTTTGTGTGTTTCTCTGTGTCTATTTTGCAGCTTGCATATATAAGTTTGAGTTTATTAAGTTTGGAGATGGACATGTAAGCTTAAAAGTTTGTTTCTACTGAAATCAAAGTACAAAAGGCATATTGTTTCCGAAGACTTAAAGATAAAATATCGAAGAGATGTATTGAAGTTAAAGATGCTCATTCATTCAGGATACGACTTACAGACTTATAGCTTACTTGCATACAATCAACTTCAAATGGAAATACAAGATAAATCATAACTATACATGATCTACTGAACCTATACTAAGTTCCTATCATCTACTAGCTCATATCATCTATTCCGACTGCTGGATATGCATGACCGGGATATGCATGACAGACTGATGAGCTAAGGATCAAAATGGGAAGGATGGATTAAGGAAACGAAGATGATGAAGATGAATACAGCAGATGGATGTGTGATATGACTGTGTCCTTTGTGCTTCATCTGCTGGTTTCACCAAAAAGCAATCAATCCATCTTCCTTTTGCCCTTCCCCTTTAAGATATGAGATGAAGCACCAGACCATGGCAAGAGCGATTTAACACCACCTAGTTAGCTAGAGGTGGTGGAGGTTGAGGGTGTGAAGTTATCTCCTTAGTGGAGTCATCGAATCATCGAAGATTCACTTGGATCCACTACACGTCATCTTCGTAAGAAGGGAGAAGGGGATTTTCTTGGTCGTGATGTTTGTGGAGGAATATAGAGTCGCCAAAGGTTAGTATCATCACTTGATGATGATGATGATGGAGAAAAGGTTGGATCTATAACCTCGGTTTTGGTTTCATGGTTGATTGTGGTTGATTGTGGTTCGTGATGAAATTAGGGTTTTGTGATGAAAATTGGGGATAAATGATGTATGTGAAGTGTGCATTAGGATTGTTATATAGACGGATTCGAGGTTTAATGTAATTTAATGCGAGTTGGGTGGCACAAGTACGACGCTCTATATTTCGGGATATCTTTTATCTTGGGTTGTTTTCTGAGAGTGTATTACTTCAGCCAGATGACCGTGTGTTCTGCTGAAGTGTTATCTCTTGGTTAAAGTTAAAATACACGTAAGATATGGTCAACAGAAGTTCCGATATATTTGACTATATTTTGGGTAACTTCTACCAACCCAGTATACGCATATCTTTTCTTCAAATTAAACGATTCCCTCTTCACTTACGTTCACAACACTTCCATTTGCAAGAATCATAACCCTAACTAACAATTTCACTCATGGCGCTACAATTGAAGAAAGATCATAACAAAGTTGCTTTTCTGGGAGAAGCAAAAGGTGATGATTTGTATAAGCCAATGGTGGAGTTCTTGAAGAGATCAAAGATTCATTATGCTTTAACGCATTCTCCGGAAGTTGTTTATGAATCATTGGTTTCACAATTCTGGACAACTGCTGAAAAGAGGAGTGATACAGAGATCGTAGCTATGGTTGACGGAACATAGTATGTTGTGACAGAGGAGATGATTAGAAGAGAACTTCGTTTGGATGATGAGAATGGGGTTTATCATTCTAATGATGTGGATATTCTTGCTGGGCTAAGAGCTTTTGGATATCGGGAACAAGGCGATATATGGTTCAAGAATCGGCCAGTTGTGTCCTATGTGGAGGTTTTGGTTCACACATTGCTTCACGGCATAAGCAATAAATCGGAGGATGGGACCAATTTTCTACTCAACTGAGATGTGGTATTGTATGTCTTTCTCAGGGTTTAACTTATAACTTTTCTAGGTTTATTTTTGATAATATGGTTGAAAATATACATAGGAAAAAGCATAAGTTTTTGATGTACCCTAGGTTCTTACAAATGATTTTGGACATTACTACCCAAGCTCAATCTTTTTGTCCCATAGGAGCTTTAACTTCTAAACTATTTGCTTCAATGAGAACTAAATATGAGGGGGAACATCATCCTTTGCTAGCAGCTATGTTGCCTAAAGGCAATGAGGCTGATGAGGAATGTTGTTGGTTCTCCACCTTCTACTACATTGTCTGCTGATGAGAATCCATCAGTTACAATGGATGAAGGCCCTTCTATCTTCAGCCAAGCAACTCATGTTTCTCCTAACCAACCTTCACCCACACCTTCACCTAGACCTAGTTCTAGTCCACCACCTACACAGGTTACCCATGATGAGTTTGAGACTGAGATTAATAGACACACCACTCCTAGTCTTGTTAGGGAACAATTCAGTTGATGATGGTGTTCCATTCATTGAGCATGACCATGATATTTCTTCCGAAAGGCCCAATGATGCTCCCATTACCACGAGCAATCTTTGGTGGAGTTGAGGACCCTATTACACTTACATCTGTATATGCTCTAGTGAACGGTATGTGGTCAGTTGCCTGATCTCAAGAAGGAGCTTGCAGAGACTAAATCTTCACTTGGTGGTGAGATTGTGGAATTGAAAAGGAAGGTTAGGGATTTGGAAGTACAATTGGGTCATAGTGGAAAAAGGAGATTGGATGTTTCTTCTGATGAGGAGGATGTGGATACTCAATTTGAGTCACTTGATATTTTGGCTAATGTGGCTCAACAATCTAATGCTTCTATTCAATGGCTACTAAATCTGTAAAGCAAAAGGAGCCAATTTTGTTTACTAGAAGGAGGAGAAAGCAATCTTTGAGCAATGATACATTGCAAAGTGAGGATGTTTCAACTATTGAAGAACATGTTGTTGCTGATACTCCTATGATGGATATTGCTATTGAAGTTGGTCAAGCTTCATCTTGCAAGCACAACCGCTTCTACACCTTGAGATAATTCCAAGTCTTTCTTGCCTTTGAAGAAGTTTTAATTTGAATCCAGCGGTGATGTATTTTCAACACCTGTTGAAGTTTTGTCTCAACCTGTTTCTTCTGATGCTAATATAAATGTTTCTTCTGAAGTACCTATGAGTGATACTTTGTTGATGTTGATCATAAATCTGTGATCAAAGAAAGGAGTAATGATTGAAGATGAGCTTGTTCGGATCACGGTTAGTGAACGAGGAAAGAATAGCACAAGAAGAATGTTAGTGAATGTTCAAATTTGAAGAAAAGTGATGAATTGGCTAAACAGTTGCAGGTGAGTCTACTTCTACTTTGCCTCCCCATGAGAGGCGAAAAGAATTGGATGATTTGGCTACTCGGATCCCGATGCACAATGGGATGTTTATACTCGAGCAAGCTATTTCAGACTCCTACACTTGCTCGAGTATCTTAGGTGCAGACTTTCACAAAGTGAGAATTATGCTGCACAAATGGTAGCTCTTGGACGGAAGCGAAAGCAAGAGGCGGTGACAAAAAGAAAGCTCTTGTTGCTCAAAAGAATAAAGCAAAATGGAAAAACCACCTACCGAAGCTCGGAAAAGCATATATGAGAACTATAGTGGTGAAAATCATAGTTGTACTTTATATAACTCTGGTCTAACAATGAAACAAGTTTTGGCTTTTCGATTGAGTTGGTCAAGAGGTATAATAGGATTATGAAGTTTACTTCATCTGTCTCTAAATCATCATCCACTTTGAAGAGGATTGCGGTAATACGATGCTCCTAAAGCAAAGAGGCCAAAAGACAGTTGAAATTGTTGATAACTTTGATGATATGTCACTAAAGAAGAGTTCTCCTATCATTGCTACTGAATCATCTTTTGAAGCCATCCATTTAGCTGACAGTTCAATCTGCGACCCTCTTGGTGTTTTCACACTCCTGAATCTACTCATTCAATGAAAGGGTTCACTCGCTAGAAGTCTCATGGTGTTTCTCTTTGAAACATTATCTGGAGTGGTACCAATTGATACAATAGATGAAAAGTTGGGTAAAGTCGAAATTGAACAAAAGTTGCTAAATCTAAGGAGGCCAGAAAGGTACTTGAGAGAATGCATCAGAATTAAGAGGTGATCTTTGCTCAAAATAAGTCTTCATCTTCTACTCCTATAGATGTTCATGATGATTCGAGGAGGCACCATGTATGGGTATTTATATCCCCGGTAGGAGGAAGAAAAGGATGTCAAACGGAACCTATTTCTTCCTATTGGAGATCTATGAGATCATCCGGGTCTCAAACATCTAAGGTTAAGAAATCTACTCAGGATACTTCTTTGGATCTAAAAGTCCTGAATCAACTTTTATTCGAAAGAAGGATCGTGCTGTTTTTCTGAAGGATCTCATGATGTGTTGATTAACCGCTTGACATTGACTTGATGGGGAGCTTAACACTATTCATCGTCTGGATAATTCTACTATGAAGTTCAATTTCTTGAAGGAAATATTTCATTTGGTGGATAGGCAAGATTTGAACACTCTGTATGATCTGGTTACTAAGTATTATGCTATTCATTCACCACAGGGTTCTGGTTTATTTTTGTTGGGTGATCTTCAAGTGTTGTTTGATTCTCAATCTCCAAATGGTAAAGGGTATCATATTTGGAACAATACACATCAGTGGAAGGTTGAGACTTGGAGATTTTATCCTTTGCCTTGTGTGCATGTGGTGGAGACAAAGGGTGGAATTACTGTTTGTATGTTTGCTGATAAGATTTATCCTTTGTCTATGAGGTTGATGGAAAGAATGCTTAGCCAGAAGTTGGAAGTTCCTCCAGATCCAATTTGAAATGATAAGTTGCATCTTGAACAATGTGTTGGAATCATTAAAACTCACCAAGCAACATAGAGCATCATCTTGATTGTGGTAATTTGTATGTTTTGTAATATTTGTTATCTTTGTTTCTTTGTTTGTGTTCTTAGTTAAAAAAATTGAGATGCATATTTTTTGTTTGTCTAACTTTTATTTGCAGTTTGTTGTATATCTTTCATGGTTATTGAGGGAAGCGTCTACGAAGTTGCACAAGACCCCAATTAGATGATACAAAAAAGGAAGAAGATTCATATGTGCCTTATTATTTGTGTATGTCAAAGAGTTGGCTAGTCATTTTTTAGTGTACAGCTTTGGTAAAACACATCAAATAGGGAAGATTGTTGAAAGCTGTAATGGTTTGCTCAAAATCAAGAATAGAAAGGTATGCAACCACCCATGAGGGCTTAATTGTTGAGGTATTAGTTGTATGGTCATCAATTCACCATGGTTTATTTCTTTTTGGAATCCAATAATTGACTAGCCCACATGTATATGGCTTGTGGTAAAGGCGTGGAATACCATATTTGGTAATCAGTTCACCAATCCTAAGAATTGTCTAGTCCTGAGCAAACGGCTACAGTAAAGACATTTAAATCCGTTATATGGTTCTGATTTGCTAATAAATCGAGATGGTTATCGTACCATAGTTTTCAAACTTAAACATTTGGCTACTCCAGTAGTGATGGCTATTGGTAAAGAGACATCAAATCCATTATTTTCCATGATTCACCTCTCACAGGAGTTAACACACCTGGATGTGATGAGAATAGTATGAAACTAACATGTTTTGATGTACATGTTGTCATTTGTTGCTGCAACAAAGACCGGAACTTTAAAGATTTGTCATCATTGAGGTGTCAATGTTTTGTGTTTTTGTTGCTGATGTTCCAGTACAATCCTCTGAAGCGTTGAAGATCTATCAAGAAACTGGAACTTAACCAATTCAAATTCCAGTTTAGGGGAGGATTGTTGGGAATTCTGCTAAGTTAGAATTCTCGATGTTACTACTTAGAAGGATTCTGCAAGTTCAATGGTTCTGTGAAGAAGAGAATCTCTGAAGTAGTATAATGCGTAGATAGTTTCTGCAGAAATAGTTATTCCGTGTTTTCTATAGTTAGTTAGGATATGCATGAGCTTTATTAGGAAATGATAATGTATATCTTATTTAGTTTTATGATTATACGTTTCTTAGGAAACAAGTTAGGGTTCCTTGCCTATAAAAGGAACACAATAGTATGAATGATGTAACGAGTTGAAAAACAAAGTTTTAGTAATATAAAGATCCATAGAGGATCAACGTGTTCTAGTTATTGTGTTTGTGCTTATATTTGATTTCCGCTAAAGAATATAAGTCGTAGAGATTGTCTATTAGTTTGCTTGTGATTACATAAGTAATACTAACGATCTGAGAGTGCTCAAGATCTATCAAGGTCTACATTTCAACCTTGCTGAGGGATATGGTAACTCCGTGATCCGTGACGCCCTGCTTGCTATGGGTTTGGTTATGGGTTGGGTTGATTATGAACATGGGTTTCAAATAGATAAATTCTAATAGATCAATGCATCTTGAATGGGTATGGGCTAACATGGGTTTGCATTTCACTTGAAATGGGTTGCGTTTTACCTATCCTAATGAGACTATTACAACAAAGAAGAATTTGTTTTCAACTATATGTAGATGCTTTACAAAATAACATGTAAAATCCTTATAATTTTACTTCTGAACATTATATTTGTTTCAACAAAACACAAAGAGATCGTAAATATTAATAAACTTTTTGATTATTTGTATTAACACATTTGTTAGGAATTGGAAATTCCATGTTAAAGTTCGGTCACCCTTCAAGTCTACATAGACTCTGTAGACCATTTACTATTTAGTAGTTAATAGTTAGTTTGTAGCGAGTTTAGTTTAGTGTAACATACGGTCTTTACCCACTATATGCTCTTGATCCATACCCGAGAGGCGTAATTTGTAATACCCCTTAGTCATGGGGGTGGTGCTTTGAATCTAACCTTTCATTTGTTATTTTACACTCTCTTCAAGATCCTCTCACTCTCTTCATCTCTTTAAACTATGCTACTCACCATAAGGCCACCCGAATCATCATTACACAAATATTTATGATCCAACAAATGTACCAGAGCCAAGGTTATTTAGTTTGTGGATTTATTGTTTTTAAATCTTGTTACTAACGTTTTTGTACTTTTTGGGAAAATGATTTTTTTCTGTCTTTGAGAAAGCATCACATAGTATCCTTAATTTGGTCTAAGTCCAGACTTACAATGTTTTCAAGAATCCGCTTATTGTATATTTTTGTTGGTCCAAACAGCTTGTCTATTTCGGTTATAAGTCATCCGTCTTGTATAAAAAGGGTTAAAAACAATCTTTATGTCTTTCCGGGTTATTGAAGATGAACAGCAACCCTTTGATAGCAAAAATTGATGAACTCGTGATTTTTAGGAAAAAGCTCAACTCTCATGGATGCGAAGTTGTGAGCATTTTGAATCAGTTAAAAACGCCTTTGAAGCAGAAGGAATGCGAAGTGTGAACACTAAGTTTTCAAAACCATCAATCTTGGGGAAACCGGTTATTAAAAGAGAGTTGCCGACCACTATAACCGCATATACCGCACTCAAATGACCTCGTTTAATCCCATATCACCGACTCGAACTACCAAAATTTTCAAAACACCATCAGCGTTTTCAAATTCATCTCCTCCCAAGTTGATGCTATAAAAGAAAAAAATCTCAAGTTTTGACATCTTTTTAAAATTTTTGTTGAACAGCTCTTCACTTATGCCTAGGAAAAATGCTATGAACCTTGACTCTTGTTTCTTTAATTGTATAGACCAAACAACAAGTCACATAACCTACCTAAACTCTTATCTAGATTGACTTATGTCCTGATTCGCTAGAAAGAAGAATACATACTATGCACCAAGATTCAAAAGGCATGATTTAATGTTTTAGGTTATGTGCATCCTGAGTTTACCTAGAGTGATGAATTCTTGAGATTGCCTCAAGGCTGCATTTAGTTTTTAGTTCTAAACCATTACCTAGGAACATGTGGTATTAATTTGACTTGGGCTTTCCTCTTGTTACTCGTGAAGACTAGGGATTGGCGTGGTTCTATAGATATGACCCGTAGATGGGCCTTAGTTTGAATATTGAAGAAAATATATTCATATGCCGTGATCACAAGTTTTTTTTGATAATTTGAACTCTAGATTGGTATTTTTCATGATAAATTTTCATGGAAGGGATACAAACAAGGCTTGAGCTGTTTGCTGAAGAAAAAAATCGGGTTTTTTAGTGTTGCTTAAGAAATGAAGAATTTCACGGGTGAACTTCTTTTATCGTTGAGACGTTGGTTTTATTGCCTCGCTCCCAAAACTTGTTTGGGCATTTATAGAGATGATAATTGCTATTTTTACTTTTGTGATTCTCTCTCCTTGAAGAAAGTAAACTTCGTGCTCACGCATGAGGATACCAAAGGTTTTGTACATTGTTAACCGCTTCTTTTCACTAGGACTTTCACTAAGTCAAATGGGAATTCTTCATGTTCAAGTTTGGTATCGGATATAAAGATGGTCAGCAGCTCTAATGCACGCGCCAATGTGTTTACCAAAGTGTTTATTGATGGTTGATGATATTGTTGATGTTGGAAAACTTGAACCGCCTAGATGTTCCCTTTAAAAGATCACCGAAACCAAATTTGTCCAACTCAAACAAAATCGCTTTGTCTTGATTTTTAAACTGCAAAGAATCTATTCTCGGTTTGAACTAGACTTGTAAAATCCCGTGATAAGAAACATCCCGATTGTAAGTCATTTTCGGATCTATTTTACGGTTTATTATTGGTTTTGTAAAATCCCGAAAGATACTATTTTTCTGTTTAAATAAGAATTGTAAAATCAACAATCCTAAAGGAGAGATTTCGAATCTTGCCATAAGTGGATACAATCCAAAGAAGGGATAAAGGGGTACTTAGATTGATGTGTTTGATTATTTATGGCGCAGGATCAAAGTTTTGGACTTAACCAGGTGAAACCGTTATCATAGTTCTACTTAGAACGCCAAAGGAAGCTAGATTTATTTTACCGTAAATGACAACGCAAAATCTCAGATATTTATTTGAGGTTGAAGTGAAGCCCGAAAGTACTTAGTTTCAAGGATACTCGGGATGGTTGGATGAATATTCTTCACTAACCTTGTTCATATATATGCAAACAAGCTTGTAATCAAGTTAGTGCGGTACTTTTTCTTTTCTTACCACTGGGAATTGGCTCTTATCACCACAAAATAACTACCACTTTAAGGAGTTACGCTAGTGCCGTCACATCCTTCAAGAGGTGATGTACGCCTTTACTTGATGGACTGGCTGGATGAAAGTATGGATAACATGGAATGAATTCTCGACCGCTTTTGTTACATATCTCAAGTTTAAGCTACGAAGTTCGGGTTAGTTTACTTTAGGGTCAAATTTATCAATTGGGTTTTTCTCCATACCGTCACTCAAGCCCCTGAATGATATTAGGGTTGACTGTTTGCAAGAGTAGATGAAAAGAGATAGATAATGACGTATGAACACAACATTCATGCCTCGTTCTCTAAAGAAAAGAAAAAGTACGCTTCAAGTGTGTTTATCTTCCGAAAGAAATCTCTTAATGTTTGAACACAACAGCGTCGCTTCAAAGAAAAGAAAAGTGTAACGCGTTGTTTTATCTTAAACGAAGAAGAAATCTTCTCATTATAACCATTCTCATCAACATGCTTCATACTTTTCCATGCGCCGGTCATCAAGTGGTAGGCTACCGAATCCATGTTGATTGCTTTCTCATTCCACTTGCTCGATTATAATGAAGATGGCGACATCATGTGCTTACCTTTGGGAGAAAGTGTGAATAGAACATTCGGATGATTTTCACTTATTTAATCAAGAATGGCAACTCCGTATGCAATTCTTGAAGGGGAGAAGAAGTGTGAATTTTTTGCATGATTGATTGATATTTGAGAATATATGGTCAAAAGGCTCCTAACTCATGTAAGAACCGAGATTCTTCTTATCGGATCATCTTCAGATGTAGTTTCTTCTATGAAACGTTGGTTGACATCTTCACACGGGCTGATATGATTAAATGACAAAGTGCTTCTAGTTGTTGGGATGATTTCTTTGATGAACATCTTTCTGTTCTTGTTTGATTGGGAGGGATTTTAATTAAGGGTATTTGCTATTTGTAAGTTAATAGGAATGCCTTTGGTGAGTTGAAGATGTTGACTTTTATTTCCCCATTGGACAATCTTGAAGAGGTCAGTCTATAGTCTAATCTACATTTTCTACGCTACATGATTAGAAGACTAAAGGCAATTGCATTTGATGATCTAAAGACTTCTTCTTAATCCCGGAATTTATCTGAGAAGAACACTTGAAAATCTTCGTCGGTTTATTGGAGAGCACTAATGGAGGGATTGAAAGCCAATTTAATCCCCAATTAGACTTGTTCATATTCTTTAGCAATGATTCATTGCTTGATTTTTGATGACACTCCTCCTACGCCTAGTGCTTCAATTACTAAGGATAACTAGGATTCATTGTTTGGGATTCATTGTTTTAAGATATGTTTGATGAGTACTTCCAACCTCCAACGAATGTTGATCATCCGATTCGAAGCTCATGCTCGATTTCCATCACGACTAGTTCACCATCTAAGAAGTCCTTCTCGGAACTCTCAAGAAACCTTATCTCCGGTTACTTCACAGGCATTGATAATGACTATCATGATATTGTAGTTGCACTCTTGAATAATGATCCGCTCTTTGGTATTCCTTTGCCAAATCTTCACGGATTATTGTTCATGAATAATGATCCGCTCTATGGTATTCCTGCCCATCTTCTGGATTATTATTGTTCCTCTCATTGTTTGCCTATAAATTAACCACATGAACATTAAGGAAAATGACTTCCTCATCCGCTAGAAGACATTTTTAGTAAATCTTCCAGATCAGCTTCTACATGTATACCTTGAGGAAGAATGCATTGATGTTGAGGAATCATTAGCTCCGGTTCATTCATTCGGTCAATGTTCATCCGATTGTATGTTTATTCAAGTGTTGGACATTTGACACAAGTTGATTACTTGAAGTTACTCTATCACTTATTTGAGGTTGAAGTTGACATTCACAAAAGGCGTGTTCTTATTTGATAACTTGCTCGGGCTTAAGAATTTGAGTTGAAGTATTGGGTTATCTAGTTACCGTGATCGAGGTGGATGGTTGAAGACCAGTTAACTATCACTATTAGGAGTTACTTTGTTTTACGATTGTCACGCATATGTCGGTGTGGATAATCGCAAGAGGTGTTAATGTCTCATACTTTGCTTGAGTAGTGAGTACTTAGAAATTTGCTTGAAGCATAAATTCTCGACACCGTTCTTTCATTATTAAGTGCAAGCTTAAGATACAAATGTGGGAATTTGACTTTAGTTTCAAGTTTGGTATATCGGGTATTCTTCATCAATGGTCACTTCAAATTGTCTACATATGGGTTGATAAAGAGAGTCAGAGAGATTTTCCGTTGCAGTTGATTCTCACAAGATTCATTTGGGCTATTTGAGTTCTTCTCACAAGATCTCAAGTTTATAGGTATATTATGTTTTATTTGAATCAGGTATCAAAACCGAAGCAAGGGGAAGGAGACATATATCTAAAAGAAACGAGTACACATAATGAACTTAACACTTCTACCTAATTAAGTAGAGAAACTCATGTTTAACTCGTAACCTTTGGTGTATTATTCCAACTAATTAGAGGAAAAGGTCTCACGGAGGCTTTTGGTATGTGTTACTTATTCGATTAGAAGAAATGTGAAAAGAATATTTGGTTCGTGAGATGATATTGCATATCGACATCTTCTATATGATTTATGATAAAGTGCTTCTGGTTAGTGCTTCATGTACATAATGTAATGATGATTACGATGAGATCGCAAACGATCGGGGAGATATATGTGTACATCGGGACATATTCACATGATCGATTTACATCGGTTATTATTCCGAGTTGACATCCGTGAGAAGATAAGTGATTCAACCAGTTATTGTGATGTCGTTGTCTCTACTCTGGTTGGGTAATTTGTGTACATTATGGTGATTGGTTATACGAAGATATTTGGAATGCACTAGGTAAAATGAAGATGTTGATGTATTGTTCCCCTGAATGACAACGGTCAATCTCGAAGAGTAATGTGTACATCGGAGGCGCTATGAGGTTCATGTGATCGAAGTTCATCGAGTTATTCGGATTTGATAACCTTTGATCGATCTATGTTTCAACTTGTTACTTTGGTGTTCTCGTGTTCTTGAGGTCGCGAGCTTCATTCAATGAGGCTTCATTCATTTTACTTCTTGGAAAATGGTCTTTATACTCAGGTTGTCGGTTTGAGGGGAAGCTACCAAAGATTCACTTGTTGAAGGCTCAAGTTCTTCTTCGATTCAAGAGCCTCGAATGCTTTTGTGGTGAAAGTTTAAGAGATGATGACTTCTATCTTCTACGAAGTGCTGAACGATTTCCTTATTTCTCGTACTTGATCATCATCCTCTTAAACTATTTCTCTATATCTGTAAATATTTATCAAAAACCAAATACAAAAATATAAAACCAACAAAAGAAAATAGAAAAATATAAAATCTACAAAAGCCCATAAAAATCAGAAAATTGAAAAATACCAAAAATATTGTTTTCTCAAGACATGTCTTATGGTATCGATAACATCTACGGTCTTAGAAATGGCATTCAATAATGGCACGGGGCTTTAGATGAAGTTGACGAGGAGGTGTAAATATTCCTTTCTAAACATGTCTCAAAATATGGCTTGCGCTACTTGATTACTTGATTTGTGACCCATGCTTAAACCATGGTTTGCTATTATTTCAGATAGCAACCCGCTCTTTTAAAGAAAGGAAAGTGTTGCGCTAAACATATTTTCATAAATATTTCGTGCACTTATCCTAAAAACAAAATGAGGAAAGTATGTCGAAGGACTGCTGTTCCTACTCAAATATTTTTCCGTCTAAAATTCTTCAGAAAAGTATTTGGTGTTTTCTAAATGGTGGAAAATGAGTTGCTTGAAAATCAATCGGTTTAGAATTTTCGTAAAAATTGAAAACTCAATCAATGACTTCAGCGCTTTTAAACTTTTTAGAAAATGAGTCATTGATTGAGGGGGAGAATGTTTTCAAATTTATATCATCTATCGGACTTATCTAATTATCCTAATATGCTTAATTAAAAATGATGTTAACCTATGTTGAAGGACTAGGTGCCTAGGATAAGACTGTTAGGATTAGATGATTAGAGTTTGATAAACACATTATTCCCATGCTTTATATGATCTGATTGATATGTTGTATTGACTGTAATTAGTCGATTGCTATTTGGGTGATTTCGACCACCATATATCTGTTTGTGTCCACTAACATATGCAGGTATATCGTTA
>OU343224.1:279292117-279322968 GCA_910596185.1 Chrysanthemum makinoi
AATTGTGGAAAACTAGAAGGGGGGGTTGAATAGTTTTACTGATTAAAACTTTGTTTTAAAATATTTAGATCGACTTATGTCAATCTATTGAGTGTGTGTGTTGGATGTTGATAGATAATCATATAAATAAACAATGCAAAGATAAAGAGTTAGAAGTACACAACAACGACACGAGTATTTATAGTGGTTGGCTACAAGGACACCTTCCTTGCCCTACTCCACTCCCCGAGTCACCTACTCGAGAGTTCGTAATCACTACACAACACAAGCTCCTTGTGGCGGAGAAGCCTTCACAATGTCTCCTACTCTTTATCCGGTACAAGGCTAGACACCGGGTTCTTCCACGAGGTAGAACCAAACCTATCACAACGTCGCCTACAATTTATCCGGTACAAGGCTAGATACCAAGTTCTATTACCAAGGAGGAACTACTACCCAACACTACACAACACCTATCCTAAAGGAGACACACTCCTTATTACAACATCATCAAGTATATCAATATCCTTGGACACAACCTATCTATGTTTGTACATCGATGCACCATATCGATTGTACACCCTTGGCATCTTTCACTAATGCCTTTGACACGATCGTTTGACACCTTTCACTAATGCCTTCATCATGGATCCTTGGCACCTTTCACTAATGCCTTAGACACGGACCTTCGGCACCTTTCACTAATGCCTTCGACTTGACCCTTTTGACATCCTTCACTAATGCCTTTAACACAACACTTCTAGTGAGGAGGAAAGAACTATCAACAAGAGAACTTCAATAGTCTTGATGATGACGAAGCTTGGCAACTCATGGACTTGATCTTGCTCGACTTCAAGAGGTGGTGATCTTGCCTTTAAGAGGAACCTAGAAGATCACACAAACACAAAACTACATAGAAAGATCCTTTGGATCTGAGGTTAGAGAGTTTACAATACTAATAGAAAGTATATGTGGAAGTGGCAACTTACAATGAAGAAATGGCTCACTATTTATTGAAAAAATTCACCTCACGTCCCGGATCCCACGGATCCCTTGCTTGAGGGATCCGTCCAGTGTATTCCTGGGGATCCCTAGGACGCTCCCCGTAAATGGGTTATGGGTCATGGATCATAGACTTTGGACCATAGGTATTCAAATAGATACAATGTATCTAGAAGATGCAATGCATCTAGTCAATGGGTCATGGGTTAGCTCCATGGGTTATGGATAATACATGACTTCATGCATGATGTCATGTAATGTGTCAAGGGTTATGGATCATGCTCCATGGGTATGGGTCATGGACTTCCAACTACATTCAATGTATCTAGTTAATGGGTCAAGTACTTAGATTCTTACCCATTACATTACCCTTTACAATATATACTAAGTATGTATATATATACCCACTATGTAAACACTAGTTGTTATACATATGCATTTCTATAAAATGTAAACACTATTACTTGTTTAGTGTTTTGTATGAAAACGTAAGTGTGTTATTAAACTATTGGCTAAAACTATTTACGTATTTTATTTGTTTTATTAAAATGATTTTACGTTTGTTATCGAAAGAACATTAGAAGATCGTAAAATATAAATAAACGTTTTTATGGCTTATTTGTATTAACATATATCATAAGTTTCTCTGATTGGAATAAAATGAGCAAATTTAGTAAGACGGTTAACTATAACCCAAATGGCGTCAAAACCACTTGGCATCTTGGGTAGTTTATTGAAAAAGTCCATTGTGATTCATTCCCATTTCCATATAAGATTCTTGGGTTGTTGTAGTAATATCAATAGTTTCTGGCTTTCAGCCTTGACTTTAGAACATGTCAAGCACTTGTTGACATATGTGGCAATCTCGACTTTAATGTTTGGCCACCAATATAGTTGTTTGAGGTCCTGGTACATTTTATCTAACCTAGGATGAATCAATCTGTAACACCCTCAGTTTTGAATAGCAACGGAAGCTAATCGAGGGTATTAGTTATCGGCACAAAGTACAAATTACAGAAAACGACTCTAAATTAGACATTTTAAAAACAATTTATCATTCGATTAATATATAATATCAGAGTTTGATACAAAAGAGGTCCCACAAGTTCTAGTGTACATAAGTAGTACATACAACATAAAAGTTTAAAAGTTTTTTGAATGATAATAATATGCATCGTCTTCAAAATATTTTTTGTGCGCCTTCACATGCCAGAGTAAACCATAAGGACCTGAGATAAAACATGCCAAAAGTCAACACAATGGTTGAGTGAATTCATAGGTTTATATAAATGGACAATAGATTTTTGAGTGAGAACTATGTAACCCACAATAGTCATAAAACAAAACAGATATTATTGTCCTAAGCTCATGCAACCAATACATTAACACATATCAATAAAATTGATATAATAATTTTCCCGAATAGGTATTTTGCCAGATACCTCTGTATTCAAATATAGAATCCTATACGCCTATTCACTATATTCGCGCTTACATTTAAGTAACTAATGATTCATGATAAACAAGGACTATTGGGCAGTGAAACTTAGGCACTAGCAATAATATATTCAGATAGCATATTGTTTTGAAAATAATTGTTTGTAGTAAAAGTTTTAGCATGTATCTCCCCCAAGGAGTTTATAAAGCAGTTCATTGAAAATTTGGGGCTGTGAACTCACCGTAGTGATCAGCAGCGAATTTCAACAATATAACGTGTATCAATTAGTCGCGAGCCCCTCTTGATTCACCACTCGGGCTATTTGAGACTTGAAGTTGATAAAGTTCGATAAGATCGAAAAGACCGTATTTACTTGTATACCCTTTTGGATCCCCCTCCCTTTTAGATCCGCCAAGAGACCAATCTAAATGACATTTGTAACCGGTCTAAATGACCTTTTTTGTAGTTGTGACGGTTTAGCTTAGAGGACCTATTGTGTTGTCTATTGACCATCATATATCATTGACCAATTTTTAAGGAGAAAATCTCACATTAGTAAACCAAACAATCGTAATAGGTGCTGATCATTGGGGCAACCAGACCAATCAGAATCATTGTAGGCATGCAAAGCAAGATGTGAAGATCGTTAAATGGACAATCCATGTGAAAGCGTACCACACAAATATCGAAGAATATGCCTCACTGCAATCTAGTGAAGATCCATGGGACTCTGAAGAAGCTCATAAACTTTGTTGACAACATAAGCAATCTCAGGACGAGTCAAAATTAGATAATATAAAGCTCCAAAAGTACTTCGATGATGTATAGGGTCATCCAGTGGAATCCTGAGTAACGATATAACAGTATTTCAAGAGAAACTGGAGTCAATAAAGGCTTGCACTGCCAGTGCACTGTAGAAGATCAAGCAGATAACGTTGTTGTAATAAATGTAAGGTATTTGATGTGAATGTAGCATGCACCCCAAATAATTTCTCAAGGAACCAAGATCATTGAGAGAAAACTGAGCATGTAATATCTCGATAATAGTAGCTACAAAAGATGAGGAGTTTCCAGTAATAGTAATGTCATCAACATACACCAGTACATAACACATAAAATCCCTAGTATGATACACAAACAGAGGTGCGAGAAACACACTGTCGAAAGCCACTCTGACATAAACCAGAATAAAGCTTGGAGAACCAAGCACGTGGAGCTTCCTTACAGACCGTACAATGCCTTGTTAAACAAGCATATAGGATGAGGTCGAGTAGTATCAACAAAACCATGTGGTTGGGACATATAAATTTTCTAAGAAATTAGATATATTAAAACTGTTTTTTACATGTTATCTTTTTTTTTTGGCATTTCATGACTATGTATTCTTCTAAATAAATTTATTGTCATTACTTACAAAAACTCAACTTTTCACTATAGTTATTTTCATTTCATGATTCTGTGCATTTTTCTAAATTAATGTAGTGCAATTACTAACTCAAAACTAAGTTTTAAGTATAGTGAGAAAGATAAGATAACAGTCATGACTATGTGTATTCTTCTAAATTAATTTATTGCCATTATTCACCTGAAACTCAACTTTTAAGTATAGTCATTTTCATTTCATAACTCTATGTATTATTCTAAATCAATTTATTGCCATTACTCACCCAAAACTAAGCTTTTTAATATAGTGAAGATAAGATATGATTCATGACTATATGTATATGTATTTTTCTAAATTAATTCATTGTCATTACTCACCTAAAACTCAACTTTTAAGTATATCAAGATAAGATAAATATTTTCGGTCCCTAAGTTGTTATTACAAACTTTAGATGCTATATAAGCAAATTATAAACGATTATAACATATTTAGTAAGAGTAAATAATAATAATAAATATCTAAATTAGTAATAACTTCTAATTAAAGTGCTCGATTACTTTTGATGAAAGACATCCAAATTTTTTTTCAAACAAAATTTGGGAATTTTCAGATATTTTACGATTTCAAAATTTCATCATTTCATTTGTACCATCGCCGACACCATGACCAACCCCACACACCATTACCTCCAAACACACTCACCATCGTTTTCACCCCTACGCCAACAACACCACCGTCGCCACCAACCCCATCCAACGTCGCCATCACCGCCATACTTGCCCACCACCGTCGTCACCCTCAACCCAGCTACCGTTTCCACCACTCTAACATCAACCAACACAAGGGTACCCTAATCTATACCATCTATAAAAGGTGTATGGTCAAAGTGAAATGTTGAATTGTTGAATGTTGAAAGTTGAAAATTAGTCTAAGGTGAGAGAAATATATAGTGTAATTAATACTCTTATTAAAACACCTCATTACTTAAAAGTACAGTGATTTATTCATATTATACAACCAACTAAAAGCATATCTACCACATTAAATACAAACAATTAAAACACCACATACTAAAAAGTAAAATAAAATTTTCACAATATACAATTTAAACAAGCTACAGTTTAATCCAGAATATAAAATAATTAAACACACTAATTAAATTTATTTTTAAAACACCCTAAAATGAAAAATACATGTTATTATACACATTATACAAATTAATAAAATACACAAAGTTTCATACAAGCTAACAAGTTGATGGTACATATAGTTTTGAAAATCGGACCGGACCAACGGGTTCAACCGGGAACCGGTGTCGCCACCGGTTCGACTAACCAATAAAAGCCATTCGAGAAAACGAACCAGAGAGGACCCGTTGAAACCGATACAAACTGGTAAATCAGGCCTCATCGAGAAATAATAAAAGTTTGAAGAGTAAAAAGTTGAATGTAAAAATAGATAAAAGAAAAAACAAAAAGTGAAAAGTAAAAAGTTGAAACTAAAAATATAATGTTGAAAACATATATTTCAAAATGAAACTATTAATAAACATCGAAAACCGGGTTGACCTGGGATGCTTCAAACCCGACGGGTTGACCCCGTTTAATTTCACCCGTGTTCAATCCAACCCGTCGGGTTGACCCGGTTTAAATCGACCCGTTTTTCGACCGATACGGTTCTACCAGTTGAACCGGCCCGGGTTTCAAAACATTATGTTTAATCCCCAAATCTTCAAACTTTTATTATTTTTCGTTTCAAAACATTAGATTGGTTTCCACCACTCTAACATCAACCACCACAAGGGTACCCTAATCTATACTATCTATAAAAGGTGTATGGTGAAAGTGAAATGTTGAATTGTTGAATGTTGAAAGTTGAAAATTAGTCTAAGGTGAGAGAAATGTATAGTGTAATTAATACTCTTATTAAAAACACACATTACTTAAAAGTACAGTGATTTATTCATATTGTACAACCAACTAAAACCATATCTACCACATTAAATACAAACAATTAAAACACCTCATACTAAAAAGTATAATAAAATTTTCACAATATACAATTTAAACAAGCTATAATATAATCCAGAATATAAAATAATTAAACACACTAATTAATGTTATTTTTAAAACACCCTAAAATGAAAAGTACATGTTATTATACATATTATACAAATTAATAAAACACACAAAGTTTCATACAAGCTAACGAGTTGATGGTAAATATAGTTTTGAAAACCGGACCGGACTAACGGGTTCAACCGGGAACCGGTGTCGCCACCGGTTCGACTAACCAATAAAAGCCATCCGAAAATGAACCAGAGATGACTCGTTGAAATCGATACAAACTGGTAAATCAGGACTCATCGAGAAATAATAAAAGTTTGAAGAGTAAAAAGTTTAGACTAAAAATAGATAAAAGAAAAAACAAAAAGTGAAAAGTAAAACGTTGAAACTAAAAATAGAAATGTTGAAAACGTATATTTCAAAAGGAAACTGTTAATACACATCGAAAACCGGATTGACCCGGGATGCTTCAAACCCGACGGGTTGACCCGGTTTAATTTCACCCGTGTTCAACCCAACCCGTCGATTTGACCCGGTTTAAATCGACCCATTTTTTAACCGAAACAGTTCAACCAGTTGAACCACCCGGGTCGACCCGGGTTTTAAAACATTATGCTTAATCCCCAAATCTTCAAACTTTTATTTTTTTTCGTTTATAACCCATAAACTTTTTTTTATCACTAAATGATATGTCGTTATAAAATCTCGTTGCTATGCACGGGTACTCGTCTAGTATAATATAAAGCATCAAAGACATCAAATCTTAATATTAAAATTTTAAATAACAGTCTTAGTGTTATGCCTTTTTGAATATTTTACAATTATGGATAGTTGATATAATAAGATATAAATTAATAAATGAGATTGTCTAATAAGTGCCTAAGGGTATTACTATTCTATTGCTGCCGAAGCATACATAGAACAACTTCATGTCAACCGTTAGATCCAAAGACTTTTAATCTTGACCATTCTAATTGCCTAATTATCTATATGTAACTAACTAGAGGCTAGATAGGTAATCTGAAAAAGTTCCCGCCACATACATGAGTTATTTTAAAAAAATGATAACATATAACAAACTCCTCCAACAAAAGAGGAAATGTATATGAACCCTTTCAACCAAAATTCGTCTACATACATTGTTTTCATGTTTTAAAAGTTCTAATTTTTGGCGCCTATTCTACCATGCATCCCCTAGGTTTAGGTCACTTTTGTACTATATATATGAGGGTCAATTTCACTCATTCTTTACCAAATACAACTCAATATTAGTAGCTTTCACTTTCACTGTTGAAGATTCCATTGAACATGGCAAACCATCAGGTGATTGTGTATACATATAGGTGTTCATATTATCATCGTATACAAAACAAGTTCGACTATCACTTTCTTTAAATCATGCATCCTAATCTTCTTCTTTTACTCAGGAACTTCTGAAATCAACCTTCTTTGTGATAGCAAACCACAACAACCAGGTTATACATCATATACATCAAGCATTTTATATTTTTTTATGTCGTACTTGTCTTTTTAATGTATTGTATTTCTACATCAGGATATCACGATCAACAATGACCAAGCGACAAAAAGAGAAAGCGTGAGGAAAACCTCATGAACTGGAAATGGAGTGAAGTAATTGTAGTTGATGATCTTCCGGATATAGTCGAACCTGCAAATGTTGTTGATGTCCCAACCACTGATAATAATGTCACAGATCTCACAATCATTCAACATGTAAGTACATTAACATACTTATTTCTCTACTCTTTTACTTTGAAAGTGCCACACATTTTCATTAACTCACGTGCTAACTATTCATGCAGGAGAGTGACGATGAAATACCAATGGCCCCAATCAAGAGAAACAAAAAAAGCCAAGTAAAAATAATTGGAAGAAATAGGTTCAAGCAACTGTTTGATGAAGAAAGCAAAGAAGATGAAGAAGAAACCGAATATAAAAGCAATGAAGATGAATGGGTTTAGCAAGAAGATGATACTCTTGGTTGATCAACATTTAGTTGCTTTTCAATATTCTAATGTCTTTGTCACGTATTTTTGTTTAGGATTCTTCTTAGTGTTTTGGATGGTTCAACCATAGGTTGAATTCATCATGGTATTGGTTTTTTAGTGAATAAATGTTATGTTGGTCATTTGATTTTTTTTCATCTCTTTTAGTATGCTTCATGTTAACAAGACAATTAGGTTTCATTATCATGTTTGTTACTGTTATGGTTTTATAATTGTAGGATATCAATTAATAAGTAGTATAAGAAAGAACCCATGAAACAAAATACATGAATCAGGGGTATAAAACGCACCCTTAAATTCCAAACGATATGAACAAAACTACTAGCACCTCTCCCCATCTTTTTAATTTGAGCAAATAGAATATACAATGTCGATCATATATATATTTTGAACAAATATATATTACCTTATGATCGTCTTTATGATCATCGATGACAAACTAACGGTATCCCGTATTTCATTCAATAAACACAAGGGAATCTGGTTCGCGAGCACCATCATATCTCTATAAAGTATAGCATCATGTATCAACCTTTTAGGCATCATAGAACAACTTCATGTCAAAACTACTAGCACCTCTCCACATCGCTCCAAACACTCTCATTTCATTATTTACGGTGTACTTTTTGATCATCATCTTTCAAACCGAAATAAAGATAATGTCCGATTTTCGATTACTTACATGAAATGCTCCAAACAGCCCATCTGGAACTTTGTCTTTGTGTTTGCTGCACAAATTTCATATCTAAAATTCGAAGGTCAACTACCATAAAAATTAAACAATGAAACAATATCCTTTTCCAACTTAGTTAGTATGTTGTCATGTTCTAAGATATAGTTATTTAGCTGCAAGTGACCCTCAAAATATTTAAAAGATTGTAGTATAATACCTTTGGATAATGCTATACTTGGAATTGAGTTCAACAGATAGCATTTTTTTTGAACATACAACAGATAGCATAATTATGCATAATTATTTGAGTTCAGTTATATTTAACTAACACTTCTGGATAAAAGTTCATCCCTTCTTTTTAGGCAACTTTATCACAATTAGTTATAAATTTTATATGTATGAATTAGGCGCCAAATTCTTTGTTTCTTATCACCCATATTTTGATATGTGTAGGCATATGTGAGAAGAGTTATCACTGTTTCCACTGTAACTTTTTCAAGGTGATGGTTTTCAGTTTTGTAATTAAGTCATTTTTGCATGTTACATATGGATTTAGTAACAGATATTGTGTAGGACTACATCTCTATCTTATGTGTTTTGATCCTTGACTAACCCATTTTTAAAGATGTTTATCATCTCTTTCATTTTTTTTCTAATCAGTCTTTTATACGTCTTCAACTTGCCCAAAGGATTAAAGGATTAATGGTATATTATGGTACATTCTATGGTTCATCATAATATTTTATTATACAATAATACAATATAACAAGTTGCTGATTGAAAGTCATACAACTTTTGTACAAATAATAGTTACAAAGCACATGCTATCGTGTACTAACAAAGTCATTTTTTTCTTATAATACTATAGATAAAGGTGATATGTATTATTGGGGTAGTATACAGTTCCCCACTTTTAATGTACTAACTTTTTAGCTTCCTCACAATCCACAATGGTTATCAGCAGACATGTATGCGTCCAAACAACCCTTGAAACCAAATATGTCCAAAAAGTCCCTTAACCCTTTTGGTCTCTAAACGAGCCATTAAAACAAATTTTGCAAACAACCCTTAAAGTAATCGTTGCACTTAGTTTATTTTTGAATTTTCTGCATAAAATTTGTAGTTTTGTCTCTCAGAAAAAGCGGCAAAAGCTTTTTTCATAGTAGTGCATTTAGGTAGTTGTTAATAATGTTGTGCAACAACTTAAGTTATAAGTATTAATAGGTTGTTTAATCACTTACTCTATTTCTTGCAGCCATTGAAAGTAAATTTATAATCGCTTAAGTTGGATCACACTTAACAGGTTATTTACCTATCTTCAATCTTCCTTTCGTTATCGTATAAAACACCATCCCATAGCATTATGACATTATATAATCAACTTGTGGTTCATATATACTTTGTTTGCCCATAGAACTACAAACGCTTTATATATTATTATTGTTGTATCTGGTAGAAATGAGGCAGCAACTAAATGAGAACTATGATCCAAATGCAAACATTAATGGACATAGTAACCGTTTATCGGATTGAGAACTAAATGAGAACTATGATACAAATCCACGTCAAACGTAAGTTATTTATATTACGATGAACAATGTGGTTTATGTACTTCTTATTCATGTTCTTCTTATTTATAGGTACAAGTTAGTGACAACCATAGGTACACAAGACCATGAGGAAATCAATTGCGTACTTTTCAATAACATTGCCAATCAACTACTAGGATATACCGTGGAAGAGTTGATTACTAAGAGTATAACAGAGGTTGGTTAATCACTACTTTTTCTCATCGAATTTATTATACTTACATTTTATTATTACTAAACACATGCCATTCTTTTATCTAGGGTGCTGGTGTCCTGGCTAGATGACTTCTTTGTTGACAAACTCATTGGTCGATGTGTCGTTCTCCGTATCAAGATTGATAAGTATAATTTGGCACCTACATTTGTTCGTAGGTATACTGCTATTAAGTACTATGGTGATAGTTGATTCGTGCTAAACCGTCAAGTTATCTCACACAAGCTAGCCACTTGTGAATTGCTAACCGTAAGAAACTTAAAACAGTTCCGACACCAATGCAATGAAGATCAAGAGGAGTATAGTGTTTCCCCAGGTCGTTATGTCCCAACGAGCTGTGCGAGAATAATCAAACGTATAGTGATCGAGAGATTTTGAACGGAAAAGGAGATATGATTGATTAAACCTAAAGAAACAGTTAATAAATTACAGGGGGCTTAAATGCAAATTAAAGAAAATTAAAAAGATAAAATATATTAAATAAACGCTATCACTATTTGCAAAATGATGTTTTTGATTTTCCTTTTATAAAATTTGACTTAAAACTACGTAGCGCATACAAGAAAAATGTGAAAGCTGAAGCAATATTAATCCTAAAAATATGAAAACGACATTTTTACAAACCTAATGATAAGAGAAAATTTTTAGAAAAAGAAAATTATTTTTAAAACTATTTATCTAATTGTTATTAATTAAAAATTATTTTTACTTATTTAATAATTCCCTAAAATACAAGAAAATATGAAATAAAGCTAGAAAACTGAAATTATGACTTGGAAAAATCTAAAATAACTAAAGAGAATTTTCAAAACTATTTTTATATTTTTCTGATTATTTTTCTATTTTCTATGAATTAAAAACTATTTAAAACTACTTAAATTGCCTAAAAATACAAATTTAACTAAGAAAAATCTGGAAAAATATTTTTTTGACTTTTTATATTTGTCTTAACCTAGGAAAAATGAAAACTTATTTTTTTTGAAACTTTTCTGAATTAATTGGATTAAAAGCTAATTAAGAATGCCTAAAAACTGTTTTTAATGAAGAAAAATAGCAAACAGTGTTAGAAAAATATGAAAAATTCAGGAAAAGTCTAAATTAATATTCTAATTCTAGGAAAATTATAAAAACAGTAGCTTGTGTGTAAGAAAATGAGACTGCAGTGCAAGTGCTTATAAATAAGTACTTTGAAATAAGCCAAAGGAGAACAATAAGCTACCAAACTATCACAGACCCTATAATATGTTAAAAATACTCTAAAACAACTTATTACAACTATCCTAAACCTCTAAAATACCAACTACATAGATTTGATGTTTTAACCTTAAATGCCAAAAGCAGTTTTAGGGTACCACTTTGTAGCTTAAAAATAAGCTACCCAAATAAGCTAAACTCAAAACCAAAAGTAGGGACCTAAAGTAGACCTGGCTAGGAACCTATAAACCAAAAACCAGACCTGGACAAGCTCTTATGAGCTTTTGACAAGCCACTGCAAACACATGTGCAGACTCATGTAATCTTGAAGTGGGTCGCATGGGCAAACAAGCCCCTTTGACAAGCTATTTTGGGGCTTATAAAAAATTACTAAAAATCTACAAAAACCATATTAAGTAACTTGACCAGCTGAAGTTATAAAGTCCAAAGTTTCACTGAATTTGACCCAGAAATGAATCAATTAAAAATCAACTTAGGTTGGAGGAAAACTGGTTTTTCACTTGTTTTTTACTTTGACAGATTTTGAAAGGTTTGACTTTTATGAACTTTGATTCCAAATATTGGACTGAGATTGATGTTTTATGGTATAATGAAGCTAAATTAAGTTATTCTACTGATTTCTAAACATAAATCAAGCTCTTGATATCACAAATTTCTAACAGTTGTGAATTTAGGACAGTGTAAAGGTGATTTTGACTTTTTGAGCAATAAGGTGCAAAGTTAAGACAGATATGAGTCAATTGACCAATATTAAGACTAAGTAAACAGATATCAAGCACAAACAAGAGCTCAAGCTCAAATAAAGTAACTGATCCAAACACTCTTTACATTAATTGTTTTGCAATTTTTAGCTAGTCTATCTACTGAATAAGCTAAGGCTAACACTGAAAGCTAATCTAGTTATCCTAATTACAACTAACTGAACATGTTTAGGCCATTTAATGTCCTCAGACTCCACCAAAAGCACAATATGCAAACTGAACTAGAAATGAAAAGAAGATAAAACTCACTGGTGTCCAGCTTATTGTGCAGCTTAAACCAGACCCAATCCAAACTAAGCTACTCAAATCCAACCCAAATCAACTCTGCATCAACCCCATTCCAATTCCATAACTGCTTGAACCAATTTTTCTTCTCAGTTTGACTTTTGTTGACTAAATACCACAGTTGCTTAAAACTTATAATTAAGCTCACTAAAAGCTACACTGACTTTAGTTAGCTTATTTGAGCTATAATAAGGCTTGTTGAAGCCTGGCTTTTAGTTCATTCAAAAGTGCATATATAAACGAAATCTTAAAAACAGGAAACTTGGATAAACTTGTAATTAGAGCTTGAACTTGATTACAAATGATTAAATGACTTAAGTTTAGTGCATAGAAACAAGAAATTACAATTTTGAACTTAAACTAAAACATTGAGACTAAAAACGACATACATGGAAATTTAAAACTAACTACTCTCCCTTCTTGCTTCTCTTTCTTCCTATTATACACCAAAAGATTTCTCTCACATCTCTGAGCGTTTCCCACTTTAATTCAGGACCATTGGATGAGTTGAAGTAATCTTGGCCGTTTGATTGATTTTTGGCGCCAAAGTTGTTTTTGCCAGTGGGGGTTGAGTGTTAGGTTGAAGAAGCATTAAATGTTTCTTGGTCGGGGTGTTTGGAGGGTAGGAATGAGGTGGGAGTGATGATGATGGAGTAGGGGTAGGAGTTTCAGGTGATGATGAGGGGGAAGGGAGAACCCAAGTGGCGGTTATTATTATTTAAAGCATTGGCTGGGTGTGGTTTTAAACCGTGGGTAAAGGGTTGGGTAAGCGGGTTGGGTGGGTATAGGGTTATGGTTTTGTTGGGCTTGGGATATTGGATAAAGGGATTGGACCAAGGATTTAAATTGGACCCATATGAGACTTTAGGGACTAAACACACTTAGCGAAAATTCAGGGACGATTCGTGTACATTCTGAAAAAATGATCCAAGGGTTGGTTTTGCCAATCATCAATAATATAAGGGCCATTTTGTTATTTGTGAAATTCCAAGGACTAAACATGACCATTTTAAAATCCGAGACCAAAACGTAATTTCTCAAAACTTTTTGGAACTTTTCACCAAAGGATTAATTATGACAATTTATGATTCCAAAAGGACCTTTGGTGACTTTTCTTTTAAAATAAGTGCCTAGGGACTAAATTTGACAACTTTTGAAACTTGGGGACTAAAGCGCCAATTATGCAAACTTAGCTCATTTTCATCGATTTTAAACATTTTGCATCGATGCATTTTAGAGCATTTTAGATGTTTTGCGTTCAGATTTGACCAAAAATGATGAGTATTTACACACTCATCAATCCCCCACACTAAACTATTGCTAGTCCCTAGCAATCTTTTGAGGAAACTTAATGGATTTGAATCTCTTTACCAAAGCCATTACTTCGGAGTAGCCAAATGTTTGATTCAAGTAAGAACCATGGTACATGATAACCATGTGATTTTGAGCAAACCACCGACTTCCAACGGATTTGATTTGTCTTTACGAAGCCGTTTGCTTGGACTAGCCAACTCTTAGATAAATTATCAATATTATCTTTGGTGAGCTGATTACCAATTATGGTTTTCCATTGCCTTTACCACAAGCCATAAACTTGCGGGCTAGCCAACTCTTCACTTTTAAGGATATGGTGAGTTGAATACCATACAATTTTGGGCAAATTGCAAGCCGTCAACGGGTTTGAGATATCTTTACCAAGAGCCGTTTGCTCCTGGATTAGCCAGTCCTTTTGTTTATTAGGCGTGGCGGATGATAACCATAAGCCGAGTAAGTGCAAAACACTTACTCCAAAAAAAAATTTTGGCCAAAAATGGGGAATTGGGTGGTATAATTACATGATAAAATTCGTGAGAATTCCCCCCACACTAGAAATGAATATTGCCCTCAATATTAAAAGTACCGGCGGTTATGCCGAAACTGAGAACGTAAAAGGGAAATACTACGGCCATTATTTGGGATTTTTTTTTTTTTTTTTTTTGAAACCTTATATACAATAGCGGGGGGCAACTCCCCCACACTAGGATGGTAGAAAATAGAAAGAAGTCAGAAATATGGGTGAAAACCCATATGGCATGCTACTATTTTTGATTCCCGAGTCGCTAGCTTGACTCGATCCCCGCATTCATTGGTTCATGGGGAAAGTTTGTAGTTCCGGGACAACCACAGGAGGAATGTCCTCTCCAAAATAATGCTTCAATCGATGACTATTCACTTTAAAGTTTGGACCATCGGGTTGAGATAACTCAATGGTTCCATATGGGAATACTTTAATGATGGTGAATGGTCCGGACCAGTGGATTTAAGTTTTCGAAAAAATCTTCAATCTTGAATTGAAAAGAAGGACTCGATTACCAACGTTGAAAACGCGGTTTTTGATTTTGGAGTCATGAATCTTCTTTGTCTTTGTTTGTAGATCAAAGAGTTCTCGTATGCTTGATCACGGAGTTCATTTAGTTTATTCATTTGAACTTTCGGTGATCACCGGTAGCTGTCTGAATATCGAAGTTGGCATGTTTCAAGGCCCAGTATGCCTTGTGCTCAAGCTCAACCGGCAGATGGCATGCCTTTCCGTACCATTAGCTTGTATGGAGTACACCCAATGGGTGTTTTATAAAGTACGGAAGGCCAGTCGTCATCTAACTTATCCGACCAAGAGGCACGGTTTTAAGCCCTCTTGTCCTTTCCAAGATTCTTTTAATCCCCCGGTTGGAAACTTCCACTTGCCCACTTGTTTGGGGGTGGTACGCAGTAGAGAGACGGTGAGTTACACCATACTTTTGCATGACTCTATCAAATTGGTTATTGCAGAAATGCGTACCATCGCGATTATAGCTCGTGGAGTTCCAAACCTAGCAAAAAGAGATTTTAAGAATTTCACAACAACTCAGGCATCGTTGGTAGGTAAAGCTTTCGCTTAAACCCATTTTGACAAATAGTCAACGGCCACGAGTATGTATTTGTTACCGTGAGACGAAGGAAATGGTCCCATAAAGTCAATGCCCCAGATGTCAAAAATCTCACACACTTGAATGGTGTTTTGCGGCATTTCATTTCTTTGTGAGATATTTCCGTGACGTTGACAAGCGTCACGGGTTTTGACAAATTCGTGGGCATCCTTGTAAATCGTGGGCCAATAGAATCCGGAATCAAACACCTTCTTGGCGGTGTAGTTGGGGCTATGATGTCCCCAGTAGGTCCAGAGTGGCAAGCCTTGAGAATGTCAATGGCTTCCTGACCATATACACATCGCTGATGACTTGATCCGCGCAAATTTTGAACAAGTAGGGTCGTCCAGTAATGTTTTACATCTTTAAAGAATTTGTTTTCTGTTGGGACGACATCCCTTTCACCACAAAGTTACCCGCATGGTAATTTGCAAAGTAAGCAAACCATGGGGTAGAAGAGTCTCCACGAAAAGAAACCACATTGAGTGTTTGAGAGAGGGAATGTTTCATTTATTTCCTTTTTCTCAAACACATCTTGGTGAGGGTTTTCTAGACGGACAGATGATCGACGGGTTCTCAGCTCCTTTTTTATCACGTATAATTATATCAAATTCTTGTAGGAGGAGAACCCAACGGAGCAATCTCGGCTTTTCATCTTGTTTTGCAAAGAGATATTTGAGAGCCGAGTGATCCGTATACACCACGCATTTGGTTAATATAAGGTATGGCCGAAATTTCTCAAATGCATACACCACAACTAATAATTCTTTTTCTGTAGTGGTGTAATGGGTTTGAGCTTGATCATAGTCTTGCTCGCGTAGTGGATAGGCTGAAAATGCTTGGTTTACGTTGCCCCAAGGCGCACCGATAGCAAAATCACTTGCATCACACATGAGCTCAAAGGGTAAATCCAGTCGGGGGCAACTAGAATGGGTGCTTCCGCAAGCTTTTTCTTTAATGTTTCAAAACCTTCGATGCACTCAGTGAGAAGATAAAAGGAGCATCTTTTTCAAGAAGATGGGTCATAGGCCAGGCGATTTTAGAAAAATCTTGTATGAATCTGCGATAAAACCCGGCATGACCTAGAAAACTCCTAATACCTTTGACGGTAGTAGGATGAGGCAATTTAGCAATAACATCGACTTTTGCTCATCGCCTCAATCCCGTTTTTGGAAATTTTATGGCCAAGGACTATGCCTTCTTTGACCATAAAGTGGCTCTTCTCCCAATTTAGACAAAGATTGGTGTCTTCACACCGTTTTAGCATTTTATCTAAATGGGGGAGACATGTTTGAAACGAGTCCCCAATGACCGAGAAGTCATCCATAAACACCTCCATTGTTTCCCCGATCATGTCGTGGAAAATTGCCATCATACATCGTTGGAACGTGCCGGGAGCGTTACATAGGCCAAAAGGCATACGTCTGTAGGCAAAAGTTCCGTATGGGCAAGTGAATGTGGTTTTTCTTGATCCGCGGATCAATGGGGATTTGAAAATAACTCGAGAAACCATCAAGGAAACAATAGTATTCGTTCCCTTCTAATCTCTCAAGCATCTGATCCATGAAGGGTAGAGGAAAATGGTCTTTACGGGTGGCTTCGTTTAACTTGCGATAGTCAATACACACACCATCCGTAACCAATCGAGTTGGAATTAACTCGTTTCTTCATTGTGACAACAGTTATGCCACCCTTTTGGAACACAATGAATTGGGCTAACCAAGGACTATCGAGATCGGGTAAATTAAACCGGCATCAAGAAGTTTGAGAACCTCTTGTTTGATAACCTCATAAATCTTAGGATTCACCTTCTCGATGTTGGACTGCTGGTTTGAAGTCATCCTCCATCAAGATTTTGTGAGTACAAAATTCGGGGTTGATACCCTTAATGTCGGAGAGTTTCCAAGCAATTGCTTGCTTGTGTGACTTATAGACCTTTATGAGAGCGATCTTTTCCTCCTCGTTAAGTCTTTAGCAATTATGACGGGTAATTTATCATCACCCTCCAAGAATGCATACTCGAGATGAGGAGGTAGGTCCTTAAGTTCAACCTCTGGAAATTCTTCAGTAGATGTTTGTACTGACTTGATTTCCTCAATCGTGATCTCTTTCGGAGGGAGTGAAGGTAATGGATCTTCATTTAACAATTTCTCGAGATAAAGGATATCTCCCTCCGAATCATAAACACCATCAATTCCAGGCGGAATTGATTCATCACTAGCGAGAAACTCATCGATCTCTTCCAGAAAGAAGTCACCTCCCTCAAACGGAGTGAGAGAGGGGAAAGAGTCGGCAATGATTGGTTGAGAAGATGTGGTGGAATCCCACCTCACGTGATTATGAAAATAACCAAGAAACTCTTGAGAGTACTCCTCTGAAGCAATATCAATTACATCGATTCGATTAATCGATTGACATCATAATTAGAGGAGTACCTCGAAGTTTGATCAAGGTTAAAGGTGCGACTTCATTACCCACACGTAACGTGATTTCTTGCTCAAATACATCAATGAGAGCACGGCCGTTCTCGGAATCCTCTTCCAACAATGAGGGGAACTCGAGGATCGGCATCGAAATCAACAACCACAAAGTCAGTTGGAAAATGGAACTTTCCTACTTTCACAAATACATCCTCGGCGATGCCAAGATGACGTGATATAGAACGATCACCGCAAGCTCGAGAGTCATGCGGTAGGAACAAGTTCGGGAAGAGAAAGTTTCTTCCATCTTGAATAAGGCATCGATTGATGCTTGCACCAAGATCGGCAAGGGCAAAGCATTCAATCATTCTTGGAAAAACACAAGGAAGAAGAAATTTTCCAGGATCTCCAAGCTTCCGGGAAGCTTCTTTAATGAAGCTGCGAAAGCGTTCTCATTCAGGAGTCTTAGCCATTTCAAACAGTTTTTCCTTATTGCTTAACATGTGTTTGAGAGTTGATGCAAACTTGGGCATCGACATGATGGCATCCATAAGCTTATGTCAAAATGTAGCTCTTGGAAAATTTGAAAAAATTTTCCATTTGATGAGCTTTTCGCGGAGCTTTTGCTCATTTAAACGTGAGGGGTAAGGAATAGAAGTTTTGGATTTGGGGTTTTCAACTGGAGGTTCAAAAACAACTTCAGGTTTGGTTTTGGGTTTGGGACAACGAGGATGGACATGTCTTTGTACTTTGTGAGCTAGTAGGTTGCACTTGGTCCTTTGTCGCCTCAGGTTCACTTTCCACTACCTTATGGAGAGAAGAAGAAGAGGTAGTAGGAATAGCGGGTCCATCATATGAAGCACCACTTATGGTTGTGATCGCCTTTGCATAAGCCCCTCGGATTAGCGATCGTGTTGCTAGGTAAGGTACCTGAGCTCGAGGGTCGATCATTTAAAGACTTCTTAATGTCGAGAAATCGGCTAACCAACAACCATTCATTTCCTCTTGGGATTTCATGAATTGCTTCAACAACTCATCAGATGATGGTCCGGTTGGAACAATGGCTTGATTTTGCCTGCAGGAAAATTCTGCCTCTATTGTTTGGATTAGGGCCTTGATTTTGGAAATTTCCTTGAATATTGCCATGAAAATACCACAGGTTGAAATTTCCACGACCTTGGTTTTATTAAAATTTCCTTGGTTTTGGAAATTTTGATTTTGATTTTGAAAACCGTTGTTTTGACTAAAATTACCTTGGTTTTGAAAACCTTGGTTTATTCTATTCTGATTTTGATTACGGTTTTGGGTGAAACCGGGTGGTCCAGTAGTCGTTAGGGCGGTGGTTGGGTCCATAGGAGCACGGTATTGGTTGCCTCCAGATTAGAAATCCGCCACGACATTTGCTTCAAAAGGGTTACCATCGGTGGCCATACTGATTGTAATAGGCATGGGGGCCACCGCAGCTAACACAGACTTCCACTTTCTTAACTTGCGGAGGTGAAGTTTGTGGAAAAGAAACTTTCTTTTGGTTGGAGAGAACCAAAGCTTGAATTGATTTCGTGAGTTTGTCAATCTTAGCATCGGTGCTAGATTGACTCACGGGGAATGAAGAGAAGGACCAACACGACTTGAAACAACGGTTTGCTTCGTGCGGTCGGACTTTAGACTTGTTTTCAATGATCGCTAAAGCTTCTTTGATAGTTTTGCTTAAGAAATTTCCTCCCGCGGAGGAATTTAGAGAATCTTGATCAGATTGACTCACTCCATTATAGAAAGTATCGAGTTGCATCAACTCGGAGAAGCCATGGTGAGGACATTTCTTGAGCAATTCCTTAAACGATCCCACGATTCACTGAAGGATTCATCAAACTTTTGTGTGAACTTGATGATTTCATTTTTAAGACTCGTGGTCTTGGAAGGTGGATAGAATTCATTTACAAATTTCTTCACCAGTGTCTTCCCATTCCGATTGATTGAGGGGTTGTTTTCAAGCCAAATCCGGGCTTGCCCTCAAGAGAAAATGGGAAGCAGAAGAAGCTTAACGACATCGGTAGGGACATTCTTGTATTTGATGGTAGATGCAATCTTGTTAAACCATCGAATATGAGCATGAGGATCATCCTGCTCAAAACCATAGAATTGACTTGAGGTTACAAGATTCATTAACCGGTTTTGAGTTCAAAATTTTCAGCCACAATGGCTGGGATAACAATAGCATCTCCAAACCCGTCGATGGGTGCACGGAGAAACTCACACATAGGGCGTTCTTCCGCCATGATAACGGAAGTAGTGTGAGCAGTCCGGATCTCAGAATCCGTGATGGAAGCGAGAAAGTCTACGGACACGCCTTCTTGGAATCTTGACAAGCTCACGAAATGGGCTTCTGATCTAGAAGAGCGAGTGCGCATACACTAGAGTTAACTCTAAGGAATCTCAGAGTTAAGGAAAGGAATGGGAATTATGAAAATGAATTATGAAAATGGGGTAAGAAGAATCTTTTTGAGTTTTCTGGCTTTGAAAAGTAGATATAACAACAAATCCAATTAAAACAAAATCGAGGCAAAACAACCGTGAACTTAAACCAATAATCACAAGATGAATGGCTTCTTTGAAAAAGGTACACCAATCACAAGGACACAAAGGCAAGTTTTAATCTTTGGTTCGGGAACTTATTATGGTCGTACCCCAAGTTAGGTAGTACACTTTGCCTTGGTTTTCGGATGGTAATTTTTATGTTGTTATTATTAAACAAAGAAAGCGACAAATCTTTTTGTATTTTTATCTTTGATATATATATAGAAACAAAAAGAAAAATATTTTGTGTTTTATCACGTTTTGGATGTTTTTGGGTTTTTGGGTTTTTTATAAGAAAATATATATATAGATATAGATGGATGGAATGAACAAAGAGTGAATATTCAAATCACTAATCGCTAAGCGGAAGATAATAGCTACGGCTCTACGTAAAAATTTTGATCGGTGGCAGTTGAGTGTTAGGTTGAAGAAGCATTAAATGTTTCTTGGATTGGGGTGTTTGGAGGGTAGGAATGAGGTGGGAGTGATGATGATGGAGTAGGGGTAGGAGTTTCAGGTGATGATGAGGGGGAAGGGAGAACCCAGTGAAGGCGGTTTATTATTTAAAACATGGTGGTGTGGTTTTAAACCGTGGGTAAAGGGTTGGGTAAACGGGTTGGACTGGGTATAGGGTTATGGTTTTGTTGGGCTTGGGATATTGGATAAAGGGATTGGACCAAGGATTTAAATTGGACCCATATGAGACTTTAGGGACTAAAAGCACTTAAGCGAAAATTAGGGGACCATTCGTGTACATTCTGAAAAAAATGATCCAAGGGTTGGTTTTGCCAATCATCAATAATATAAGGGCCATTTTTTTATTTTGTGAAATTCAAGGACTAAACATGACCATTTTTAAAATCCAGGGACCAAAACTGTAATTTCTCAAAACTTTTGGAACTTTTCACCAAAGGATTAATTATGACAATTTATGATTCCAAAAGGACCTTTGGTGACTTTTCTTTTAAAATAAGTGCCTAGGGACTAAATTTGACAACTTTTGAAACTTGGGGACTAAAGCGCCAATTATGCAAACTTAGCTCATTTTTCATCTGATTTTAAACATTTTGCATCTGAAACATATAAAATATAACTTTGAGATATTTTCAGTATTTTGATGCATTCGAGCATTTTTAGATGTTTTTGATTCATTTGACCAAAAATGATGAGTATTTACACACTCATCAATAGTGTAGACGTATTGAAGGAAAATTATGGAATTACATTACCTTCAAAAGTGGACTCAGTGAACTTAAATATAACCTATGAAGATGAAAAGATTATGGATGAAATTGATTGGGGTAAAAGCTTGTGAATCAACTATTCTTGCAATTCCCAAACGCAGCGAGCGAGGTTCCTCTTTCCAGCGATAAATGAGGCTCGTGATGCTAATGTGGAACCTTCTACAAATGGATCTAAAAGTGTTCTCGAATGTGAAATGAATACAACTATAATAGATACATCTGAGGGCTCTCTTGCTCATTCTACAATGACAAATGAGGACAAGTTAAATGACATTGATACAAATACTATATCTGAGACCTCTCATGTACATAATGATGCGGTTTATGTTACTAATGAAGCTTTTAAAGCTGATATGAAGAAGGTGATATGAAGGTTGATATGAAAGTGGGTGATATGACAAAAGTTGTGCAAGATCTTTGATATAAGTTGAAGAGAGAATGCGAAGGAAGATTCTATGAAGAAAGATGATATGAAAGAAGTTGAAATATGAACATTTGTCTAATCTTTCATAGTCTTTCAAATTCATCGTTAGCTATTTTTATCATGAATTGTTTGCATTTCAATTTAATCACTGTCCACGTGATTGGTGTCGTTTCAAACTTTTTTTTAGTACTTTGCTATGTTTTAATTTAATACTTTATTAATAAATAAGAATGATTTTGCATTTTGAGATACTTCGTTTCCAATAGTGTTGATTTTTTTTTTCTTTTTTTAATTGAATCGTTATACCCGGGCAACGCACGGGTAATGTACTAGTTTCTTAAGGTGCATTAATTCATCTCGAACTTTTCTTTTAAATTGAAAATGTATTTAATACACATTAATTGATCTTAGAGTTTAATTTAAATAGTTCTTATTTTTTAATTAATAAACATAAAGTTTTCTCATTTAATCATTTAAAGTAATGTCATGAGGACACTCATTAGACAAACCCATAATAAAATTTAGGGGTAATGGTCTGAAAAATACATCAACTTGCCACATTTTACTATTGTGACAATAAACTCTTAATTTTCCTATTAAAACAAAAAAGTTTCTTAATGACCCTTATTATAACCAAATTGCTTACGTGGCACCCTTAATCCGTTTTTTTCCCGTTTAATTGAATGCTTCCCGTTTTACCTTTGTTGAGGGGCTATTTTGACAAAATACCAAACTTATTACACATTTTTATAAAACACGTTTTCCCCAATCCCTTTTCCTCCAATCCATTTTTATAAGAACACGTTTTGACAAAATGCATAAAGTTCAAGTTCGTAATGCAAGAAAGCAATGGAGTGTTCTTATGGCAATCAGGCCTGATTGGATGCTTGAATGTTTGAAATAAACAAGATGATTACTATCTTGAAGATTGGGAAAATCCCGATTTCGGAGAAGAATAGTTGAAGCTGACTCCACATCATATCAAGAACTCCAAGCGGTTGCGGCCGGTGAAGGGATGCAACTAGAACAATTGGTCGACGCTACGGCATAGAAGAGCGAAAAGGGTATGAATTAAATATTAAGGAAGTCTTGGTATCGATGAGAGACTACTGTTTTAGTACACTGGTTTGAGTCAATTGCCATCAATGGATCTTGATCAAAAGGGCTAGTCAACGAACCGGACCCGATGAATGGAACCGTAGTTGAACTCAAATTGCAAGGCGAAAGAACCGAGCGCATGCTGCGAGCCGGAATACTATAGACCTCAAATCATCAAATGATGAAACAGAGCACGTAAATCAAACCGTTGTTGACCTCAAATTGCAAGGCGAAGAACCGAACACGTGAGTCAGTCACTATGGACCTCAAATTTTCAAATGATGAAACAACATGTGAATGTAGCGAAATGGACCTCAAATTACAGGAGGTAAGCAGCTTAAATGTGTTTTTAGTTCTTTTTATTTGTTTCATTAGAGTTAAATAAGAAAATAGATTGAGTTTTCTTATCAATTTTTTTTTCAATTCCTCTTCTTATATCAGTATATTCATCAAGTTTTGTTCGTCGATTAATCACCTGTAGTCCTTATGAAAATGGATGAGGGGAAAAGGGATTGGGGAAAACGTGTTTTATAAAAATGTGTAATAAGTTTGGTATTTTGTCAAAATAAGCCCCCTCAACAAAGGTAAAACTGGAAGCATTCAATTAAACGGGCAAAAAACGGATTAAGGGTGCCACGTAAGCAATTTGGTTATAATAAAGGTCATTAAGAAACGTTTTTGTTTTAATAGGAAAATTAAGAGTTTATTGTCACAAACTCACAATAGTAAAAGTTGGCAAGTTGATGCATTTTTCAGACCATTAACCCTAAAATTCATATCAATTATTTCGAAGTATATTAGTGTCCTTTTCCACGAACAATAGTTTCTAACAAATTAGATGATTATTCATCCCGACACGATTTTCGTAAAAAGGTTACAAAGTCATTTTTTTAAATCTTTTTCTCATTTATTATTATTTTTGTTAAAAGTAATTAAACAAATCCGATTATTATTTACTCTTAGACTACTCCCAGTGGTAATGCGTGAGGCACCTTTTTGGTGTAACTCGCGTATGAGGCCTATTGAGTCGATTTTGGTGGCGCGTGAAATAAGGAAAAAATGAGATGAAATGCAAGCCTCTCATTTTTCAGCATTTGTGCAAAGTGGGAGTGTTTTTATTGTTAAATATTTAATTTTTGAGTGTGTGTGGGGGGTATGTTTGTATAAAAGTTAGTATTTTTTTAATAAAAGTTGAGACAATAGTGACCATGGGGGGTGAAACATGAGGTGGCGCTGATATGGAATATGAGAGAGTGTGATCATTAGGAGTAGTCTTAGACTAGAGGGAGTGGTCATGCTCCCTCACCTTCCACATTAGTGCGACCTCAACTTTGTTTCTCCTCATAATAAATATTCATAAACTAAAAATGTAAATGTGAACATAAGCGTCTGAAATTAAAACTTGTATTCTTAAAAACTTATTATATCAGTTATTATGGTTCTGATTAGTAATAGTAAAACTAATTAATTAAAATAAACTATCAATTGTTAATCCAGTGATCAATCATGATCATATGGTTGTATATAGAACATTATGTCTTTTTGACGTTGTTTATATTGCTTATGATGACTAACCACCGATATGGGTTTGAAAGTCGTAGTTGGGGTTATCGAATGAGCACACGTTTGCTTGTGAGGAGAATTGGCTAAACACGTTTGTTTGTGAGTATTGGCTAAAAGCGTTTCATTGTCGGTATGAGTTTCAGTATGGTTGGTTTGGGTAAGGTTGGTTATAATCGTATGACGGTGGTCGTAAGTTCATTTGTTGGTTTGATGATGGAGTATTTCCGAGAGTAATTCCTTCAAGTGTTGGTGGAGTGTTTCGTGTAGTTTTCTTGTTTTATTCAGACATTTTTGTAACTAAATGAGAAGTAAAAAGTGTTGAGAGTATGAGTGTGACTACTGGAAATTTAGGGAGTCTATTTTAGGTAACCGTATTACATTAATCTAAACCGAGCTTTTGCCTTTAACACTATTTTTATCAACCATGACTTGATTTTATATCGTCTATTGGTTTTTATGGCTTATTTCATTATTGAACAAGTTATCGTGTGAGTTTTAACTCTTTTTGGTAGGCACTATTCGATTCAGCACTAGAAAAGCCTAAAACGGGAAATATTGTAACTTTTAGGTACATGCTAATTTACAAATAAATAGTCAAAACTTGTGGAAAAACATAAATAACGATATTAGAAAGTCGAATGAACGTCGTGTGACACTCGGGGGACAATGTATGTGTTAGGATTTAGTAAATCCAGTTATTAAAGTGTCGGTCACCTCAAGTATATGTAATCGTTAGAAAGCTCGTAGTCATAGTTATTTGATGGTAAGTAGTATTTAGTTAAGTAACACCATGGAGGACGGACGGGTCTTTACCCACTGTATGCCTGATCCACAGCCCGTAGGTGGCGTTTTATGTAAGACTATAAATACTCTCTACCTCTCAAGGTACAGAGTTGGAGCTCATAATAAGATTTTCACTTTCTCTCACTAAGTTCCCAAACCTCTAACTCTTTCTCTCTCTAAAACCTAAAAGTATACGCCTTGTGTGAACATGGTTTGATGTGTTTGTGAAATTCAATGTGTAACAATTGGTATCAAGAGCCATGGTTTGATCATCTCTCTTACATATCCTTGGATTTTTAGTGGTTTTATATGGTTTTTGGGTTTGAAAAAGTTTAGTGGTTTTTGCATCATTTGGATCATTTCTTGTGTTAAAGTTTGAATTTTGTGTGTACTTTTGTGTTTAGAATCATTGTAAGTGCTTGGGGTTTGATTTGGAAAGCTTGAATCACTGTGGTTGGGCTTGTTTTGGATTGAAAAGTGTGGTTTTGAAGTTTATCATCTTAGTGACTTGAGTCTCGGAGTGCTTTTCTTCTTAGCAACTTGCTTTAGTAATTTCCAGCGAGTTGTAGTTTAAGTCGTAGCGACTTGATCTTAGCGACTTGTCTATTGAGACAAGCCGACAAACAGCACAAGTTAGTGGAGGTTCCACTTCGCTTGACTTGGTTGGGTTAGCGACTTGTTTCTATTATTTCTAGCGACTTGGCTTTATAGTTCTTGGCGATTTGTACAAGTAGCGACTTGTGTTCAGCGACTTGATTCATAGCGACTTGTAATTAGCGAGTTGTTATTTAGCGACTTGTGTTTAGCGACTTGGTTCACAGCGAGTTGTTCTTTAGCGACTTGTCAGCTTAGCGATTTGGTGCTTTAGCGACTTGTGTTTAGCAACTTGGGTCATAGCGACTTGTACTTAGCGACTTGGTGACTTAACGACTTGATTCAGCAAAATCCCGTGAAAGAATCTATTTCCCGGTTTAATCGTAGAGTTATAAAATCCCGTGAAATCTGTAAACGTGCCTACAATCATCTCGTAGGAGGCGTTCAAGCGGTGGTTCGACTCGTCCACCCATGCAGCAGGCCGACTATGACTCACGGGCTCAACAATCGGTATCGCTGTCTAGGAAAGGAAAATGGAGTCAACATTCTCAAGTCAATTGATGAAGGACCTTATCAGTTGAGACTACAAGGACATAATTAATCTGTTGCGAGATGGAACAATGATCTTTGGATTGGACGGACCAAAGGCGTATGATGAGCTCGGTGATAAGGAGAAAAAGAGATTAGATCTTGTCTCGGGGCTTCAAACATTATACTTGGGGTCTTCAAAAGACATTTACAAGGCGATCAATCACAACACTAAAGCTAAGGTAGTTTGGGACAATGTCAAGATGCTTCTCTGGTTGAACTTACCAAGGAAGACAGAGAATCACAACTGTATGATGAATTTGAGCACTTTAAGATGAAACCAGAAGAAAGTGTTTATGAATATTACGTGAGATTCCACAAGCTTGTAAATGACATGAGGAACATCAAAATAACCATGCCAAATATTAAATTTGAATTCAAAGTTTGTGAACAACATGAATCCCGAATGGCATAAATTTTTCACCTCTTTGAAGCTAACCAAAGTTGAAAGAACACCAACTATGAGCAAGCGTATGCATTCCTTCTTCCGAGAATGAGAGACATGCTATGTTTGAACGAAGGATTCTTAAGCATTCAAAACTAAACATGGAGAAATAAGTTCTTCAAATGATTCAACAACCTTTTACACAAATGTTGGAATTACCACCAAAGCTTCTCAAGTTATACCCACGGGTAATGGTAATCACAAACTAATTCCGATCCGGGTTCAAGAGCGATCGCGATCGGTCATGGAACACTTCATCAATCAACTGGCTCTTATAGTTAAACAAAACTTGACCCTCAATCCACATATCAGCGGTCTTCACACTAACATGAGATCGAGCGCATCCAATCTACACAATCATGTTGTTGTCAGAGATGGAAAGGTTATTGTGCAACCAGTTCAACGAAGGCAGTATGAACAAGGAAGAGGTGGAGTAGGTGGAGGGTATGTGGCTAATCAGAATCGTAGGAGAAATGGCAATCGAGGACAAGTAAAGCCAATCAAGTGCTACAAGCTGTGGTGGTAATGGACACATTGCAAGGAAGCTGCGCATCTCCAACGCCCTCAAAATGGAGTACTTTTTGGGACAAGATCTCGCTAGTGCAAACTCAAGGCAATTGGGCGGTTTTGGATGAGGAAGAGTTCTTTGTTTCTTGGCGAGGGAATGCCAAAACATATGATCTTGATGTGGATGAACGGCCGGTCACGGGGCATGGGGCAGAATCATCCAATGCATTTCAAGTAGTGATTGTGATGCATATGACTCGGATAATAGATGATGAACCTACTTCCCGGACAATCTTCATGGCTAGCATCTCACCTATGGTCTCTCAAAGATCTCATCCCCACAAGGCGGTCCATCCAAAGAATCAATCATTTTAGAGGTATTAAAACTATACGATGAAGTTGATGAGCAAAAGATTCATAATGAAGTACAATCTCTTGAAACTTATGAATCAGATATTGATTAAGAGGGTAATAGCAATATTGTCTCTTATGATCAATATGTGACTCAAAGTGAAAGTGAGATTGTACCAAGTGATGCATCTTCTGCAGTCAACGATGACTATGTTTTAAATGAATACACTGCATGTGTCCATGATGATTTTGTTACCTCTGAACTAAATGCCTATAAAGAACAAGTTGCTATTTATGAACAACGTGCTAAGTTTGAGTTAACTACCCGTGAGCAGGAAATGGATGACCAAATGCGTAAAATTATTAGAAAAAGTAATTTTAGAGAAGAAGTGTTAAAAAAACGAGTTAAACTCCTTACAAGAAAAGCTTTCTAAAACTGTTAAGCAAAAGCAAGAGCTTCAGAAAATGTTAAAGTGCTTAAGCGAGAATTTAGCGCTAAGGAATCAAAACTTTTGAATGATTTTTCTAATCTAAAAATTTTGAAAAACAAGCTTGAAAATAAGTTATGCATACAGGAACACCATTCATTTACTCGCATATTAGTCACAAGCATAGAGTTTTAAGCAATAAGCATAGTATTCCCATTATTAAGGAATCCAACCCTGAGTATGGTAAGAAAGCTAGAGAAGCACAGAAGGTAATTTATGATGGCAATGAAATATTTAAAGCCTAGAAACCTAGTTGTCTTTGAGTGCACTTAGGAAGATAAGCAATTAGAAGAGGTTACTAGAAAGAAATTGGAGGATAAACTTAAGAGCCCCTCATGCATAGAAAACAACATCAGCTTTAAAACACCTAACTATGCTAAGGAAAATTGGATTGCATTTAACAAGTTTAGACCTCAAACCACTAACCCACGAACAAGTGTTAGGAAAAAAATATGGACATGAAAAAGGCATGAGTTTGTTGAGACAGATCCCCATGTAGGAGAATGCTTCGACCCTTTGTATATCCCCCAATACACCAATGCATTTAGTTCCTAGATCTATACCCACTAAGAGCAAGACCTTAATCGAGTCGGTATGTCATTTATCAATTATTTGTTGATTTTGAGAGACATGTAAGAAAAGGATCACACCTCTTGGGATAAGCTGAAGGGAAAGGGGTTTTGAGCAAACTAAAGAATGTTATTTAACTGAGGTTATGCCTTTCTTTAAACAGTTAAAAGGTCAATTTGAGTCTTAAAAAGGGATGGATTGAGATTAAAGAAATGGAAAGGAATTTGATGCGATGATAGTTGAGGTCAATGCACTATGGCGAAATTAAAATATAATGAGATTGAGAGGAAGAACTTGCATACCTTAAATGAGAATCGATTTGAATGTATCACTCAAGATGTGTTTTACACTGCCACGAATTGTTCAATTAATGCTTCTCAATTTCATGAACTATACATTTGCTCACGAAAGTCTCCCGTGATCGTGTCATGAGCTTGAGAAAACTAACTCTAAATTGCATGATAAAGTTGAGCAGGGATGTTCATGATAACTGGTGAAGCAGGTTTCTAAATTGGAAGTTGAGCATCTTGCTTTACAATTAAAATATCAACATCTAAAAGAAAATGTTAAAACCTCAAATATCAAGGCATCCTTAGATGCTCCACGAATATGATGCGCTTTTTGAAATTAGCAAGCGTGATGAGCGATTCGAGCTCATTGTAACACGATCAAAAAATGAGAACCCAAATTTCACAATTAAAGGGTGAAAAGAACAATGTGGCAGGCTCCCAAATGCCTCCTCCTTTAGATTCTCGAGTTCTCGACTTTTCATCTTCAAAACTTGGTTAATGTTTTACAAAAGGAAAATGAGAGTTTTCTAGAAAAAAATGAAAAGGTGAAACAACACTTTAAAGAGTTATATGATTCAATGAAAGTCACTCGTGACAAGAACAATGAAAAATAACCTCTTTACAAAAGAAATTGAAAATCAAGAGTCGGTAAAAGGGAAAATGCCACTTGTCTTTAATGAGAATGTTACATCTAAGTCATCTGAATTTGCAAGTATCGTATTTGTCAAATATATTCCTCCTCATCTTAGAAATAACGAACTTGTGTTTCATGAATATTTTGCTTACCTTAAGGATAGTCTAGAATGTCTTCGAGAGATTGTAGAAGAGGATTTCATAAATAAGCCACTTGATAGAGAAATTAGGTTTAGTGCATTCGAGGCCAAACGATCTCAAGAGTTGTTAGAATGTTTAAGAGCAACGTGTCCTAAATCTTTTTGTGAGAAAGGTAAAGCTGTGATGCCTTGTTCTATGCCTAGTGAGAAGTATGCAACCCATTCAATGCCCAGTATTAAGAAAGTGAACTCTAAAGTGCCTTCAAATAGTTCAGATCCCTGCACTTCTAGTTTAGGAATGCAAAAAGTAGCAAAATCAACTAATGTTCCAATTCCTCTCTGGGGAGTAGAGAGTGACACCAAAGCAGCAGGTCAAAGCCTCAGGCAACACTGAAAGAATGATAGGACCTTGCATGCCAGGGAATGTTCAGAGTGGAAGAGAGTAGAAAGATCACCTTAGGAGAATTTGAATAAAGCGAATCGTGTTGATTCTAGTGTTAGCTCTAAGTACTATAATTAATGAGAATTACGCTACTTTTGGCAAAACATGTAATGATGATT
>OU343224.1:279323068-279410068 GCA_910596185.1 Chrysanthemum makinoi
AAAAGACACTAAAGTTATGCGTAGACACAAAGTTAGGCGTAGAAACTTATGCGTAGGATTATCTTATGCGTAAGACAAGGCTTAGGCGTAAGATTAATCTTATGCGTAGGATTTCTACGCGTAAGCTTTATGCTTATGCGTAAGTTTAGGGTTTTGCCCAAATGATCTTTTACACTATCACAGTGCAAAAGATATCCAAAGTCGACGTATTTTCAGGCTTATCCAAGCAAGAAAACATGGAGTAAACCACAAAACTGAAGATCAAACCAAGGATAAAGTTACGCGTAAAACTAGGGTTTTCATACGCGTAGCTTTACTCGTAAAATTGATTTTGCCCAAAGTTGTTTCTAAACCAGATTTTTGTGATGAGATAGCTTCAATATCACCAAAATAACATAAAAGTATGAAACTTGATGAACCAAAACGTCTAAAACGGTTATGCGTAGGATGAAACCCTCGAACAAAAATAAGCTTAAAAACGTAGATCCACGCGTAAAGTTTGAAACTTTATGCCAAAAACAGTTATTTTAACACCTTAAAACATTGAAAGTACAAGAATCTTGGATTAAAAAGTATAAAAAACAAGTTTTTGAGCGAACCAAAGTATCAAGGACGATACGTATGTTCTACGCGTAGGACCAAAACCCACTTCAAGAAACACTACGTTCACCCAACTATTTTGCTCTGATACCACTGATAGGTCACTAGTTTTACAACACAAGCAATATCGAAAGAAATAGAGAGGCGATTGAACAAGATTCACACACACACACACACGATATACTAGGTCGGTTAGGCGTAGAGTGTAATGAAGAGAATAACTTGAAAAACCAACCTTCAAATGAAGGTTTACAATAGTATTTATAGGAGGGAAGCTAGGGCAACACTCCTAGTTCCCATCCTTTCCTTAATGGACATGGGCCTAAGCTCATGGGCCTTCTACATAAGCTTAAGGCTAATAACAAACATAAAGGCCATAATTAAGCTAACTATTACATATAAATTACTAACACTTGATTATGGTTTAGGAGTGATTCCAACATTAACCAATTTAAACGTCTTGAAGTATGGGAACTGGTTGAAAGACCAACAGGGGTCTATGTCATTGGTCTCAAATGGATTTGGAAAAACAAATTGGATGCTGAAGGAAACGTAATCAGAAATAAGTCACGTCTGGTGGCTAAGGGTTATCGTTAGGAAGAGGGTATTGACTTTGAAGAATCTTTTGCTCCGGTTGCTCGTCTTGAGGCTGTTCGGATATTTCTGGCGTTCGCAGCTCATATGAACATAACGGTCTTTCAGATGGACGTCAAAACCGCTTTTCGAATGGTCAACTGAAAAAAGTTTATGTCACCAGCCGAAGGATTCGTTGATCCGTGCTTCGAATCATGTTTACAAACGAACAAAGCTCAGTATGGTCTCAAACAAGCTCCTCGGGCATGGTATGATAAGCTATCATCTTTCCTCATTGCCAATAATTTTACCAAAGGTTCGGTCGACCCAACTTTTTTCATACAATATCACGGGGAACATATTTTAATTGTTCAAATTTATGTGGATGACATCATTTTTGGGTCAACTCATAAAAAGTACTCAATCGCTTTTGCAAAACTAATGAAGAAACATTTTGAAATGTCAATGATGGGTGAACTTACGTTCTTTCTAGGACTTCAGGTTCATCAATCACCCCGTGGTATTTTCTTGAGTCAGTCCAAATATGCCCTCGAATTGTTAAACAAATTTGGAATGAATACCTGTGACACCTATGCCACTCCAATGGCACATACCAAGAAACTCGACGCTGATTTGCATGGGAAATTGGTTGACCCTACCAAATACCGAAGTATTATTGGGTCTCTCATGTATCTAACAGCCAGCAGACCTGATATTGTCTTTGCTGTTTATCTTTGCTCTCGTTATCAGTTACGACCAACTGAAACCCACCTCTCTAAGGCTAAAAGAATCCTCCGATACATCAAGGGAACCATTAATTTGGGGATCTGGTATCCGAAGGATTCTGGTTTTGAACTAATAGCTTTTTAGACGCCGACAACGCAGGATGCTTAGATTCACGTAAAAGTACTTGTGAGCTCTACAATTTTTGGTGATAAACTGGTGTCTTGGCAATCGAAGAAGCAGGATTGTACGTCGCTGTCCTCAACGGAAGCAGAATATGTAGCCATGTCAGCTTGTTGTGCTCAAGTCATTTGGATGAGAACACAACTCAAAGACTATGGTTACGTATTTGACAGAATCCCGATGTACTGCGACAATCGAAGTGCTATTGCGATCTCGTGCAACTCAATTCAACACTCGAAATCAAAGCACATCAATCTTCGATATCATTTCATCAAGGATCACGTGGAACAGGGTACAGGGTACAGTTGAATTATACTTAGTGGTAGTACAGAATACCAATTAGCGAGATCTTCTCACCAAAGCCTTGCCTCCCGCTAGGTTTAATGAGTTGGTCCACCGGATTGGTATGAGGTGTTTGACTCAAGAGGAATTGGATGACCTCCTAAAACAGTCTTAAAAACCTGTCAAACACCAAAATCTCTTTTGTAAATAAATTTCCAAAAACAAAAATAAAAAAATATAAAATCAGATAAAAACAACAAAAATATTCTTCTATCTATATTTCTTTAAACATTGCAAGTACATTTCTTCCGTCAACACTATAATCTTTCAAAATTTAGTTTTTTCCGATCAAGTGTTGAGGGGGAGAAAATAAACACTTAACTGTTTCAAAACATTCGTGTACTTGCATTTTACCATATTCTGGTTGTTTCTTTTATCAATGGTGGTAAATTTTCTGGTTCAACTGACACTCCTCGGACTAAAATTTATAACCTTTCATGATTTTCTTAAGTCGAGGGGGAGTGTCGTCAAGTTTCTTTCTTAAAATCTTTCGTTTGGTAACCAAAATGGAAGTTAAATGGCTTTGGATGAAAAAGGAAAAGGTGGAGGGACCAAAACTGCCAAAAGGTTAAAGTGATTTTAATAAAAACACCCCACCTAACTATTTCACTTCACATTTAATACTCAAACCTAACTTCATCCTACGCTTAAAATTCGTTCAAGAAATCCGTGTTTCAGATCTTCAATTTGTAAGTGTGTTTGTGTTCCTAACAAGATTACAAACAAAGGTTTTAAATCGTTTTGAAAATTAACGGTTGGATTTTAAACTATGGACGATTTTGTGTTCTACGCGTATGCGTATGAACACATAATCTTGTTTATGTGTTTGTGGTTAAAAGGATTGTGTTAAAATGTTTTAATAACATCAATGATACTTTTTCTATCCTCAAAACGAACCCAGATACACGAATAGAGTGAATTTGAAAATTAGGGTTTATGCGTAGTTTTTGGTGTTTTCAAATGTGATTTTATTTGGTCAAAAAGATTGTTGTTCGATGTTAATATCATGATGAATTGATGTTATCTTAGCTCTAAAACAACCCAGAAACACTAATTAAGTTAGAATTAGAAATTAGGGTTTAATGTTCTTGAGTTTTGGGTATTTTTGATTCACCACGAATTGGGGGTTAAAACTTGGTTATTACACTCTCACAACATCTAAGACTTACCAGAAAACGTTTGGTGCATATCCTATGGCTAGAAATCATATGCGTAATTCATGAACCTTAGGGTTTTGACTTACGCGTATGACTTTCTACGCGTAAACTGGTTAACAAGCTTTCATGCCATGATCTGTTTTATAATGAATGTTAATGATAATATTGATGTTATGGTCATTTTATTTCAGGTTTGCTACTCGTAAAACTCAGAATCAAGGTTATTGAATCTCTACGCATAAGGATCACCTTACGCGTAGAAAGATATGCCTAAGAGAAATCTTACGCGTAACTATTACGCGTAAGGTTCTACAAAGGGACTACGCGTATCATGTGAAGGATATGCGTGCTTGTGACTCTACGCATAAGGTCTACTCTTACGAGTAAGCCTTACGCGTAAGGTTTTATATACGCCTACGCGTAAGCTCTACGCATAAGGTTACTCTGTTCCTACGCGTAATATTTCTTACGCGTAAGACAGATTCCTACGCATAAGCTTGTGTCTACGCATATAACCCCTATTTACGCATAAGCTACCATTTCTACGCATAAGCCTTGATCAAACCTTCATTATGAATTGTTACCCGTGCAAACTTGTATATCAATGAATCATAACGTCACGAAACCAATAATGTCACTAATAAGCTTAAACGTTCTATATGTTGTGATTAATAAGTGATAACATAAGCTTTAAAATTTAAAGTTAACTAACTCACGAAACTTTTCACGACGTCATTGGACTATTAGACATACAAGTGACATTGGACTCGTAACAACCATTGACATTATACGTTCAATAATTAGACATTAAAACCTTCTGTTGACTAACATTATGTCTTTCGATATGTTGGTTCTTTTGGCTAATGTTATTTCAGATCACGACATGGCTGCTCAAATGAATGTGGATGCACCAGAAGTTCTCACAATTGCCGATATCTTCCCTAATGGCTATCCAAGAAAGATTGGAAAGAACAATCTAAGAGTTGATTTTGAAACTCTTTCATGCTCGAGTCTTCTGCCGATTCTGTAGATATTCTAAAGAATCATCCGTACGAACATGCTCTCACACTCGCTCTGTTCACGAGATCTACATTCAACAATTCTGGAATTCAATGCAAAGGATCAAAGGTCAAAGTGCGGTGACTGTGACGCTCAATCACAAACAAATCACCATCACACATGCAGATCTACGGGTTGTTCTTCTAATTCCTGAAATCGAGCCAACCAACTTCTATGCCACACCTCTTGAAGAGCAGTTCGAAATTCCGATTGATATTGGCTATGATGAAGCTTCAGGAATAATTACTAAGCACTCTCATGTGGAGCTTAAGAACATTCCTCAACCGTGGAGAGCCCTCTACATCATCATTATCTGTCTCGGTCAAATCTTCCCGGTCATTAATCAACAAAAGGACATCGAAATTGAAGCATTGTTATGGGAAGACATGATGTCATTTCACAAGAAACTTGGCTCAAAGATTCCCTATATCCGATACACAAAGCTGTTGATCCAGAGAGCACTTGGACTTCATCTTGATATTCCCAAGAGGCTCAATGACCCCGACAATCACGATATGTTGACTGAGCCTACCCTATCAGTCAGAATCAAGGATTCGTCAACAAAGAAACGGTCTGTGTTACCGATCACCTTTGACTAATGAAATCAAAAAGCTCGAGACATACAAAAGGTATCTGGTAGCAGTAAAAGAAGGCAAAGTTGGTCATCTCGATGAGAAATCTTCTGGAAAACCTATAAGGAAAACCAGAAGAGGAAGTGGAGGAAGTGCTGCAATTACTGAGAGTCAGAGGACGTTCCCCAGGAGGAATCCTCCAAGAAAGGGGACAGTTCCCACCAAGGAAGCTGTTCCTATTCCCGTATCTAAGCCTGAACCGCAGAGAAAGCTAATGGACAAGGACTCGGAGGGCACTACATCAGATGAAGAGACTTTCTACTCTGAAACTGCTAAAGATGACACTACAACGGTATCTAAACCTCCTAGTCCTCCAGCTGACCATGGAAAAGGGAAGACTCCAGTACTTGTGCCTTATGAAGAAAGCTCAGATGAAGAGCCACTGGAAACTGATTACCGGAAAAAGTTCAAATTTGTTAGACTTCAACACGTAGCACAACAATTTACTAAAGAACAAATGGGTGGGAGGGTCGAGTGGTGGAGCTCAACCTTCACCAGTCCGATGCGGTTAATCAACCCGATAAGGGATCTGGTGCCACCACTTTGGTACAACAACAAACACGTGTGGAGTACACTCTTGAAGAACCTGAATCTGAGAAGTTAGAGAAGGTAAAAGCTGATGAAGAAGCTGCAGCCAAAGCCAAAGCTGATGAACAAGCTAAGTCTGGAAATGAAGAAGATGTTGAGTATGATAAGTTTCTTCTAGATAGTCCTGTACGGTCAAAGGAAGAAACTTCTGAGCCACCAAAGGATCCGGAGTCTCCTCACATCTCTTCGTCATCAGATTCATCTTCTCACTCTTCACCACCACCATCAAAGAAATCAACCAAATCATCATCCAAATCAGTGAAGAAGCCAACTCCTTCTTGGATCTCTCAATCTAAGAATCGAATCGTTAAAGCTGTCAAACGAGTCAGAATGAAAGATATTCTCTACAGAAAGTTGAATTTCCTCGCTGATCAGATAACGTATCTTCATGATGAGAATGACAAGATGAAAGTGGAACGGGAGTATGTACAAAAGCTTATGAAGGATGATCTTCAAGGGAGCATGGACGAGATGATAAAAGGATACTCTCACAAGTTCTTAATGGAGGTCGTTCCGAAACTGACAAAGGAGATGTATACCAGACAACTTTATCCGAATCTCTTAAATTTAGCAAAGCAAGCCATGAAATCAACTCCATTGAATTTGAGCATCAATCCAATTGAAACCACAATCTTCTCAGATGATGAATTGGTGAACCGGCTAGTAGCCCAAATGTCGAAACGCTCTGCAACGTTTTCCTCCCACGAAGCTAAGTTGTTTGAAGCATTGCTGGAATACCAACTCAAGTCATCATTCAGAGAAGAAGCTGTAAGGCCTAAACGATCAAGAGATGACGAAGACAAAGATCAGGATAAAGATAATGAGCCTAAACGCACGAAGAAGTCTGACGAATCATCCTCCATTCAGTACTCGATGCAACCTCCACCACAAAGGACTCCTACTCAACAAAGATCTCCTCCTCCCTCTTCTACAGATAAACCTCAGGATTCCGAGACACCATCCCAGACTCAGAAAACAGTTGATCATTTTGAGTATTCGGGGGGTGTCGATGAAGAATACCATGAGCCCCAACAACAACCCGCCTCTCCCGACAAAGTACAGAAACCAGAACCCTCATCTAGGGCTAAGAAACAGAAGAAAAAGCCCAAGGCGTCCTATCATGTCTAGATGACGATAACATAGAGGAATTTGAATGGTTTTCTACACTTGTCAATTCCACTCCCTACTCTACTGAAGGTCAAGATCCGTAGCGGTAATACATTGGAGCATGCAAAGATATTGCAAGAAAAATTCCAAGTAAAGAAGATGACGAAATCTGAGTTGCGGCGAATCAAGAATGAAGCTTTTCAACTGTTAAAAGATAGCTCAGAAAGTGCCATCGAGGTCGAATATCAACTTGAAAACATTGCTCGAGCTATGTCAAATAACATGGATTTTCTCAACCCAGAAGCAAACATCGACTTTACCAAGCGGGACAACCCTCCATATTACACCGACTGGTCTAAACCACTACCAACAATCGGCCAACCAAATGAGCCTAGAATTCCATTCCGATATTTCTTCAACAAAGACCTGGAATTTGTTCTACACGGTGGCGATGGTTCAAGGAAATACGCTACATCTTTGACACTTCCTTTCCGGCAAAGAATTTACTCTAACGCATAGCCATCGAGGAAAGATCTAACCACTTGTTCTCCAACCAAGTGGAAGAGTACAACCGAGATGCAATGTATGGGATTCACCATTGGCCGGAACGTCGAAGAATCTACTACAGTAGCTGCCAGGTTCAGAAATCTCAACATGAAGTGTTCAGTCCTAAAAGTATCGTTTCCATCAAACACGTTGATCTTTCGTCCAAATGGGACTACACTTTTCTCAAGAAGATTGTGGTCAAAAGGCAAGACGAAAGGGATTATGCATTCTCTGAAGCTGACTTTGAGAATTTTTCTATCAACAACATCGAAGACATGTACCTTGCCAAAGTACAGGGTCGCATGAGACAATTCTCCACTGAAGTACAACTTGAATTCATCAAGTCATTGCCCATCTTCATCAGACGCATAGTCATCAAAGAACGTGTAGAATATCTCCAGCTTGCAGTAGAATGTTATCAGACCCGTGTCAAATTCACTCCACCGCAGCTTGATCTTCCCGACATCAACCAACTTTCACAATTTACACTCATCGGCAAACCATTCGGCGTCGTTTACCGCAGTGAACTTCAAAGAAATTGCTTAATGGCGTGTAGAGATCTTCACAAGTTAGGAGATCACACTTTGAAGATGGTTAGGGACGGATTGGCTTATCGGTTGAAGGATATACATCAGAAGATTGGGTCTCCTAAGCGATGGAATTCTCAGGATCGAAGGGATGTGAAGAGGATCATCACGATGATTGATGAACGGTTGTATCGAAGGGATCAGTTCAGAAGATTGGAAATCTATGTTGGTGGTCGACCCAGGATTAACATCACCGGATTTCAACGCCCGGTTCACACTCCTGGCAACATCTCTGGACTACCTGGTACCCCTTGAACTGCTTCTTTCATTATAACTTTGGATGTATGATTTATTATGTCAATGGCTTGTGCACACATAACAGTGTACAACCCGCTCTTGTAAATAAAGGACCCTATGGTACGCTTCAGTGCCAAAATCCTTATAAAAGGAGCGAAAGCTTCTTACTTTTGAGTAAAACCTATCAAACCTTTCATTTTTCAAGGTTTTGCTCAAAAGAACAAGTACTTTCCCTTATGACTTTCAAAACCTCAACCGTTTATATCACTCGTTGAGGGGGAGTACTTGCTAAAAACTTTGTTCACTAATTGTTCACAGTGGTCATTCTTCCCGCAACACTCAAAATTGTCATATTTATTCTCAACTTTTCAAAAATAACATTTTATATGCCATTTTTTAGGGGGAGAAAAATACGTGATAAGAAATATGTTGTGTTTTGCTATGTGAACTCTCGTGTAAAAAGACTTCAACCCATGAATTGACAAGATCTTAGCTGTTAGTAACTCGAAAAGACTTGTCCGGGACGGGTAATAATTTCAAGCTAGTTCGCTAGTGATGTAAACGTGTCTCGCAAAGGACTTGTCCGAGTAGAATGTACCATTCGAGGAACTCTTGGTAGACATGAACTTTGATGTGTTCGACAACCTTTCGGGGTTGTCCACACCTTCAAGATAGTTATTAGAGCTAGTTGTTACCTAAAAGCTGACAATGAAACTCTTTAACTATGCCACGTAACCGTGTCTCGCGGGGGAATGTCTATCTTGAGTCAATCAATTCAAAAGTGCGCGCTCTTCCCTCACTGTGCAGATTTCCGTCAAAACTCTAAAGCACATGTGGAGGGGGAGTATTTCTGCTAAAAGATAAAACTCTCACAGTGGTTCAAACATGTTTTTCATTTACAAACCCATTGAGAGATTTTCTTGAAAATGGTTTTATGGCAATGGAGTTATAAGGTGATTAAAGTTAGGAATAACCGTCCTATGATCTGCCGAGCGGAGGATCTACCCAAGGACACTACCAATAGTTAGAATTAGAAGTCCTTAGGTATGATTATAAAAAGGAGAAATGAGAATCGGAGAAAGAAGGAGTTGAAGAATTAAAAAGAAATGCAAAGAAAAGGGTGAAAAGAAATAGGCCTCCCGATTATTCAACTTAGGCGCGAACCGGGTTCAATTCATATGCTACTGGTTGTCACTAGATGACACCGGTATTGAAGATTAAAAGTCGTCATGGACCCAGTGACGCATGCACTGAACCTTCTTAGCCACTCAAGTTTCTCTCAACAGAAGCTTGTTTCATTCTCACAGGGAACCCTACATAAACTATTGGCTTTCTCTTAGATATTGCTGGTATTGAAGAAGGAGACCCTCTCCCTAGTCTCCGCTCAGGAAAACCAAAACGCACTATTGAGTCTAGAGCCATGAGATTCATCAAAAGATCTCTTAGGTACACTTGACATTTCATCACTTGATGCTCAACAATAAGAACATCAGTGGTAAGTTATCGAGTCCTTCACAGATCTTAGCAATCTGTCGAGAACATTTATGAGAGGTTCGTAATTGTGATCCTCAGTGATTGAATGGAAACTCCTGCCAGGGTCAACATCAAAGCGACCACGACGGCCAGGTCACTTCGGTAACTCCCCGTGGATTACGCTTAGTGTGTCTCAAACGGTCTACAGTCGTGAGGTGATGCTTCGGTGTACCTCAGCGACTCATCTGAACCGTAGATTTACTTCGGTACATTGCGTTATCTCACTTGTGGGACTCCAATTCAGGAACGGCCTTTATGAGAATTAGAGTTGTGTTTTCACACTATGCTGTTAACACTCTCGAAGTTCAAACTTGTAAGTGCCGGAATCCGCTTATTACTAACCGTTTTCATGTTTTCTTCTTATGGAAGCTCTAGAGCGGAATGATCGTGCAGATTCTTCGCATGCTCATACCAACATCATCACTAATGGAAGTTCTATCTAAAAGCAACACAAAGTCGAATGATTCTTCGTCAAACCAAAGAATCTACAAAGTTAAAGACTTAAAGAACTTCATCGATCTGAAATTCAACGTCAAAAGGCGTATGGCGTTGAAGAATGACGTGGAGACACTGTAGTAGTGAAGCAGACCTGAGGCAGACTTGATGCAGACAACAACAACATACTATCACAACCATCACAAAGAACAATGATCAAAGAACAAAGACAAGATGACGTCAAAGCAGAACTGTTCAAAGAAGACAATTTCTCTACACTGGAGAGATTGTTCGAATCAAGGCAAATCTTCTCACAAGAAAGAAGAATTTCAGAAGACGTCAAAGCTACTAGTACAACTGCTCCTTCACCGTTTACATTCATTCATCACTAACGCTTAGGGGGAGATTGTTGGAATCACTCCTAAACCTTAATCAAGTGTTAGTGATTCACATGTAATAGTTAGCTTAATTATGGCATTTATGTTTGTTATTAGCCTTAGGCTTATGTAGAAGGCCCATAAGCCTAGGCCTAGTCCAATAAGGAAAAGGATGGGAACTAGGAGTGTTGCCCTAGCTTCCCTCCTATAAATACTCTTGTATAACCCTCACTTGAGGGTTGGTTGTTCAATTCATTCTCTTTCACTCACCTCTACGCATAACTATTTCACATATACGTGTGTGTGTATTTGGATAGTTGTTCAACCGCCTTTATCTCTTTCTATTAAGCTTGTGTTGTAAATCTAGTGGCCTAACAGAATTCAACAAAATCCCTCTGTATTGTGATAACAAAAGTGCCATTACTCTCTCATCCAACAACATACAACACTCAAGAGCAAAGCACATCGACATTCGACATCATTTCATCAGGGAGCAAGTGGAAAACGGTGTGGTGGAACTTTATTTTGTGAGGACTGAATACCAGTTAGCAGACATCTTTACCAAAGCTCTTCCTAGAGAACGTGCTCTTCCTAGAGAACGTTTTGAGTTTATCCTCCCACGACTTGGTCTAAAGAGTCTACAACCGGAAACACTTATACGTCTTCAAGAGGAAGAAGAGGAGTAAAAGGTTTTTCTTCATCCATCTCTTGTAAATAGTTATTCAAAAAGAAAAATACAAAATTACAAAACCAACAAAAAGCAAATAGAAAAATATAAAATTTTCAAAATCCATAAAAATTAGAAAATCTTGAAAAATCCCAAAAATATTGTTATTTTGTCATGTTTTCCTTATTCGATATCATCTACGGACTTTGTGTTGACATTCAAAGAATGTCACGGGCTTTTAGATGTTCTTCGAATGTACATAATTTGTTTAAATATATATATATATATATATATATATATATATATATTTGAGAGAAAGTGAAACAAAGGCTTATAGTCATTTCAGTCTATAACTCGTCTTTAAAGAAAGAACAGAGCCATGCTTTATCTTATTTTTCACATCTCATGCTCTAATTCTAAAACAAATGTTTGTCACTAAAACGACAAATGTTTCCTTCACAAGTATTTTTCCTTCTAAAAATTCTTCTGAAAAATATTTGTTATCTAATTGAAAACTAATAAAAATAACTCGGTCTCAATTTTTGAAAATCATCTGGGCTTGACATTGGTCAAAATCTCTATCTCTCAATCGACAACTTATGTCATTGATTGAGGGGGAGAATGATTTCATTTAAATCTAAATGTTATTTGTCATACAACTGGTTCGGACCAAGGTTTATGTCATGTTTTCAAAAGATACTCAAGCATGTTTTTGGAGTTTAAAGTCTCTGCTTTGATCCTTATCGGTTAAATGTTTTCATAAGCAAGTCACAATTCTTCTCAAAAGCTTTCAAAATCAATTTAAATCTACAGAGATCACAAATCTCAAATGATTTGAAAATTGCGATCGGGGGAGAATTTGTGATTTACATTGGATTTAAACTGATAATTCGATAAATGGTTTTATAATGATTTACAAGCATTCCTCCCCACATGTGCCAAACGATTTCAAATTTAACATGCACATGTTGAGGGGGAGCATCTATTTCAAACAAAAAAGGATTGAAACGTGATTGATTTGTTTCAATGTGCAGGTTTTCCCTATTATGTACAAAACACTTTCAAATCTCTATGCACATATTGAGGGGGAGCAACTTTTTGAAAACCACATCCTTTCCAAAAAATACCCTTAACAAAGTATGAAAAATGCTAATTTTGATCAGGAAAGTGATGTTGATATCTTTTAGATAATGGTAATCAAAGAAGTGAATCCTTCCTCTTGCCTCCGTGTGCCAAAACGATTTCAAATACATGATGCACATGTTGAGGGGGAGCTCTTTTTCTAAAAATATCAAAAACAATTCAGGTACAAAATGCTTTGATAATATATCACAAGTATCTGGATTGATTCTCAAATGGTTTTCTATTGGTTCCAATGGCAGATGAACAATACCAAATAGACCGACCAAATTTACGTTATGTATGGTGATATAAGGATAGTTAGGTTAGGTATTCGTTCCCACGATCCCGTCAGAGCCGGAGGGATCTACCCAGGGACAATCCACTAGATAGTGTAGAGTCCTTAGGTATGATGAAAAAAGGAGAAAAGTGAGATATGGGAAGAGTGCGGACTGAGAAAGAGCTAGAACTGGAATAATCCCAACAAGGTTCTAGTTATGAAGTCTCGTAGCGAAGGGGTTGAAGAATGAAAAAGAATTGAATGAGAAAAGGGTGAAAATAAATAGCCCTCAAATTATTCAACCTTAGGGCAGAAACCGGGTTCAATACATATGCTACTGGTTGTTACTAAGGTAACACCGGTATTGAAGACGCGTCATGGACCCAGTGACGCACTACACTACAACTTCCCAAGCTACTCAAGTTTCTCTTAAAGGGACTTGTTTCATTCTCACGGGGAACCTACATAATCTATCGACTTTCTGTTAGAGATTGTTGATATTGAAGAAGGAGACCCTCTCCCTAGTCTCCGGCATAGGAACCAAATGTGCACAATTGAGTCTAGAGCCACGAGATCATCAAATAAGTCTCATTAGGACACTGTCAATGAAGACTCTCTGTTTCACACAATGTGGAAAGAGAGATTATATCTTTAGAGTCCTACGCATTATCCTTGTGGTATTGCCAAAACATCTGAGTGATATGCAAACATATTCACAATGAAGATGGAAAGCCTACTAGAGCCAACATCAAACAAGCTCTTGGTAGGTGGCATGTGAGATCTATCCAATAGATCAACCATGTGACAACTGAATAGAAACAATGGGGCGATTCAAACTTATGAATCAATCCTGGTTCAGGTTATGGATTGACGGATACCTTTGAAAAACTGGTCGTTCTGCTTAAAAAATTCTTTTCTTTAGCACATTGGTGTGTATTAATATTTCAAATATAAAAGGTGTTTATGATTGATAATTGATTTTTCTCAAAAACCCTCGTTGTATTGCAAAAACACTTTATTGAGCAATACTCGATTGTTTTTCAAATCTCTTTTCATCAATCAGTGAATCTCAAATTCATTTGGTTCACTCACTCTGTGTTGTCTTCTTTGAGACGTTTCGGTTTGAGAACAGCTAGAGCAGCTGTGAAACCCAGTCAAGGAGATTCTTGAATTATACGACCACAGGCGGTACTTGTATGATCAACGGGAACCGTGGGCGTGTACCTCAATTCAACGAAAGTGATCAAAGACACTTTCGATGCGCTTTATAACTGCTAATTTGTATGCGAAGTACGCCCGAAGCGTTTCAGCTGATCGAGAATGGAGAGGTCAATCCATAGCCGCATACTCACACAACACATTCATCTCTAAAGAAATCATGATAAGTGCATGAACGACTCTGATATTTTCACTCCATGATTCTGCTACGCTGCTGCAAATATCATGAATCAACTAAAGCTTCCGCTACTCTGATGAAAATATTTCATGATCCAGAATGTGAGCATGTCGGTTCAATTATCACAATATCACATAATGTCAACACCACAAAGGAAACGTCATAGATTTATCGTAGCTGATGATCTCAAAGCTGGCTCAAAACTGATTATCACGTAGATCAGTTAAAGACCTCCACTTGGATTAACCAAACATGCAAAACTGAAGAATCAATGACTACGGGCTACAGAGCAAAGAACATTAACAAGAATCCAAGAAAAATATTAATGTAATATCTGTTTGTATTCAATGTAATTTGAGGTGACCTCCCTTAGGGGGAGATTGTTAGGATTTAGTAAATCCAGTTATTAAAGTGTCGGTCACCTCAAGTATATGTAATCGTTAGAAAGCTCGTAGTCGTGGTTATTTTATGTTAGGTAGTATTTAGTTAAGTAACACCGTGAGGACGGACGGGTCTTTACCCACTGTATGCCTGATCCACAGCCCGTAGGTGGCATTTATGTAAGAAACTATAAATACCCTCTACCTCCCAAGGTAGAGGGTTGGAGCGCATAATAATACTTTTACTTTCTCTCACTAAGTTCCCAAACCTCTAACTATTTCTCTCTCTAAAACCTCAAGTTATACGCCTATTTGTAATCATGATTTGATGTGTTTCTGAAATCCAATATGTTACATAGACTTCTACCTCAACCTAGTCCATGGTTAGCAATCATTCTAGACTTTGCTACGACTGGCTAGTGTCGCTAGGGGCCCAGTATGATATCGGATATGATATTTGTTTGTGATTGATGTGTATCTATCTTAGGTCTTGCATAGAAAATTAACTCCTACAGGTCTACTACTTTTTATTTGAATTTAAACCTATGAACTCACCAGCGTTAGCTAACCTTTTAGCATGCTTTCTCAGATATTTAAGTGATGTTTGGAGTGCGTGTTCGGTGGAAGCTTGGCAAGGAGGCATGGTCAAGGATCATAATCAAACTCTGATAATTTATGGGGACCTATTTTTATTAAACATGTTTGGGCCTAATATTTACATTTTGGGATTAATGTTTTGAATATTTAAATTTGGGATTGGTTTTGAATGATAATGACTATCTTGTTTGCTATACTTGTGTGAGATACCAATCCAATTGTAACGACCCGAAAACTTGATTAATTCTTTCGCTATACCGAGATTTGGGGGCTGTTACATATACTATGAATTCATGTTATTAATTGAAGTTTGCATTTGTGTTATTGATATTCTCTTTAATTCTTTATAGACATTTCCTAGTCTTATCATAGATCGCTAGTCTTGGTAATATTATAAGCTTGGTAGTATCTAAAGGGCTGGGAGATATGACCAACTGACCTCAGTCTGATAGATTACGAAGTATGGGAGGAATTGGCCATAGTACAACCACTCTTCGTCTGCGAACTGACCAAATGATCACCTATCAAGTGGAGGTATTTAAGAGGTTAAGGGAAATCTAAGTTCCTAACGGCCGAGTTTCCACATAGTAGATCTAGTAGATTTGGCCCTTAATGACTAGTATTAGGTTGCCGAATGATCTCGGGTGACCTGTTCATCTTGGTGAGGAATCTAAGAACCATAGGCCATGACGAATTGACCAAAAGAGTCTGGTGATAATTAACCACTATATTTAACCTGTATATCGAGAATCAATTCATATTTGTATTCTTCGTTAAGCTTCGTTTATCCATCTCTTTACCCTAAATTTCTGGTGTCTTTGTGTATGGAATAATAGCATATCGATGAATTATACCCATCTTATCACACCTGTATATTATCAATATCATTTCTAATCATCTTAGTTCTTTCAAGGTCACAACTCTCTTAGGACGATACTCGGATTTACCTAAGGCTTTACTACATCTGATCGGGTTCTCTGCCCGTTAGTATGTGTTTATCCTAAGTTATCTAAGTTTTATAAATATTAAAATCAGGATGAAATAGCGCATCAACACTCAATACTAGTCATGGTAGGATTTCATCCTTGTTAATGGCCATGTGAACTAGTTGTGCTTATCTAAGAGCACAGTTGCATTATACATAAAAGAATAAGAATACTTTGAACTTTAAAATGTTTGAAAGTTTAATTGTCATAAATTGGTGATAGAGGATGTCACACACTTTATGAATTATTATGTGGATTGTTGAATGCACACATACAAGAACTTCACTAATTGAATTCTTGAATTAAGTATTTTCAAAATTACGATAGATCAAGTTGGTTGATTTATGCCTTGTCAACAAGTATGATTGTCATTACTTGAGGCATAATTCATCAACTGGAATTTTCATGCATTGATCTATTTAGTATTTGGATAAGGGATGTTAAACAATTTTTATAATAAATCAAATTATTGGAATCACTCCTAAACCTTTATTCAAGTGTTAGTTACTCATATGTAATAGTTAGCTTAATTATGGCCTTTATGTTTTTTATTAGCCTTAGGCTTATGTAGAAGGCCCATAAGCCTAGGCCTAGCCCAATAAGTAAAGGAAGGGAACTAGGTGTGTTGCTCTAGCTTCCCTCCTATAAATACTCTTGTAAACCTTCATTTGAAGGTTGGTTGTTCAATGCATTTCTCTTTCACACTCTACGCCTAACCATCATAGTTTATACGTGTGTGTTTGTGTGTGTATTGTTCATCCGCCACTCTATCTCCTCTCTATATCTTTCTATTAAGCTTGTGTTGTAAATCTAGTGACCTATCAGTGGTATCAATCGCCTAATAGTTTGGTGAATCGTTATTGCTTTTGAAGTGGGTTTTGGTCCTACGCGTAAGGCTAACGAATGATACTTTGGTTCGCTTAAAAACACATTTTTTACACTTTTTAATCCAAGATTCTTGTACTTTCAATGTTTTAAGGTGTTAAAATAACTGTTTTTGGCAAAAAGTTTCAAACTTTACGCGTGGATCTACGTTTTTAAGCTAGTTTTTGTACGAGGGTGTTTTCCTACGCGTAACCGTTTTAGACGTTTTGGTTCATCAAGTTTCATACTTTTATGTTATTTTGGTGATATTGAAGCTATCTCATCACAAAAATCAGGTTTAGAAACATCTTTGGGCAAAATCACTTTTACGAGTAAAGCTACGCGTAACTAAAACCCTATTTTTACGCGTAACCTTATCCTTGGTTTGATCTTCAGTTTCGTGGTTTACTCCGTGTTTTCTTGCTTGGATAAGCCTGAAAATACGTCGACTTTGGATATCTTTTGCACTGTGATAGTGTAAAAGATCACTTGGGATTAAACCCTAAACTTACGCATAAGCATAAGCTTACGCGTAGAACATCCTACGCATAAGATTCATCTTACGCCTAAGCCTAGTCTTACGCATAAGGTAAACCTACGCCTAAGTTTCTCGCCTAACTACTTTGTTTACGCATAACTTTAGTGATTTTTCCACCTTGCAGCGTAAGCTAAACCTACGCGTAATTCTCATTGTTACGCGTAACTTTGGTATTTTTACGCATAAGTTCTACTTGGTTTATTGTGATTTCTACGCCTAAGGTCACTTCATCAACAGCGTTTCATTCGACTACAAAGATCCATTTTTATCAACACAAGTTAAAAAAAAAAAAAAAAAATCAAATTTATTTTTTAGGGGAGACTAAACGTTCAATTTTTACGCGAGATTCAAGTTTTGGTTTAACTGTGAAAATTTTGGTAAAAAATTCAAATTTTTTGGCCTAAATTCAAATTTTTCGGGTAAAATTTGGCGTCAAAATTGTCATATCTCAAATTTTTCTTACAACCTTAGAATTGAATTTTATAGTGAATTTCAAATTTTTTGAGAGTCAAAATTTTTCAAAATTATTTTTGGAGGGAAATTGCAATTCACTATATCGACCTTCTGTGTGCTATATCAACTTTGCACCTTTTCTTCTCTTTGATTCTTCTTGAGGCAAGTGAAATGGATTGAACATAAAGATCCATTTGTGGCATTCAAAGAAGGATACATGGCTCTGGCTCTGGCATTGAAGCGTCAGACATCATCAAATTCTCGATATCCCGCAGTCGTGCAAGGTGAAAGAGTTGATGTACATGAAAGGAATGCTCAAATGGACGTTGAGAATGTTGTGATTACTGCAACTGTCGGTAATGCGAACAATGAGGTTGTAGAATTGGAAAAGCAGGATGACAGCAGCAGATCTGGAGAAGATATCATACTTAACTACGACACCGAGCCCAACTGTGACGAAGAACAAATGGTTGAGGAAGATATATTACCCACCTATGACAGCGACACGAACGGATGGTCGAGGTAAAATCTCTTTGTTGATCATATTACTTTGCAAATGCGACACAACATACCGAGCAACCTGAATTTAGTAATGAAGGAGAGGTTGACCAGTGTGTTGCACAATGTCAAGAAAACTATCTCATGTCTGAGCCCTTACTTGTTAACAATTCAAGCTGAAGCGTCAAATCAAACTCTTGAATATGAAATCATTCTTCTCAAAAGACCATTGCTCAGTTTCATAAAGATTTTTCAAAACTAGAGGCACATTGCATCTCTCTTGAACTTAAACTACAAAACAAATCTTTTTCTTCAGAACACAATGGTCAATATTCAAATGAACAAAGTAATCGTGTGGATACATTAGTAAAAGAAAATGAGCATTTAAAGGCTCAAATTCAAGCAAAGGGGCTTGCACATGTAGCTTTACAAAACAAAGCGAGAAGATTCACCGACAAGAGTGTGGATACTAATTTTGCAAAACCAACAATCTTGGGGAAATCGTCTCTACAACCTTTGAGAAAACAATCAGTAGTTAGACAACCAACTGCATTTAAATCCGAACGTTCAAAATCTTCAAAACCACGGTTTCCTTCCCAAGTTGTTGAGAATAATCATTTGTCAAAACCAATCTCTCCACATTCCGGGCCCAACAATAATGCTTCTGTTTCTATTAAACATGTTTCTGTTATACTGTACAAGTGGGCTTCTGGCCAATCTAGGATTAGTTCGAACACTGTGTCTAAACCGAGCATTAACCGTAAAAATTTATATGATTCAAATGACGCATACAAGAACTATGATCTAGAAAAGGCTAGGAAAAGGGCACTACTCCAAAAGGATGGAATCTTAGGTTCACGACCTAGTGTATCACCTTCGAGTGTATTACTGAACACTGCTTGTAGAGGCAAACCAAAACCTAAGTTAACTCAAACAGTTAGAAATAAACCCGTTCATCTAAACGTAAAATTTCATAAACCTAATAGGTGGATCAATATAGGACGCAAATTCTTCCCAAAAGAAGTTTCAACATCCCTTAGATATAACCTTAGATGGATACCAACGGGTAGAGTTTTCAACACTGTTATTCTTAGGTGGATTCCTACAGGCAAGATACTAAGTAGTTGCACCAAAACAAGTGGGATACCAACAACATCCATCCCTGAGGCAGGAAAGGAAATCATCAAAATAGCATGTTCAGGTGTCAAGAAGATAATTTGACACTACATCTTTATGCTTCTAACATCTGGAACCAGTTACACTTGGGGATCCATGTTTTTCTCTTCCTTGCCCCCTTCTATTTTTCTATGCAGGTACAACAGATATGGCTCCTCTGCAAAAAGCGTGGACCCGTTTCTCACCGTTAAAAATATCATGATCCATCAGTTGTTCCACCATTGTACTTAATCGTCATGAATTGGTAACATTGCTTGCTCCTCACGGTTAAAGATTCGCCAAAAGTCGTGCTTCAGATGTATCGAATATTTCCGCTGCACAACCGATAATACTCTAATTTCAGATACACACGAATCTACAACAACAACCGAATCTTCTATAACGGAAGATCAAAGCTGCTTCAACAACAATGACACGGTGATGATCAACATAATGAACAGAGATGTTTTATCGCAGTTGACTCTCTCGAAATATTTTTGGTACTTCACACTTGTTCGATCAATTGGACATACATGGTTTCGCTATCTCCTTATACATGGTATTTGTCTTCAATTGATCATCAACATACGTGGTGTATGATTCTGAATCATTGAAAACATCGAGGGGGATAGAGTGTGTAGGTGGTCATTGCTTCCTTGTTCTTCTACATGCTTCTTTGCGAAAACCCAATGCCTTCTTGAATTTCTTCAATTAGGGGGAAGAAATAAGACGATATGTGGCTCAAACGTCTCACTTTGGAGTTATCGTCTTGATTTCACGGGTGATCTTGTGTGAAGTTACCCAAATATGATGTTATGATGCCTCACGCACGGTCTTGGTATCGGCGTTATTGCATATTACGGTAATTAGTATTCCGAAAGACCACAACATTCGAGGGAAGTCGTTTCATTTAGTCTTTCGTGGTTTGTTTGGTGTGATGCGTCTACATACGTGAGAAGATCTTGTTGATTTCTGGCATGTTACCCTCGAACGGATCTTCCGCAATTAGTCAGATTTTCCTTGTGTGGTTTTCGCTCTTCTACAAATTATGCGCATCGAAAACTTCAAAAGTTAGAAGAAATGTCTACTACATCAGTGTTTCAAATCGCTAAAGACGGTTGTCGGTTGGGGAAGCTGATTAAGAAACTTCATCAATATATGTTTATATTCACAATGGCTTCGAGTATACACTTGGAACCGGACACAACCGCTTAAACTTCCCCAAACCCCATCATCGGTGAACGAAGCCCCACTTACTCATCAACAAATGGAAAGGTTATTTGCTCCATTTGTTCAGTGCGATATTGATGAAGCGTGCTCGGTGTATCCGCTGTTTCCGCTCAACGATAATACTCTTATACGATACACACGCTACAACAACTACGGTTGAAGAAGCACCACCAGTTGACTCCAACACAACAGTTGAACAAACCGCTTTTAACAATGATGAACCGGTGATGATGTTCGAATGAAGTACCCCCACTGCATTTTGATCCAAATGCGTTCTTTAACCCGTTTGCTAATGAGAAGCTGCTGCACGGATGTCGCGAATCTTCAACAAGCCATTTGAATCCTCAAAATCTGCACAATGTATACCAACATCAACCTCCACACATAGATGGACGAAAGACCATCCTCTGGAAAACATTATTGGCAACCCGAATCAACCGGTCGTTACAAGACAACGTCTTCACTCAGATGGTGAACATTACATTTATGCACTCACCGTGCCAATCGAACCTAAAACATCAAAGACGCAATGACAAAAGACAAGTGGATCGAATCCATGCAAGAAGAACTCAACCAATTCAAACGTATTGAAGTATGGGAACTGGTTGAAAGACCAACATGGGTCTACGTCATTGGTCTCAAATGGATTTGGAAAAACAAATTGGATCTTTGAAGGGAATGTTATCCGAAATAAGTCACGTCTGGTGGCTAAGGGTTATCGTTAGGAAGAGGGTATTGACTTTGAAGAATCTTTTGCTCCGGTTGCTCGTCTTGAGGTTGTTCGGATATTTCTCGCGTTCACGGCTCATATGAATATGACGGTCTTTCAGATGGACGTCAAAAGCTGCTTTTCGAATGGGCAACTTAAAGAAACGGTTTATGTCACCAACCGAAGGATTCGTTGATCCGCGTTCCTAATCATGTCTACAAAGCGAACAAAGCTCAATATGGTCTCAAACAAGCTCCTCGGGCATGGTACGATAAGCTATCATCTTTCCTAATTGCCAATAATTTCACCAAAGGTTCGGTTGACCCTACTCTTTTCATACAATATCACGGGGAACATATTTTAATTGTTCAAATTTATGTGGATGACATCATTTTTGGGTCAACTCATAACAAGTACTCAATCGCTATTGCAAAACTAATGAAGAAACATTTTGAAATGTCCATGATGGGTGAACTTACGTTCTTTCTAGGACTACAAGTTCATCAATCACCCCGTGGTATTTTCTTGAGTCAGTCCAAATATGCCCTTGAATTACTACACCAATTTGGAATGCAAACACATGACACCTATGCCACACCAATGGCTCATACCAAGAAGCTAGACGCTGATTTACATGGGAAATTGGTAGACCCTACCAAATACCGTAGTATTATTGGGTCTCTCATGTATCTAACGACTAGGACGATATTGTCTTTGTTGTATATCTTTGCTCCGTTATCATCGTCGACCAACTGAAACCCACCTCTCCGAGGCTAAAAGAATCCTCCGATACATAAAGGGAACCATTAACTTGGGGATCTGGTATCCGAAGGATTCGGGTTTAGAACTAATCGCTTTTGGGGCCGACCACGCGAGGATGCTTAGACTCACGGAAAAGTACTTCGGAGCTTTACAATTTCTTGGTGATAAAGCTGGTGTCATGGCAATCGAAGAAGCGAGGATTGTACATCGCTCCTCAACCGAAGCGAATATGTAGCCATGTCGTCGTGTTGTGCTCAAGTCATTTGGATGAGAACACAACTCAAAGACTATGGTTACGTTTTTGACAGAATCCCGATGTACTGCGACAATCGAAGTGCCATTGCGATCTCGTGCAACTCAGTTCACACTTTCGAAATCAAAGCACATCGATCTTGATATCATTTCATCAAGGATCACGTGGAGCAGTGCTTGTTGAATTATATTTTGTGGAGTGCAGAATACCAATTGGAGATCTTCTCACCAAAGCCTTGCCTCCCGCTAGGTTTAATGAGTTGGTCCACCGGGTTGGTATGAGGTGTTTGACTCAAGAGGAATTGGATGAACTCCTAAAACAGTCTTAAAAACCCATCAAACACCAAAATCTCTTTTGTAAATATTTTTCAAAAACAAAATACAAAAATATAAAATCCGATAAAACAACAAAAATATTCTTCTATCTATTTTCTTTCAACATTGCAAGTACATTTCTTCCGTCAACACTATAATCTTTCAAAATTCAGTATTTTTCCAATCTAGTGTTGAGGGGGAGAAAATAAATTCTTAACTGTTTCAAAAACATCCGTGTACTTGCATGTTACTCTATTCTGGTTGTTTCTTGTATCAATGGTGGTAAACTTTTCTGGTTCAACCGACACTCCTCGGACTAAAATTTATAACCTTTCATTATTTTATTAAGTCGAGGGGAAGTGTCGTCAAGTTTCTTTCTTAAAATCTTTGTTTGATAACCAAAACGGAAGTTAAATGGCTTTGGATGAAAAAGGAAAAGGTGGAGGGACCAAAACTGTCAAAGCTTTAAAGTTATTTTAAATAAAACACCCCACCTAATTCCTTCACTTCACATTTATTACTCTCATCTAACTAATCCTACGCTCAAAACTCATTCAAGAAATCCGAAGTTTTGATCATAAATCTGTAAGTGTTTTTGCGTTTGTAACACGATTCTAAACATTGGTTTTGATTTTCAAACGAATCCAACGGTTAAAATTACGTGTATAGTTGATTTTGTGTTATACGCATACGCGTAAGAACACATGATCATACTTATGTGTTTGAGGTTAAGATAAATGGGTCAAAACAGTTCTTTAACATCAAGGACACTATTGTTACCCTCTGAATCCACCCAGAAACACAAAAAGATGGTTTTTCAAAATTAGGGTTCTTGAGTCGAATTGGGCGTTTTCAAATGTGAAGGGTTTTGGTCAAAAAGATTGTTGTGTGATGTTTATATTATGTTAAATTGATGATATCCATGCCCTATAACAACCCAGAAACACTAATTTAGTCAGAATTAGAAATTAGGGTTTAATGTTCTTGAGTTTGGGTATTTTTTGATTCACCACGAATTGAGTGTTAAAACTTAGTTAATAGACTCTCATAACATCTAAGACCTACCAGAATAAGTTTGGTGCATAACCTATGGCTGGAAATCATATGCGTAAGTCTTAAACTCTAGGGTTTTGACTTACGCGTATGTGTTTCTACGCGTAAACTGTGTAATGTGTTTCATCCCATAATCTGTTTTAATATGACTATACATGTTAAGATTGATGATATGATGATTTTATTTCAGGCTTGCTACGCATAAAACTCATAATCAAGGTCTTTGTTACTCTACGCATAAGGATCACCTTACGCGTAGAAAGTTATGCTTAAGAGAAATTTTCGCGTAAGCATTGCAGCGTAAGGGTCTACAATGGGACTACGGCATCTGTGAAGGATATGCGTAAACAATGACTCTACGCATAAGGTTTACTCTTACGAGTAATCCTTACGCGTAAGGTTTATATACGCCTACGCTTAAGTTTTACACATAAGGTTCTCCTGTTCCTACGCGTAATATTTCTTACGCGTAAGTCAGGATCCTACGCGTAAGCTTACGTCTACGCATATACTTATCTTGTTTACGCATAAGCTACTATTCCTACGCATAAGCCTTGATCAAACCTTCGTTTTGAATTGTTAAGCGTGCAAACTTGTAAATAAATGAATCATAACGTCACGAATCCAATAATGTCACTAATAAACTTAAATGTATAATGTGTTGTGAAAATATGTGATAACATAAACTTTAAAACTTAAAGTTAACTAACTCACGAAACGTTTCACGATGTCATTGGACTATTGGACAAACAAGTGACTTAGGACTCGTAACAATCATTAACACTGTATATTCAATAATTAGTCTATAAAAACCTTTTGTTGACTAACATTATGTCTTTCGATATGTTGGTTCTTTTGGCTAATGTTTATTCAGATCGCGACATGGTCGCTCAAATGAATGTTGATGCACGAGGTTCTCACAATTCTTGATATCTTCCCTAATGGCTATCCAAGAAAGATTGTAAAGAACAATCTCTGAGTTGACTTTGAAACCCTCACATGCTCAGAATCTTCTTGCTTGATTGTTGTGGATATTCTTAGGAATCATCCGTACCAGAACATGCTCTCACACTCTGCTACGATGCGGAAATCTACATACAACAATTCAGGAATTCAATGCAAAGGATCAAAGGTTAAAGTCGCGGTGGACTGTGACGCTCAATCACAAACAAATCACCATCACACAAGTAGATCTACGGGCTGTTCTTCTAATTCCTGAAATCGAGCCAACCGACTTCTATGCCACACCTCTTGAAGAGACAATTCTAAAATTCACGATTGATATTGGCTATGATGAAGCTTCGGGAATAATCACTAAGCACTCTCATGTGGAGCTTAAGAACATTCCTCAACCGTGGAGAACCCTCTACATCATCATTACCAAATCGGTCTCTGGTCGTGATAGTGGTTATGAGCATCCCAAGCTCATGGAACTACAAATCTTATGGTCATTAATCAACAAAAAGGACATGAAATTGAAGCCTGCTATGGGAAGACATGATGTCCTTTCTCAAGAAACTTGGCTCAAATATTCCCTATGTCAGATACACGAAATTGTTGATCCAGAGTGCACTTGGACTTCATCCCGACATTCCACAGAGGCTCAATGACCCAGATAATCACGATATGTTGACCGAGCCACCCTATCGTCGAGAATCAAGGAATCGTCAATAAAGAAACATGGTGCCGTCTTTGCTGATCACCTTCGACAAATGAAATCAAACAACTTGAAACATACAAAAGGTATCAAGTAGAAGTGCGAGAGGCAAAGTTGGCCATCTCGATGATAAGCTCGGAACACCTACTAGGAGAACGGAAGAGGAAGTCTTGGAAGTGCGGCAATGAGAGTCGAGGATGTTTCGGAGGAATCCTCCACGAAAGGTGGGACAGTTCCCGCCAAGGAAGTTGTTCCTATTCCGTATCTAAGTGAACCGCGAGAAAGCTAATGGGCGAGGACTCGGAGGCTCTTGAATCAGATGAAGAGACTTTCTACTCTGAATCGCAACCGAAGAACCTCCTTCGGACTAAACCTCCAAGTCCACCGGTGACAAAGGAAAAGGGAAGACTCGACTTGTGCCGTATGAAAGCTCGGATGAAGAAGAAGAGCAACTGGATACTTCATACGGAAGAAATTCAAATTCCTTAGACTCAACAGCGGCAAAAGAATTTGCAAAGAACAAATGGGTGGCCAGGAGGGTCAAGTGGTGCTGACTCAACCTTCACCGGTCCCGATGCGGTTAATCAACCCGATAAGGGATTTGGTGCCACCACTTTGGAGCAACAACAAAAGCCCGTGGAAGAAACTATTGAGCATGAATTTGAGGAACCTATTAAAGAAAAATCCGAGAAAGATGAGGGTGACAAAGAAAAGATTGAGACGAGAAAAGGCGAGAAAGATAAGTCTGCGGAGATGACTTGATTATGATAAGTTTCGCTAGCAGTACCCCTGCTCGCTTTCAGAGGAGAAAACCTCTGAACCTCCAAAGGATCCAGAGTCTCCTCATGTCTCTTCATCATCCGATTCGTCTTCTCATTCTTCACCACCACCATCAAAGAAATCAACCAAATCATCATCCGATCAGTAAAGAGCCAACTCCATCTTGGATCTCTCAATCTAAGAATCGAATCGTTAAATCTGTCAAACGAGTCAAAAGAAAGATATATTCTCCAGAGAAAGTTGACTTTCCTCGTTGATCAGATAACGTATCTTCATGATGAGAATGACAAGATGCAAGTTGAAAGGAGTATGTCGAAGCTTATGAAGGATGATCTTCAGGGAGCATGGGCGAGATGATAAAGGATACACTCACAAGTTCTTAATGGATGTCATTCCCCGACAAAGGAGATGTATTCGGACAACTTTATCGAATCTCTTACACTTAGCCAAGCAAGCCATGAAATCAACTCCGATGAATTTGAGCATCAATCCAGTTGAAACTACAATCTTCTCGGATGATGAATTAGTAAACCGGTATTGGCGTAAATGTCAACAGCTGCAACGTTTGCCTCCCATGAAACTAAACTGTTTGAAGCATTGCTGGAATACCAACTCAATTCATCATTAGGAGAAGAGGCTTTAAGGCCTAAGCGTTCAAGAGATGATGAAGACAAAGATCAAGATAAGGATAAGGAGCCTAAGCGCACAAAAGTGCGGTGAAACATCTTGATTCAGTACTCAATGCCGCCTCCACCACAAAGGACTCCACTCAACAAAGATCTCCTCCTGCTCTTCTGTGATAAACCTCGGATTACGAGTTACCACCCCACTCAAAAACCGGTGACCACTTTGAGTATACGGGTGGTGGCGATGAAGAATACCATGAGCCCCAACAACAACCCGCCTCACCCGACAACGTCACGAAGAAACCGGAATCCTCATCTAGGCCTAAGAAAGAAGAAGAAGCCAAGGTGGCGTCCTATTACGGCTAGATGAAGATAAACCGAAGGAATTTGAATGGTTTTCTACACTTGTCAATTCCACTCCCTACCCTGAAGAAGGTCAAGATCCGGTAGACGGTACTACTTTGGAGCATGCTAAAATCCGCAAGAAAAGTTCAAAGTAAAGAAGATGGCGAAATCCGAGTTGAAGCGAATCAAGAATGAAGCATTTCAACTGTTAAAAGATAGCTTAGAAAGTGCCATCGAGGTTGAATATCACCTTGATAACATTGCTCGAGCTATGTCTAATAACATGGATTGGCTCAACCCTGAAGCAAACATCGACTTTACGAAGCGGGACAACCCTCCTTATTACACCGAATGGTCTAGACCACTACCAACAATTGGCCAACCAAATGAGCCTAGAATTCCATTCCGACATTTCTTCAACAAAGACATGGAATTTCTTCTACACGGTGGCGATGGCTCAAGGAAATCGCTACATCTCGACACTTCCATTCCCGGACCGAATACTCAAGCTGCATAGCTATCGAGGAAAGAGCTAATCACTTGTTCTCCAACAAAGTGGAAGCATACGACCGAGATGCAATGTAAAGGATTCATCATTGGCGAAACGCCGACGAATCTACTACTGAAGCTGCCAAGTCGAAGTCTCAACATGCGGTGTTGATTACTAAAACATCGTTGCCATCAAACACGTTGATCTTTCGTCCAAATGGGACTACACTTTTCTTAAGAATATTGTGGTCAGAGACAAGACGAAGGGATTATGCATTCTCTGAATGACTTTGAGAATTTGTCTATCAACGACATCGAAGATATGTACCTTGCCAAAGTCTGAGGTCGTATGAGACAATTCTCCCGAAGTACAAGCGTGAATTCATAAAGTCGGTGCTCATCTTCATCGACGCGCATAATCATCAAAGAGCGTGTAGAAGATCTCCGATACTGCAGAGAATCTTATCGAGACCGTGTCAACTTCACTCAACCCCAGCTTGATCTTCCCGACATCAACCAGCTCTCACAATTTACACTCATCAACAAACCATTCGGCGTCGTTTACGCATTGAACTTCAAAGAAATTGCTTGATGGCGTGCCGAGATCTACACAAATTTGGAGATCACACTTTGAAGTTGGTTAGGGACGGATTGGCTTATCGGTTGAAAGATATACATCAAAAGATTGGGTCTCCTAAGCGATGGAATTCTCGGGATCGAAGGGACGTGAAGAGGATCATCACCATGATTGATGAACGGTTGTATAGAAGGGATCGATTGAAGATTGGAAAGCTATGTTGGTGGTCGACCGGAGAAACATCATCGGCTTTCAAGCGCCCGATTCACATTCTGGCGACATCTCTGGACTCCTTGGTACCCCTTGAACTGCTTCTTTCATTATAAATTTGGATGTATGATCTATTATGTCAATGGCTTGTGCACATATTACAATGTACAACCCGTACTTGTAAATAAAGGACCTATGGTGCGGCTTGATTGCCACAATCCTTATAAAAGGAGCGAAAGCTTCTTACTTTTGAGTAAAACCTATCAAACCTTTCATCTTTCAAGGTTTTGCTCAAAAGAACAAGTACTTTCCCTTATGTTTTTCAAAACCTCAACCGCTTATATCACTTTCGTTGAGAGTACTTGACTTAAAACTTTGTTCACTAATTGTTCACAGATGGTCATTCTTCATAACACTCGAAATGGTCATATTTATTCTCAACTTTTCAAAAATAACATTTTATATGCCATTTTTTAGGGGGAGAAAATACGCGATAAGAAATATGTTGTGTAATTGCAAATGAATCTTTGTGCTATAGACTTAACCCATGAATTGACGAGATCTTAACTGTTAGTAACTCGAAAAGACTTGTCCGGGACGGGTAATAATTTCAAGCTAGTTCGCTAGTGATGTAAGCGTGTCTCGCAAAGGACTTGTCTGAGTAGAATGTACCATTCGAGAAACTCTTGGTAGACATGAACTCTGACGGGTTTGACAACCTTTAGGATTGTCTACACCTTCAAGGTAGTTATTAGAGCTAGTTGTCACCTAAAAGTTGACAATGCAACTCTTTAACTATGCCACGTAACCGTGTCTCGCAGGGGAATGTCTATCTTGAGTTGATCAATTCAAAATGTGTGCGCTCTTTCCTCACTGTGCATTTAACCGTTAAAACTCTTAAGCACATGTGGAGGAGGAGTATTTATGCAAAATCTCATCTCAACAGTGGTTCAAAAATGTTTTTATTCATAAACACTGGGCGAGATTTTTCAAGTAAATGGTTTTATGGCAACATAGGTTAGTCATGGAGTCATAAGGTGACTAAGGTTAGGAATAACCGTCCTATGATCCTTGAGCAGAGGATCTACCCAAGGACACCACAAATAGTTAGTATTTAGAAGTCCTTAGGTATGATTATAAAAAGGAGAAAATGAGAATCGGAGAAAGAAGGAGTTGAAGAATTAAAAGAAATGCAAAGAAAAGGGTGAAAAGATATAGCCCTCCAGTTATTCAACTTAGAGGACACGGGTTCAATTCATATGCTCTTGGTTGTCACTAGATGACACCGGTATTGAAGATTAAAAGTCGTCATGGACCCGGTGACGCATGCACTAAACCTTCTTAACCACTCAAGTTTCTCTCAGAAGCTTGTTTCATTCTCACAGGGAACCCTACGTAAACTATCGACTTTCTCTTAGAGATCTTTGGTATTGAAGAAGGAGACCCTCTCCCTAGTCTCCGCTCAGGAAAACCAAAATGCACTATTGAGTCTAGAGCCACGAGATTCATCAAAAGATCTCTTAGGTACACTTGACATTTCATCACTTGACATTCAACAATAAGAATTTCAGTGGTACATTATCGAGTCCTTCACAGATCTTAGCAATCTGTCGAGAACATTTATGAGAGGTTCACATTTGTGATCCTCAGTGATTGAATGGAAACTCTAGCCAGGGTCAACATCAAACAACCACGGCGGTGGACTTCGGCAACTCCCGTGGATTAAGCTTAGTGGTCTCAAGCGGTCTACGGTCGTGAGGTGATACCGGTGTACCTCATGACTCATCTGAATCGTAGGTGTACTTGATTTTACATCGTGTTATCTCACTTGTGGGACTCCGATTCAGGAGCGGCCTTTGTAGAATTAGAGTTGTGTTTTCACACTATGTTGTTAACACTCTCGAAGTTCAAACTTGTAAGTGCGGAATCCGCTTATTACTAACCGTTTTTATGTTTTCTTCTTATGGAAGCTCGAGGCGGAATGATCGTGCAGATTCTCCACTTGTTCACACCAACAACATCATCAAAAAGTTCTATCTTAAAGCAACACAAAGTCGAGAATGATTCTTCGTCAAATCAAAGAATCTACAAAGTTAAAGACTTAAAGAACTTCATCGATGCCGTAATCCAGCGTTAAAGAGTGTGTGAGCATGTTGGAGAAAGGCGTGGAACACTGAAGCGTGCAGCGGAACTGAGGCGGACTTGATGCGAGATAACAACATACTATCACTTTCATCACAAAGAACAATGATCAAAGAACAAAGTTAAAGATGACGTCAAAGCATAACTGTTCAAAGAAAACTATCTCGCTACACTTGGGAGATGGTTCAAATCAAGGCAATTCTTCTCACAAGAAAGAAGAATGTCAGAAGATGTCAAAGCTACTATTACATCAACGCCTTCACCGTTTTTCATCACCAACACTTGAGGGGGAGATTGTTGGAATCACTCCTAAACCTTTATTAAAGTGTTAGTTACTCATATGTAATAGTTAGCTTAATTATGGCCTTTATGTTTGTTATTAGCCTTAGGCTTATGTAGAAGGCCCATAAGCCTAGGCCTAGCCCAATAAGTAAAGGAAGGGAACTAGGTGTGTTGCCCTAGCTTCCCTCCTATAAATACTCTTGTAAACCTTCATTTGAAGGTTGGTTGTTCAATGCATTTCTCTTTCACACTCTACGCCTAACCATCATAGTTTATACGTGTGTGTTTGTGTGTGTATTGTTCATCCGCCACTCTATCTCCTCTCTATATCTTTCTATTAAGCTTGTGTTGTAAATCTAGTGACCTATCACAAATACTAGATATGTTTGATTTTATAATATATTGTATCCTATATTTGCATGTTTAATCCATGAATAATTTATTTATTCTAAATCGTCCGTTGTCAATTAATGATATGGGAGTATCATTAAATTAAGACAAATCTGAGTGATTTGGTAGAATATACTTAAAAGTATATTGATGAGAAAGCATACCAAATTCAGATTATATTCAATGAATTGAATATAGGACTTATCCCAACTACATGATTTTACTTTATGGATATTGTTATTAAGTAAATCATGAATAGTTATCTTCAGACTTGAGATACCATATAAGTGTCATGAATGTAGTGCACTTTTGTGGAACAACTTAACGCTAAACGTAACTTAGTAGTCATAAGGATTGTTTTCAGAAGTGTTGCAAAGTTTATGAGTTATTCTTGTATTCAAGATAGAATTTGTTCCTTCAAATTTATTTTGGAGTTTAATACTGCTGGCCCCTCGTAGGGTTGACAAGATGTTCAGAAGATTTGGTAATCTTGCTCAATCACTTACAACGAGAAACATAATGGTTGAATAAAGAATGACTTAAATCCATATCTTTATTTAACGTGGTTTTAGAAACAAAAGGATAATAATAATGATGAATCATTAAAAGGTTTTTCCAGGAGCCTTACTCGAGTCGTACTAGAGGCATCGAAGTGTTGCTAGATGCTAACCGATGTGATCACACTATTAAGATGTGTCCAAGTGGGAGCTGTTAATTTAATGGACATAAAATAATAGATGTGTGTTAGGATCGAACTCGAGACCACGGGATTGCACACTTTACGTATGAGAATTAAAGTTTTAATAATTAAATATAAAATGTTGTATTTAGTTATTAATTAAACAAAACAACTAACGAGCGTTAAGTAATTAATTGTAATGAACTAACGATTGTTAAGTAAAATAAAGAAAGGACTATAGATGAAAAATAGGAAACAAGAAAGATCTAGAAACCCTTGTGGGTTACTAAATTCGATTGGCTAGGGTACCCAACCCAATCCCAAGTTGTTCTCCAAGTTTTGTCATTCTATATAAACAAACATAGGGTTAATTATTTTGTATCTCTTGTACACAATACCTAAACCCTAAATTTGTTTTCTTGGTTTCTTTTGCATGGCCGATCGTTTAAACACCTTACATGGGTCGATTGGTTTGTTTTTTTTTTATAAACAAACGTTTTGTGTTAATCAAACTAGCATTTACTTTAATTCGTTAATAGTACGTGTATACAAGAACGTGATACTAACACATTATTATTAGTATTTTGGATTGAATTACAAAAGGGTAAGGGGTAATTCTAATAATCCACATAAACCCTAATTAGGGTTCATCTTAATTGAAGAGTTGTTTGGAGTTGATTCTTGTTTAGCTAGAATCAAAAGATACGCATACTTTTATATTTTAGTTAGTTAATTATTCATTATATGTTTTTTACGCTTCCGCATATGTACTTGATATTTATTATTTATATTTATGAGTTGTCATGTTATATAATTCCAACAGTTTTTACATCCATGTTCACATAGAAAAAAGGAAACCTGTCAAACAAAGTGTCAGGACCGATTAATACTATGATTTATGTGGTTTAGAGGTCGGGGTTGGTGGAAGAAGATGAAGATCTTCATCCTTTTAGTGAGAGAAGGTAGAGAGAGGGAGGAGAAAACAAGGTTTTATTAAGATAAACACAAAAGAATACAATGACCAAATGCTTCACCTCACCCCTCATGGAGAGTCATGAGGGGTATATATAGGCCCTATCTTTGCCACTTAAACGATACTAGTCCCTAAGGGCAAAGTATACTATGCATCTAGTCCAATTCACGTAAGTGACGTTATCTTTAGAAAAAGCGAGGCTAACAATCTCCCTCCAAGATAGCGTCACACGTGAATGGTTAAAATGAGACCTATAAATACAAAACAAAGTAAATTACAATAGTAATGAACAATGTTGACTTTTTTGAAGTGCAGAGTCTCGTAGTCTAGATCTTGAGGCAAACTTGAAGTTCTCTCTTCCGATGACCTCGGCAAATTATCTTCTTGTAGCTCTGAACTTCAACTGTAACCGTCTAGTTAGGTTATTACTCCCTCCTAACTAGTGAGCCTTTTTCTTTCTTTGCTCCCTCTTGAACCGACAACACTCTTCCAACACGTCTTTAATCTTGAACCGTGGCGGAGAAAGTAAACTCTTGAAGCACAATGGTTGTCTTTCTGGGAACATCATAACAACATAACTCACTCATATTGCATCCAAGTTGGTAAAAAGCACCGATGTACACCACACTACTTCTCCTTCTTCAGTCTTAAGCAAAAATCCCTCCGTAATCCAATCACGGAAGATGAAATACCAACTTCTCCCTCCTGATGGTTGCGAGCTATCGGAATCATCATAATGTTGCGTACATACCGTATTACCTTCTTGATGCAATATTAACATCATAGCTTGATCAAAATTCTGTGAGAATATGTCGTATTACTCTCAATAATTTTCTCTAACCAACCTTTAAATCGAACCTCCTTAGAATTCACCGGCTAATAGTAATGACCACATATGGAGATAACCCGATACGACTAACTTGAAACGGAAGTAAACATCCCAACTTTGTGACTTCTTGCTTGTTCTAAATTTTTGAACAATCCACATGCGTGTGTGACGAGCACTACAACGTAACTCCTTAAAGTGATGGTTAAACACTGTGAGCACTACAACGTAACTCCTTACCAGTTATAACCAGATTGTCAAATTTCATAATGTGCTCCAACAAGTTATCTTGAGACATGCATCCAACCAACCATCGTCTCAAAGATAAAGAAGTCCACCCGTGAAATATCACTTCAATTCCGCATCAATAATACCGTACAAAAACTCCGTAGTCATTTTTTCAAATCTTCGTTTAAGCCGTGAATATTGTATCCTCCGTGAAATTTATCAATAAATACCACTCAATATACCAATGTTGATAACCATTTTAATGACCTGAATAATTCAGCCCCAAAATGAAATAAACATCCGGCCCAAAGTTCTCGACCTATCACAGCCCATATGCAAATGTTGGAGTATCCTACATATCCATTTATGTACACCAGCCCACGATCCAATCACATTGTTATAACCGGTTATAAAACAATCTCAAACACCACATGACCTAAACCTAACACACATCTCTTAGATATGTCAAGCCCCATATCTGACTTTTCCTCTCACCAAACGCATATCAATACACCTCTCAATCTCAGTATCCATCATCATTAAACTTATCGAATCATTAAACCCAAGAAAGATGCACGGTTTCACAGCTTCAAGATCATTTTCTGTAAAAATGGTCTCGGGTAGGTTTAATATTGTGATTGTCCGTTTGATTTTGTTTTTAAAGATGAACGAACCAAAGAAAACAAATGACATATTTGTTATATTGTTTCTTTATGAGTTCGAATATTATCATTTAGACCCTAATTGTTTCGAGTAAAACAATCTTTAAAAGATTGCAAAAAACTTGAGTCAAAACTGAGATTAGATTGTTTGTTTGGTTGGAGCTGTGATGTTGAGGTTTTGACTGTGATGAGTTAGGATAGATTTTGGATGTGTTGTTGGCTGAAGATGTTTACTCGATGTATATTTTTCTTTTGATGTTCCTTTGATCATGGACTGATGATGGGATTTGATCCTGAAGTCGAATGAAGTTTTGGTATTTGGTATATGTGGTCTTTGGTCAAGTTTACGCGTAACTATTTTCTTTTTGCTTATGCGTAAGCCTCGGCTTAGTCGAAAAATATTGCTTATGCTTAACATTGCATCTTATGCGTAAACATGGTCTACCTTATGCGTAAGCGCTGATGCATATGCGTAAGCCGGCTTAAGCGTAAGCCCGACTTAAGCGTAAACGCATAGTCGCATACGCGTAGCTTTTTCCTCTGCGTAACTTCACGACTCTGGCGATTATCTCAACTGTAGATTCCCCTTACGCGTAAAAAAAGGGTTTTGACCCTTTGACTTTTTCCGGCGAGATTTTCCGTCCAGTCTTCATACTAACCCAGAAACATCATAAAAAATGCTTCTTTTGACTGTTTTGACCAAGAAAACTGAAGGTTTTGACCACTTTGTTTCACAGATATATGGGTACACAAAAAGATAAAAAGTAACCTGTTTGGACCATTAAAAGACCAAGACAGATTTAAACAAAGTTTGTGACTTTTTGTGATACCAAGGATACCAGACATGAATAAACTGCTTTCCACATAACACGGAAAAAAAATTTCCGAGCCACCAAATAAGCATAAAAACAGTTAAAACCATGTGTAAAACCAACATAAATCAACAAACATAACCTTGGCTCATTATACCAATTGTCAAGACCGATTACTATAATTTATGTGGTTTGGAGGTCGGGGTTGGTGGAAGAAGATGAAGATCTTCATCCTTTTAGTGAGAGAAGGTAGAGAGAGGGAGGAGAAAACAAGGTTTTATTAAGATAAACACAAAAGAATACAATGACCAAATGCTTCACCTCACTCCTCATGGAGAGTCATGAGGGGTATATATAGGCCCTACCTTTGCCACTTAAACGATACTAGTCCCTAAGGGCAAAGTATACTATGCATCTAGTCCAATTCACGTAAGTGACGTTATCTTTAGAAAAAGCGAGGCTAACACAAAGAGCATCTTTAGCTTCTACCCAAAGTAAAGGCGTTCTTTCATTTAATGGCTAACGATGGAGGAGTGACTAACTTTTGAAAGTCAGCACGTGCCTTGCACGTGCGGCATATTGAAGGTCGTGCTGCTCAAATGACAACCGAAACACTTCATATCAGGAATCCAATACTAAATTCAAGGCAAAAGATCAAGTGTAGTGCATTTAAAATTCAGTATTAGCATGACTCAGGTATGAGATTTGGGATGTAAGACATCAGATGTCAATTGCTTTCTTGTGTCTGAACATTTTAAACCATATAAACCGAGGTGCAAAAAGTTTGGTGATAAAGAAGATGATGGAATCTTCAATAGCGGCTTAACTACCATTAAAGGAGAACGCACATACGCACACAATTGTAGTTAAAACAGTAATCTCCTTGATCCAACCTTTGGGACCTTGACCTACTGGTACAAATAACCTCTTTATATATAATCCTTTTTATAAAAGTCAATAAGATAAATTAGTTCCTGCTGAAAGTTCAAATTACAAGACCATTATTTGACAGCATACTAAAGGCTCTATAGGATAACAACAACATAATCAAACCATGCATTACTAACATAACAAGATGGTTTTGGTCATCAGGAAATTCCGATATATACACGCAACATATAATGTGTTGGAGCCCTCTCAAATCAAATCAAGTCCACAGCTAGTAAGGAGCTTCTGCATAACATTATATCCCCACTGAATGACGTTAAGAAGCAAACTCTTCATTGGTTGTTTGGCTTGTAGATCTACTTCTTCAGGCAATTGTTGCATTTCCGGTAGTCCGTTCTCATAAGAATCTTGAGTTTCTTGTATGGATGATATCACGGGAGGTGGATTCAAATTTGAGGTATTTGCATCCTCATTTAAATCTAACTGAACATTGATTAAATTTGTTTATTCAGTACAGAAATATATAGAAATACTACAGTTTATAAAATGGTCGAATTACTTTTCTGGTGTAGCAATCGATACAGTCAAAGCATTATGCTAGGTTTGTTGCATAAGTTAAACACTATCATAGCAGGAGTTTGATCTGTATTATGGAACTGCTGTCAAGGGTAAATGAAATGATATACATAACTTGATGGAAACACCTCTCCGCTTAAACTAACAAGCCACTACAAGCTAATGTAACAAGACAATGTTCCCATAGACATAGGAGAAGGGCAATCGTCTAGTTACATAGCTGCTCTTGATTGAAAAAAACAAACGAAAGAAAGCAGTCTTATGAAACTTTCATTGCTTTAAATGCAAATAATGCAAGAAGCTTCAGTTTTAGCCGTTGAGACTTGCATGTTCAGCCGTGCATCAACATAGTAGAGTTAGAAAAATACACTTGTTTTTTAAAACCAATCACATATGCATCTTACGCTAATCATAAAAATAAGAACTAAAGGTGATTAATCGATGAACAAAACTTGATGAATATACTGATATAAGAAGAGGAATTGAAAAAAAAATTGATAAGAAAACTCAATCTATTTTCTTATTTAACTCTAATGAAACTAGCCGAAAAAGAACTAAAAAACACATTTAAGCGTTTACCTCCGGTAATTTGAGGTCCATTTCGGCAACATTCACATGCGCTGTTTCATCATTTGAAAATTTGAGGTCCATAGTGACTCCACTCACGTGTTCTGGTTCTTCGCCTTGCAATTTGAGGTCAACAACGGTTTGATTTACGTGCTCTGTTTCATCATTTGATGATTTGAGGTCAATAGTGGCTCCAGGCATGTGCTCTGGTTCTTCGTCTTTCAATTTGAGTTCAACTACGGTTCCATTCACTGGGTCTGGTTCGTTGACTAGCCCTTTTTTATCAGTATCCATTGACGGCAATTGACTCAAACCAGGTACTAAAACAGGTAGTCTCTCATCAGATACCAAGACTTCCTTAATATTTGATTCATACCCTTTTCGTTCTTCGGTGCCAGTAGTGCTGACCAATTGTTCTAGTTGCATCCCTTCACTGGCTGCAACCGTTTGGAGTTCTTGATACGATGTGGAGTCAGTTTCAACTATTCTTCTGCAATCAGGATTTTCCGAATCTTCGAAGATAGTAATCATCTTGTCAGTTTCAAAACATTCAAGCATCCGATCAGGACCTGGTTGCCATAAGAACACTCCATTGCTTTCTTGCATTACGAACTTGAACTTTATGCATTTCCGTATTGGTATGTCCTAGTTTCAGCAAAAACAGCAAGTTTGTGACATTATCAGGATATCTATTCTCGATCCAGTTTGGTAGATTCTGAAATTAGTTAACCGGTTAAAATGGGTTTGGGAATGGTTGACCCTAAACACCTATTTTGCCCATTTTCTAATTAAAATTCGACACAAAAAGTCATTCCATGTGATTACATAGCCCATACTAATACCACAATAATATAATAATTTGAAATAATGATTTTGTAGGTTGTATTGATGCGTTTAACAACCTTTTTTCTTAGAGTCATTTTTTTAGTTTATAATTTGCTGCAATTAGAGATTAAAAAAATAAAAAATAACTCCGTGTCTCCGTTAATTAGTAAATGGGTTCATAAATGACAGAAGGTGAACTTACAATATCTATCGTCCATATATGACCATCTGACCATGTTAATGGAATGGCACTGTTTGGATCCCATAAACCCAACACTGGATCATCCCCTACAATTAAAAAATGCTGTCCGAAAGAGCATTCTCTCTGTAACTGGAAGCTTACCCGAACCGTTTGTGCTGCTGATTCAACAGGAACATGTTTATAAAGCATGGCACTATAAGACCAAATTGATAAATATAAACCAAAAAAGAATCACTTAAATTTTTATGAAATAAAAATGCTAAAAGCAAGATGTAGCTTACTTTTGTATCCGTCTGGAGTTTCGTCAATCAGGAATTCCTGGTTCTCAACATCTACCTGTAATTTTTTTCGAAAACAGAAACACCAATGGATGTCACACATTCAAATTCATAAACATAATATTATCAATTTGATTAAAGTATGCATAACATGCTCAAAACTTGCATTAAAAATCAGCATAATACATGCACTACTCTTTTTTCACCATCATTTTCATTTTCTTACTATTTTGTTCAAAGCAGTATGAAAAAAAAAAAAAAAAAAAAAAAACCATCATAACACATGTGTAAAATTAAGGTGAAAGCCTAAGATAAATACAATCAAACCCGAAAAGGGTCAACATGTTTTGAAGAACCTGTGAGTGAGAAGAGGAAGATAAAACAAATCTACTTGTTGAGGAAATCAAAACAGAGAGCTTGAAATCATAGTATTTGATCTTGTGGTTATTACAAGAATGATGAAGAGGCAATTTCAACATCCCCATTTTATTATCTCTATACGAAACAAGTTTAAAGAATGGAGAAGAAGAAGACCCCATCACAGCTTTCATTATTACTCAAGTCGTGCAGCACGCTGGGTTTGCAGCTTGAGTCATACAGATAAAATGGATATATGTATTTGGTATAGAGAGAACTTGGTTTGTATGTATGTATATATTGAGTAAATGTGGGGACGGATCAAGGAGCAGGTGGATGGTTCCTATTAGCTCAACACAAGTTGGAATCTCGAAGCCAAAAACTAGGAGCTTTTCTAGTTTGAGTACAAACTACAAAGTTATATTTAGCATGTTACATGGTTTCGGAATACGTGGATTCAATCGATCAACGGAATTATAACACTGGTTTAATCGATTTAAGTAACTTATTAATATACGTGTCATGAAAATAACGAGTAATTGTGCTGCCGCACGTTATGACGGGGCTGATTTTGGTCCGATGAGTTGAGATCAATATCTCAGAGGCACTTTATTTTGCATACTCAAAAATTCTTGCATACTAAGGGATAAATCATCAACTTTCATCTAGTTTGATCTAATGATGGTGTCTAAGATTAAATATGTCTAAATCTAAGTCCATGTTTTTTCACTTTTCTTTTCTTTTATCTTTCTTATTTATTTTATTATTATTTGTCTTTTTTTAATCACATTTTTTACAATTTCACGTTTTTTTTTTTTATTATTTTCATACGTTTTTGTCTATTTTTTCCGGTTTTTATACGTTTTCGTCTGTTTTCATACGTTTTATTACATTTTCATACGTTTTCGTCCGTATTCTTACTTTTTTTTTTTTTTTCTGTTTTCTTACTTTTTCGTCCGTTTTCATATGTTTTTGTCTGTTTTCTTATGTTTTCGTCTGTTTTCCTACGTATTCGTCCGTTTTGTTACGTTTTAGGTCTTGTTACGTTTTTGTCTTATTCACGTTTTACGATACGTTTTCGTCCGTTTTCTTACGTTTTTCCGTTTTTCATACGTTTCGTCCGTTTTCTTACGTTTTCATCGTTTTAAAGTCCATTTTCATTCGTTCTTTTTACGTTTTCGTCCGTTTTCATACGTTTTCGTCTGTTTTCTTACATTTTCGTCCGTTTTCATACGTTTTGGTCTGTTTCTTTACGCTTTCGTTCGTTTTCATCTGTTTTCTTAGGTTTTCTTCTGTTTTCTTACGTTTTTGTCCGTTTTTTTACTTTTTCGTCCGTTTCTTTTAGCGTTCATCGTTTTGTTTTCTTACGTTGTCACGTGTTCATACGTTTCGTCCGTTTTCTTACTTTTTCGCTTGTTTTCTTACGTTTTCGTCCGTTTTCTTATGTTTTCGTTCGTTTTCTTACATTTTCGTATGTTTTCTTACGTTTTTGTCTGTTTTCATACCTTTTCGTTTGTTTCCTTACGTTTTCGTCCATTTTAATACATTTTCGTCTGTTTTCTTACGTTATTGTCCGTTTTCTTACGTTTTCATCGATTTTCAGAGGTTTATATATGCTTTCGTCCGTTTTTTTACGTTTTCGTCCATTTTTAGACGCTTTCGTATGTTTTCAGATGTTTTCGTTCGTTTTCATACGTTTTCGTCCATCTTCTTCCATTTTTATAAGTTTTCGTCCGTTTTCAGACGCTTTTTTCGTTTTCATACGTTTTTATACGCTTTTCATTTGTTTTTATACGTTTTTGTCCGTTTTCATACGTTTTCATCCACTTTTTGTAGTTTTTATACGTTTTCGTCTATTTTCATACGTTTTCATGCTTATTATTTAACTTTATTATATTACATGTCTAATATCAATTGTGATATTTTATTTTAAAAAAAAAGTTAATGTCTAATATCACTTGTGATATTTCATAAACAAACAAGTATGTTTTTTAAACCTTTAATATCACATGAGATATTTCATTGCTCTGTATATTTTTATATATAATCACCTATGTGTTTTCTAATATTTTTATAATTTTCAGTTAAAAGATAGATTTTGTGTCTTTCATCGCAATTCACAAGCGCATATTTTTTTTAATGCAACCAATGTTATCTATCACTTGTGATATTATACTCTTAGTAGAAATAAAAGGGTTAAAGTGTCTTTAAGTGAATTCTTATTTTGTTCAAAAAAATGCTAATTTAATGCGACACTTGTTTGGTTTTGAGAATATGTCAAGTTTCTATTTTCATAGTTTGCTTTCTTTTTATTCATTTTGATATTTTTAAATGACTCTTATTTATATCTTGTGATATAACACTGTAAGAATGATGAAGAGTATTACACTCTTCATCATGTATATGTTATCAGTTGTGATACTCAACTAAGATTGTGAAATATTAAATTCATACCAAATGTGATAAGAATTTAGTATTTTACCAAGTATATATGAAAGAAATGATAATAAACATCACTTATTAAGTTATTATATTACTGTGATGATTCTGTTCATTTTTCTTATTTGTATTTTTGAAAATATTTAGGAAGATTTTTGTGTTTTATGATACTATGAAATATTAGAAAAGGTGTTTAACTGAAAACAAGAGATGTTATGAAACTTTTGTTAGACTTGTGGTGAATTTTTCTATTTAATGGATACATTGTGCATGTTTCAATAGGTTTTATAACGGGATTTATAAATATATATGGTTGAATCAGCAAACTAAAGAAGCTATGGTTGAAGAAAGCACACATCTTTATAAATAACCCGAGTAAGCTCAAACACCTGTGATATCACACATGATATCATAGGTGATATCACCACACTTGTGATATCACATGATATCACAAGTGATATAAACTATGATATCACACATGCTATCACCGGTAATATCACACATGATATCACAGTTGATATCACCGATGTTATCACACATGATATCACGTGTGATATCACAAGTGAGGTGATATCACCTGTGATATCCCAGGTGTTTGAGTTTCCTCAATTTTTTTTATAAAGATGTGTGCTATCTTCAACCATAGCTTATTTCGTTTGCTGATTCAACCATAGATATTTTTAAATCCCGCTATAAAACCTATCGAAACATGCACAATGTATCCATTAAATAGAAAAATCACCACAAGTCTAACAAAAGTATCATAACATTTGGGACCCTATTCACCTCTTTGGGCTTCTATTGAATCGAGAAATAGGTTTGATTGTCTCTCTTGTTTTCAGTTGAACAACTTTTCTAATATTTCATAATATCATAAAAGACAAAAATCTTCCTAAATATTTTCAAAAACACAACCATCACATTCTTAGTTGAGTATCACAACTGATAACACATACATGATGAAGAATGTTATATCACAAAAGATAAATAAGTGTCACTTACAAATATCAAAATGAAAACGTCTGAAAATGGAAAAAATACGTATAAACTCCAATGAAAAAGTGATAAAACGGAACAAAAAATGAAAGGACAAAAGCGTGTAAAAACGGACGAAAAAGCATAACGGATGAAAACATACTGAAAGCGAAACTGGCGTATGAAAATTTAAAAGCGTCTAAAATCGGCGAAAGCCGTAAAAACGGATGACAACGTATGAAAGCGGACGAAACGTATAAAAAGCGGGCGAAAATACATGAACGTAAAAATACATAAAACGCGTATAAAAAGAATATACATGAAAACCAAAAATAAGACAAAAGCGTATGAAATGGCCGAAAGCGTAAAGCGGACGCAAAAAGCATTGCAGCGTATGAAAGCGTAAAAACACGTCACGTCGTATGAAAATGGGCCACGCAGCAGTGGCGTATGAAACAAAAACGTAAGAAAATGGACCAAAATGAAAACAAAACGTAGAGAAAACGTTGTACGCATCAGCGTGAAAGCGGACGCATTATAGCGGGGCGAAAACGTCGCTTTATCACGAAAATGTCTAAAAATGGGCAATATGAAACGGATAACCAATCGAAAACGGATGAAAACAGATGAAACGTCTGAAATCGAGGAAGCGTAAAACGGATGAGCATATGAACAGGTAGCGATATAAACGGTAGAAAGCGTATGAATACAGATGAAAACGTATGAAAGCGGAAAAAACTTAGAATAAAAAAATTAAAAAAAAGAATAATAAAAAAACGTTAAAAAATAAAAAGAGACAAAAAAACAAAAAAAAAAAACAAACGTGAATTCCAAAAAAAAGGGTAAAAAAAAATGTATTTTAAATAGAAACTTGAATTTCAAAAAAATAAATAAAAATAAAATAAAGTTAATAAATAAAAAAGATAAAAAGACAAAGAAAAATGAGAAAAAAAAAAAAAAAAAAAAAAACATGGACTTAGGTTTCCATATTAAATGTTAGGTTTACTCCCACCATTAGATCAAACTAGATGGATGGTAGGGATTTGTCCCTTGGTAAACACCAAAATAAAAGTAAGCATTTGAAAATTACTCCAATATCTCATATTAGCATCAAATGAATCTTAGCTATTTACTTTTTTTATATTAATAAAATAATATTTATGTTTTTTTTGAGTAAAGTCCAAAATACATCTCTGTGGTTTGTCCTGTGTATCGTTTAACATCTCTAAACTTTTTTTTTAGCGCAAAACTATCCCTCCGTTAGTAAAGTTGGCACAAAACTATCTCTCTGTTAATAAAGTCAATCAATGAGGACTAACGGTGCAAATTATTTTTCCGTTATCTCCTAACGGAACAGAGAATATTTGCATCGTCAGTCCTAAAGACTAACGGCACATTTTATCTTCGGAAATAAAAAAAATTTTGGAAAATAAATTAAAATGGGGCCACTACCACCATCACCGCCACCCACTACCACCCAACGCCGCCGCCACCCACCACCACCATCACCTCCACCGCCATCACTGCCGCCACCACCACCCACTGCCACCACCACTCACCTCCATCGCCGCCACCCAACACAACCACCACCACCACCATATCCACCCACCACCACCATCACCGCCATCCTTTCTGTCCATAACCACTGCCACCACCATCCACCACCATCACCGCCACCCACCGCCACCACTGCCACCACCACCCACCTCCACCGCTGCCACCCACCACAACCACCACCTCCATCACCCCATCACAACCACCACCTCCCTATTGGCCCTCTTTTAATTTATTTTTCAAAAATTTTTTGCATCGTAAGTCCTTATGTAACACCCCCAAATCTCGGTACAGCGGAAGACTTAATCAAGTTTTCGGGCCGTTACTATTGGATTGGTATCGCACACAAGTATAGCAAAAAGATAGTCATTTAACATTCAAAACCAATCCCAAATTTAAGTATTCAAAACATTTAATCCAAAAGTATAAGTATTAGGCCCAAAACATGATTTAATAAAATAGGTCGCCAAAGTTTCAGAGTCAGAAATGATCCTTGAACCCCGCCTTCTTGCCAAGCTTCCACCAATCACGTATTTCAAACATCTTTCAAATACCTGAGAAATCATGCTAAAAGGTCACTTATCTTTGGTGAGTTCATAGGTTTACGTTCAACAAAATCATAATGGACCTGTTAGAGTTGATTTGGTATTCAAGACCTAAGATAGATAAATACCGTTTGCACATCGATCCTGCCCGGATCACCAACCATAATCATATCCCGCATCAAGGGATTACTTTCGGAACTTAGCCATGACTCTAGTCGGCACTGTCGTGGCAACCTCTAGAACGATTGCCAACCCCGGACTAGGTCGATGTAGAAGTCTATTCTTAGCTAGGCGCGGTTAAACCTAGACTAAGGCAACAAGTACCGCACATCTATCTAAACAGTCAAGCATATAAGCAAATCCAAATAGTTTTAATGGTCCAAAAACAGTAGCATGATTCTCACCCCAATATAGTTAAAAACGTAGATAAAAGTGGGGATATGAAACTCACCTCAAGCAATCAACGTACGAATAAACACTAGCAGAAGATAACATAAATCACGGCACAACAACTATCGACTCGGCACAACCTATTAATGTAGACCAAATCTTAATATATAATTCCCATAATCAACGTTGTCTACCCCAATGTATTCCGTTTCGTTATTTCAAAAAATGTCTCATTTCACCATTTAATCCTAGTGTTTGGTATTCCTCATGTGGGTTTATCGACTCAATATGATGCTATGAATGCACTCCAAAAACCAATATATAACTCAATGCAACACAATAAGACCTCTAGACGATAAGCTCCATAGTCCAATAAGTTTCGGAATAAATAGTAGACCTTATCGAATTCGTCAACTCGATAAACTCATTTATTTACTCGTGTCGCTTATTATCCCATAAATCAATCGTATCCTAAAGAGTTTAAGGATAATTCACCCATTAATAAGGTTACCCAACCTACCTAGCGGGCTCTTATTAGATTCGTCAACCTAATAAGTCCGCTACCACGTGGATCAACACTATTAATGCTAGGTTATCCGTAACCCATGCACACAACGTAAGTACATAAATACTTGAAGATAATATTAAATGCCCATAATTGGCATTTATCGATAAACGTGCACTCGAAACATTAATTACTCATTTATTATAAAACATTTCTATTTTAGTCGTTATTTTCCATTTAAAAATAGTAAATAACAAGATAAGTCTTGTTATCGATATTTTTGGTACAAAAACCCTTTTATTATTTATATTTCATAGTCTATTAGCATTTTCATGTATATATATATATTTCGTCAAATTCCAATATTAATCTCATATTGTTATTCGTTTCGAGTCCACAAGCACGAGTCATGACTTCTCGGCTTTTAATCAATCAATAGTCCAAGCTAAACTAAAGTCCATGTTAGGCTTTGGCCAGTCAACTATTGACTAAAAGTCAAAGTAACACCGACGTAGCTCAAAGTTGACATATATATATATATATATATATATATATATATATATATATATATATATATATATATATATATATATATATATATATATATATATATATATATATATATATATATATATATATATATATCAAGTCCAATTTAAAAGTCATAATAGCGCAATTCAATCCCAAATCAACTCAAAACAATCTAGCCAACCAATCAATCAACCAAATATACTCGAAACCAATGTTATGGCCCTAATGGTCATGACACGGTCCTGAGTTAAGACCACGTGAACCAAACAAGATCTAGAAGCTTTTCGGCTCCACGCGTCTCATCCAAACCTCAACTACATCAACCAACAAGCTACCAAAACGACCCCGGACCCGTGGCCCAAGTGGGTCACGTACACCAACCAAGGCTCACGTCGCGTGGCCTTGGTGGCTCGTACACCACTCAAATCAACCAAACATCACCCAAATCAATTCCTCAACATCCAAATACAATCATTCAAGTTCCAATCATTAACCAAACACAAAACCCATCATCTATTCTAACAAAAAAATATGAAACTAGACCTAAAATGCATAAACCCATCAAATTGATACACCACATGCTTACCAAACACTAACTACTTGTTTATTTAGATGTTAATTAGACTTAATTCCATGTTTCACCCAAAAGCCCTAAAAATTATCATAGGGTCGAAACCCTAATTAACCATACGTGGGTTTTTATAGCTTAAACAAGCTCTACCCATGTTCCATTTACCTTATTCAAGCATGAATTGCAAAACCCACTTGAAACCCTAAAAATCTGAATCTTAATCTTTAGATTTGAAGGTGTTAATGAAGGTTTTAGTGAGAGTATTATATATGGTTGGAAAGAGGGAAAGAAGATCTACAAGATAGTGGTGGAGGTGTGATACCACTTGCCGGGATTTGGCCGGAATGTGGCCGGATAGGGGGCAGCCAATGGTGGTGGTGGTGGCTAGGTTTTTTATTTTTTTGAAGAGAGAGAGAGTAGAGAGAGATAGTAATGTGTAGGTGTATTTTAGAGAGAGAAAATGGAAGTAAAAATGAGGGGAGGGGTGTGGTTTATATACTTGGGGAAAAGGAGCAAAATAAAAATGGTGGGGAGGGGAGGGGCGCCGGCTAGGAGGGAAAATAGGAGGGTCGGAGTTGTAATTTTTCGTAAAACGTCCCGTTTACCCATTCTCGAGCTCATATATTGTCCTCCGAGTGTCCCACAACGTTCATTCGACTTTCTAACATCGTTATTTATGTTTTTCCACGAGTTTTGACTATTTATTTGTCAATTTTCGAGTTATGGTCTAAAAGTTACAATATTTCTCGTTTTAGGCTTTTCCAGTCGAATCGAATAGTGCCTACCAAATAGAGTTAAAACTCATACGATAACTCATTTAATAGTGAAATAAACCGTAAAAACCAATAGACGATATAAAAATCAAGTCATGGTTTATAAAAATAGTGATAAAGGCAAAGCTCGGTTAAGTTTAACGTAATGCGGTTACCTAAAATAGACTCCCTAAATTGCCAGTTGTCACACCTTAGGATTAACGATGCAATTTATTTCTGAAAATAAATTGTACCGTTAGTCCTTAGGACTGACGATGCAAATATTCTCTCTTTCGTTAGGAGATAACGGAGAAATAATTTGCATCGTTAGTGCTCATTGACTGACTTTACTAACGGAGGGATGGTTTGTGCCAAAAAATAGTTTAGGGATGTAAAGCGAAACACGGGACAAACCACATGGATGTATTTTGGACTTTACTCTTTTTTTAAAAACAAACATATGTTGCAAATGCTAAATCTTTAAGCTACAAAAAATACACAATCGCGACGAGAATTAAATTAACTTTTTATAAATATGCACTTTTATATACTTTTGACGAACTTTTATTTTTCAAAATTTCCGACGAGAAAAATCAGATGTGATTTTTTTAGGCGGAAATTTAAAAAAAAAATAGTCGAAAGTATATAGAAGTGCATGTCTATACAAAGATAATTTAATTATCGTCGGGATGGTATGATTTTTTTCGCGTAATGATTAACTATTTGCAAGATATTTAATTTTAAAAAAAAAGATTAAAGTTTTTTTTTTTTTTTTTTTTTTTTTTTTTTTTTTAATGAATAGACATGATTGGTTCATTAAATCTATATATATCAAATATAAGATTTATATTAATATTTTATCTTGGTCCAAATTTATATAATAAAATTTAGTAACAAATTAAAACAAATCACCAAGTTTACAAAACTTTATAACAAAATTTACACAAAGTTTATTTCAAAATTTACAAAAACTTGATTATAAATTATAAATTTACTTACAAACAAATTATACGATAAACTTTACAAAACTGTATATATATAATATAAGTTACACAAACGTTTTCAATATTCAATAAACGTGGAACTAAAATATAAAAAAATCCATGATACATATGCATATCAATTGCTTTCCGCCCTCGTGTCCAAACATATCATATGCAAAATGTGATCAGAGAGTTAGAACCAAAATATGGATGCCAACGTTTAGAATTAAAAGACTTGTTGTAAGACCTTAAATTCCATTTTTCCAAAATTCCTTTATAATTTGAAATTTTACTTAAGTGTTATGAACATTATTAAATAATTAAGACCCTATGCAATATGATGACAAAATTAATATGACATTTAACTTAAGTGTTTAAGCGATTAAATTAATGACACAACTCTATGTATCTATCCTAAACTTAGCTTCGATAAACCGGTATACTTTGTTTTCCCTAAACTACTCGTCCTTATGTTCCATTTAACCAAGGACCTTTGTCTCTAAGTTCCATTTAAGCCGGAACCTACCTTATGTGCCCATGAACTCGACTTACACACTTAAATAGTTACACATATAATTTTTGACACTTATGAAAATAAAAAAATAAAAATAAATAAAATGTCACACGCTCCTATACTAGAAGATATATATATATATATATATATATATATATATATATATATATATATATATATATATATATATATATATATATATTTGTACCTTTGGAATATTGATAAGAACAAGTAAAGATTGGAGGAGATAAATTTACCATATAGAATCAGAAATCACAAATCAATTCTCTTCTATTATATACAAACCGTATCTCATCTATTTACTCACTCAAAACCCTATTTCAAATCTGAAAAACGGCTACTCATCCTCTCCAAGAAAGACAGGGAGTACGAAGGGGTTTTAAGGCAGCAAGGTGGTGATCCATTTCGAGTGTTAACAGGTTATGATCGTGGGTTTGTTCGGAAGAAGTTTTAGTTTTGTTCATCGTGTTCCTTGTTTCGTTTCATTGCGACCAAGAGGTACTCCCACTTTGATTCCAACGATCTTGAATTGTGTTATAAAGATATTGTGACAACTGGCAATTAGGGAGCCCATTTTAGGTAACCGCATTACGCTAAGTTAGACTGAGTAGTTGCCTTTAGAAGCTATTCCGGTTAACCATTACTTGTTTTAATATCGTTTATTGGTTTTTATGATTTATCTTATTGTCGTATGAGTCGTCGTATGAGTTATAGCCCGTTACGTTAAGCACTATGTGATTCGGCACAATAAAATCCTATAACGAGAGATAACGTAACTTTTGAACCGTAACATGAAACGTGACGCGTAAATAATCAAAATTCGTGAAAAAACGTAAATAAAAACAATAGGAAGTCGAAGGAAAGTCGTGGGACACTCGTTGGGTAAAATATGAGCTCGGAAAAGGGAAAACGGGATAGTTTAAGAAAATATGCGGGTTTGGTCCCCCTTCTTTGGTGTAGCCGCCCCCTCCCCCTTTCTCATTTATTTTTTAGTCCCCTCCTCAAATATATATACCCCACTCCCAACACATACCACCCTTTACTTCCTCTCTCTAAAAACACACACACACCACCACTTTCTCTCTCTAGCTCTCTCTCTCCTCACAAAACCCTAACCCTAGCCACCCTTATAACCGTCCGCCACTTTCCGGCGCCGTTTCGGCCACATGACGACGCGTGAGCCCCCGCCTCCACCACCACTTTGTAGATCTTTCTCTCCTCTTTCCATCCATATATAGCACGCGCCTTGAAACACTCGTTAACTCCTCCAAATCGCTCAAAAACCATTCGTGAAATCTAGGGTTTCTTGATATTCTTGTAGATCGGGCTTGATAAAGGTAAATGGAGCTTGGAAACGACTCGTTTGAGTCATTATTAGCCACGTACGTGACCTATATGGCTCGTACATGTGGCGACTTTGTTTGGGTCTTGATGAACACGGGTCTAAAACGAGTTTAAAACTAAATAAACATGTAAACTAGTGTGTTGGTATCGTGTGTTGTGTCATATTCTTGTGTTTTTGCATTTTTATTTTTTTACATGTTCTTGGTCATGACTAGTTGATGGGTTTGATGTTTGATGGTGTTTGGATGTTGTTTGGTTGTGTTTGGGTATTGGAAAAGCCATTTGGGAGTGTTTGGATGGAGATGGATAGGTAAAACGAGCCACTAGGGCCACGTTCGTGGTCTTTAGATTGTGTACGAGACCCCTAAGGACCAAGGGTCCGGGTCGGATCGTTGTGGTAACATATTGGTAGTTGCGGTTGATGTTTGGATGAGACGCGTGGAGCCGAAAAGCTTCTAGAGCTTGTGTTGGTTCACATGGTCTTAACCGGTACCGTGCCAAGACCATTTAGGTCATGACATTGGTTACAGGTATGTTTGGTACTTTTTTTGGATGGCAAGATTGATATGGGTTGATTGGAGGTTGATTTGAGATATTGTTTGGTAGTTTTTTCTCAATAACCGCTATGCTTCCATACTTTTTGATACCGGTGCCGATATGAGTTTCGTATCCACCACTTTTATGCCATTACTAGGAATTTCCCTAACACCTTTAGGGTTAAGTTATGATGTGGAGTTAGCCAATGGAAATAGGTAAAGGATAGACACTGTAGTCCGAAATTGCACACTAAGTTTCCTAGACCGCCCGTTTAGCATAGATCTTTTGCCGGTTACCTTAGGAAGTTTTGACGTCATCATCGGAATGGATTGGTTGTCGAAGAACGGTGCACACATCATCTGCGATGAGAAGATCGTGTGTGTACCGTATGGCGGAAAGGTTCTGAGCATACAAGGAGATCGGAGGCGTGGAGGTCCCTCCTGGTTGAGCATCATCTCTTGTATTAAGGCCCAGAAGTACATCGATAGAGGAGGTTGTATTTTCTTGGCTCAAATTTCTGAAAATAAAAGCGAGAAGAAGAGTGAAAGACACCTTAAGGATGCACCCGTCGTTAGAGAGTTTCCGGATGTGTTTCCCGATGATCTGCCAGGGATTCCACCTGTCCGAAAAGTGGAATTTTGATGGGTTCCATCGGGGTTTTAAATTTTTAATTGAGAATTACCGGTTAACTAGGAACACATTCGGGCAACTATACCCTAGTCAAGTTGTAGTATAGTATATGGTAAATCAAGGTCATCCCAAGAGACTTGGTTGCACTATAAGTGTCGTTTGTTTGTTTAAGCAAGTAACAAGGTCGTGGTTATGATTGTCACGGATCAAACCACTAAGAAAAGCAATATGAGCAAGCACACAAAGAACATACATGTTTAGACACATGATCACAAGGATATTAGGATGTTTAGTTTGGAATATATATTATTAAAGGTAAACTTTCGACCTCTTGAACCAATAATAGTAGTCTAGTGTTTTATAAATCAAATATACACAAGCCTCAATCAAATGGTCATGTCATGAGCCTTATGCCTAAACAATAAATAAATAATCCTTTCGGCCCTTATACTTTGATGTTATTAATCCGTGAAGTTCCATTTACTTGAAAGATAATGACAACACATATTCAAAAGATTCCTTTCGACCTTGATCCAAATTAAACCTTTACTTGTTATGTTTATTAATTCTCTTGCACAATCGTCACAAAGTACAAGACCAAAATCATTCGTCGACTAATGAATTGGAACTAACCATTGTTAGGAATACTTTCGACATTAAACTCGACAATGATCAACCAAAACAATAAACAAGAACAAGTTCCAATTCAACCAAATATGATGTTATCAACATATTCCAAACAAACACCACAATTATCCAAACATCATTTTATCACAAGTTCTTATATGAAATAAACAAGTATCAAGACAACATTCACAAGAATCACATAATCAACACAATCAAAGAACCAAACATGAATAATAGCATTCAACATCATAAAAGTAACAATGATTTACCCAAAGTAAGATTACATTAGGCAAGGGTGAAGGATTATAGCACTCCTTCAAGCCTCCAATCAACTACAACTTCTAACCAAGCATACTTCTGGAAATGGCAGAGGTTTGTGGTCTTTTGGGAGAGATAATTTTGGTGGAAATTCGTCCTTAAGGGTGGAGGCAAGAATTACACACACAAAACTAAACCAAAATGGTCTTATTTATAGGTAGAAGCCACCCTTAGCCACCAAGTAAGTTTCTTGGGCACAAAGTGTCATAAAGTAGCAGGTTTAGGAGTTATTAGGACCATATGATCTGTTGGATCGATGTACACTAACCAAACTAAACTATATAGCTTGTTAAGGGTTTAATAACTTCAGATAAATCCTAAGTTATTAACAATGAAACACTGAGCAAACTCTATTAAGTACGCGGAATTTACTTAACAAAGCTAAGGAGATTTAACTTTATTAATAACTCTAAAACTCTAAATAATGATCGTACTTTAGGATTCTAAAAACATATATATGAAAACTTGTTAACTCGTAACTCTAATGCCAATCTAGGGGTCCTTTTATAGGCTTAAGGATAACCCTAGTCGGTTTACAATTTGTATCCTTGTACGACAAGTAATCTAAACAAAGAATATTCTAGAATAAACAAAGCTTTCCATAAACGAATATAGCAGTTCTTTAGCTTTGCAGTACTTTGACTTCGACGACAGTACTTTGACTTTCACTTAGTAGTACTTTGACTTGTTCAGTACTTTGTCAATCTTCAGCACTTTCATATCCCAACAATCCTCCCCTAACTTGAATTCTACTTGCTTGACTTCAAGTTCCTTTGTAAACTTATCTTTAACATCTCCATTTTCAAGGAAAGATTGTGTCTTTGTCTTTGGATTGTATCTTTTGTATTCTCTGTGCTTATATCATCATTATCAAAGTATTCTTTAGAAAATATTCTTAACAACATCTTTTATCAGTAATCTCTTTTCAGCAACATTCAGCAAGCTCCATCTTTTCAGCAACATGAGACAATTTGTACATTAATTCAGTTTAAGTTTCAGTCTATTCTCATCACTTCCAGGTGTGTAAACTCCTGTGAGAGGTTAATCATTGAAAATTTAATGGATTTAATGTCTCTTTACAAAAGCCATTAACTATGGAGTAGCCAAATGTTTTGATGTGTAAGATCATGGTACATTGATAACCATATGATTTTTAGCAAATCATCAGCTATCAACAGATTTGATTTGTCTTTACCAAAAGCTATACCCTTTTGGACTAGTTAGTTCTTTCAATCATGGTGAACTAATTACCATATAATGGTTTTTCCACAGCCTTTACCACAAGCCATTTTCTTGTGGGCTAGCCAACTGTTCACATTACTGATATGGTGAGTTGATTACCATACAACTTATTAGCAAGTTGTCAACTATAAAACGGATTTGAGATATCTTTACCCGAGCCGTTTGCTCATGGATTAGCCAATCCTTTTGTAACCATGGTGGATTGATAACCTATTGTTGTTACCATCTCAAAAACCATTTATTTCTTTTAACCTTTGTTTCAAAATATTTATTACTTAACAAAAGTTTTCTTTTCAAAATCATTAACTGGTTTAAAGCTGCAAGTAGTACTTTGATGAAAGTCTGTTTGATCTGCGATACTTTGAATAAAGTCTTGATATATCAAAATTTATTTAATAAAGATTCATACCAGTTATTCACGCATCATCATCAGCCATAGTAGTCCATCTGATAAACAATTTGATGACCAAAAGAGCAGTTTCATTATCTTCTTCAACTTCCATCCCATGTTCTAGCATTCTCCTCATGAGATCTGATGTAAGAGGATATCTTCTATCTGCTAACATGTGAATCATAGTCCCATTTTCTAACTCTAGAACATGTACTCCAGATTCTTCAAAGAATCTCCTGCTGATAATCTCCCAATCTTCCAGATTTTTCCAAATCTCAGCAGTGCTTGTTTCTTCAGTTTCCCAAACAATTGTGAGATCTCCAAGCAAGATTAAACCAACACCTTCTGATGGAATGTGTTCAAAGTATTCTTGCACCAAATGATATAGATGAAACAAATCCTCTCTATCTATTATGTGCAATAGATCCCATAGCATATTAAACACTTTGAAGCTTTCATCTTGTCTATGAAACATCAGATAATTCCCATCTTTAGATTCTACAACTTCAAAAGTAGTGATTGGAGACTTTTTCTTCTTCTTATCTGTTTTATTTTCTGCATCAGCTTTAGAATACTCAAATTCTACAATTCTTAAGTAATTCCTTAGTTCATCATTAGTATCAGATCTTAACTCAACTTTCTTTGATGGCTGTTGATCTTTAACTTCAGTTGTTCTTTTTCTTTTTAAGCTTCCTTTTGTTTCATCCTCTTTCTGAGTATCATCATCTTTATAGTCTTTGATACTATCAACTTCTTTCTGATAAGCTTGTCTAACAGCTTCATATAACTCTTTCATCTCAACATACTTCAACTTATTCAATCCAATATATCCTTGACCCTTTAAATAAGCCATCATTGCATTCCTTTCTTTAGCAAGATTTGGTCTTCTTGGTAGAAGCGTAAGAGAATAGGTGGTATGTAATGTTTAAAGACTTCAACATTCAATTCTTCTTGCAATTTCTTAGTTGCTTCTCTATCCTTAGCTTCTTCAATATCCTTAGCTTCTCTATCCTTAGCTTCTTCAATATCAATTTCAGCATTCAATTCAGCTTGAAACTTTCTAGCTGCTTTCTCATTCATAGCAACTTGAGCAGCCCTTATTTGTGCTAAAGTGAGCTTCTTTTTCTTTGTTTCTACCATCTTACCTTTTCCTTTATCCTTAGGATCTATAATAGGTTGAGAAGCTTGTGGTTGTTCTTCAGCAACTCCTGGAATAGTCACACCTCTTGGTCTTGATAGATTTTGCAATACCTCAGCTGCAATTTCATCACTTCCAGTATGTTCAACCATAGGTGTGTCAGCTTCTTCTTCTTGTGGAATTGTTGAAGGACCAACTTCTTCATCAAAGTTTAACACCCTTGGTGTAATTAGTTCTTGTCGAGATGTTTCTTGAAGACCAATGCTTTGATCAAGATACCTTGATCATCGGTACTTTGAACTTTAATGCTTTCTTCCTCAGTACTTTCAATATGGACTTGCACTTCAGTACCTTGAGGTTGAACATCAGTACCTTGAGGTTCAGCTTTTTTATCAGTATATGATGGAGCATCTTCATTTAAATTCTTATCTTCTGATTTTCTCCCCAATTGGAATGAAGATTTCTTTTGAACCTTTTTGCCTTTGGTCTTCTTAAACTACCTTTGCTGCTTCTTTTTAGCTTTGACCCATAACCTGTGATGTTTAACTAAGGGCCAAACAGACTTTTTGAATATCCTAAACTTGATCTTCAATTGTGCTATCCGTGCGCTTGAGCCTCATGGTTTTCTTCAATCGACTAACTCCCTTGTCGAACATAATTATCAACACCAAACCTTCGGGGGTATAGTAGCTGGATCTTCTTCTGAAGATGATGAGAAAATAGGAACATCTTGTTCTGGTGATGCCATAGGAGGAGTAGTATGGGGAGATGAGGTGGGAGAAACTTCAGCACCTTCATTAACATCGGTTCCTTGTGAAGCGGTACCTTGTGTTGAAGTTTCTTGAGATCACGCACTTTGAGAAGCGGTACCTTGAAGTACCTTGAGTAGCAGTACCTTCAGAAGCAGTACCTTCTCGTTCATCACTAGCTTCAGCCTCATCTCTAATAGCTTGAACAATCTACATCATTGAAGTTGTTAGGTCACAAAGTTTACAACACAAGCATCAATATAAGAGATAGAGAAGAGATCGGTTGAACAATAACAAACACACACACGATATACTATGTGAAAGGTTAGGCGTAGAGTGAGAGAGAATGAAATTGAACAACCAACCCTCAAGTGAGGGTTATTACAAGATATTTATAGGAGGGAAGCTAGGGCAACACTCCTAGTTCCCATCCTTTTCCTTATTGGACTAGCCTAGGCTTATAGGCCTTCTACATAAGCCTAAGGCTAATTACTAACATAAAGGCCATATTAAGCTAACTATTACATATGAATCACTAACACTTGATTTAGGTTTAGGAGTGATTCCAACAATCTCCCCCTAAGTGTTGGTGATGAATAAATATGAACGGTTAATACGATGTAATAGTAGCTTTGGCGTCTTCGACATTCTTCTTTCTTGTGAGAAGAATTGCCTTGATTTGAACAATCTCCCCGGTGTAGAGAAATTGTTTTCTTTAACTTGATTCGCTTTGGCGTCATCTTAATCTTTGTTCTTTGTTCTTTTGTGATGAAAGTGATAGTATGTTGTTGTTGTATGCATCGTAAAGTGCGCCTCAGTGCAGCGCTTTGCTCAGTGTCTCCGTCATTCTTCAACATGCTCACGCTCTTTACGTTGGATTTCGATCGATGAAGTTCTTTAAGTCTTTAACTTTGTAGATTCTTTGGTTTGACGAAGAATCGTTCGACTTTGTGTTGCTTTTAGAAAACTTCCATTAGTGATGATGTTGGCATGAGCATGTGAAGAATCGGCACGATCATCCGCTCCATAGCTTCCATAAGAAAACATAAGAAAGGTTAGTAATAAGCGGATTCCGGCACTTACAAGTTTGAACTTCGAGTGTTAACAGCATAGTGTGAAAACACAACTCTAATTCTTACAAAGGCCGTTCTGAACCGAGTCCCACAAGTGAGATAGCGATGTGCCGAAGTACATATCGGTTGAATGAGTCGCCGAGGTACACAAAGCATCACCCCACGACATGTAGACCGTTTGAGACACACTAAGCGTAATCCACGGAGTTACCGAAGTGACCTGCTGTCAGGGCTGTTTGATGTTGACCCTGGCAGGAGTTTCCATTCAATCACCGAGGATCACAATTGTGAACCTCTCATAAATGTTCTCGACAGATTGCTAAGATCTGTGAAGGACTCGATAACGTACCACCGATGTTCTTATTGTTGAACAGCAAGTGATGAAATGTCAAGTGTACCTAAGAGATCTTTTGATGAATCTCGTGGCTCTAGACTCAATAATGCATTTTGGTTTTCTGGCGGAGACTAGGGAGAGGGTCTCCTTCTTCAATATCAGCAATCTCTAAGAGAAAACCGATAGATTATGTAGGGTTCCATGTGAGAATGAAACAAGCTTCTGTTGAGAGAAACTTGAGTGGCTAAGAAGGTTTAGTGCATGCGTCAATGGGTCCATGACGACTTTTAATCTTCAATACCGGCGTCATCAAGTGACAACCAGTAGCATATGAATTGAACCGGTATACGCCCTAAGTTGAATAATTTGGAGGGCTATTTCTTTTCACCCTTTTCTTTACATTTCTTTTTAATTCTTCAACTCTTTCTTTCTCCGATTCTCATTTTCTCCTTTTTACAATCATACCTAAGGACTTCTAATTCTAACTATTGGTAGTGTCCTTGGGTAGATCCCTCCGGCTCTGGCGGATCATAGGACGGTTATTCCTAACCTTAATCTCCTTATAACTCCATTGCCATAAAACCATTTTCAAGAAAATCTCTTGTAGTGTTTGTGAATGAAAAACATTTTGTACCACTGTGAGAGTTTTATCTTTTAAATACTCCCCTCCCACACGTGCTTAAGTGTTAAGACGAGAAATCGCATGAGAGAAGAGCGAGCACTTTTGAATTGATCGACTCAAGATAGACAATCCCCCGCGAGACACGGTTACGTAGAATAGTTAAAGAGTTACATTGTCAGCTTTTAGGTGACAACTAGCTCTAATAACTATCTTGAAGGGGTGGACAAACCTCGAAAGGTTGTCAAACCCGTCAAAGATCATGTCTACCGGGAGTTTCTCGAATGGTACATTCTACTCGGACAAGTCCTTTGAGAACTACACGTTTACATCACTAGCGAACTAGCTTGAAATTATTACCCGTCCCGGACAAGTCTTTTCGAGTTACTAACAGTTAAGATCTCGTCAATTCATTGGTTAAGTCTATAGCACAAAGATTCATTTGTAGTTACACAACATATTTCTTATCACATAAATTTTCCCTCCCTAAAAAATGGCATATAAATGTTATTTTTGACGAAATGTTTGAGAATAAATATGACCATTTTGAGTTTTATGGGAAGATGACCACTGTGAACAATTTATGAACAAAGTTTTTAAGTAAAATACTCCCCCTCAACAAGTGATATAAACGGTTGAGGTTTGAAAATCATCAGGGGAAGTACTTGTTCTTTTTTAGCAAAACCTTGAAAAATGAAAGGTTTGATAGGTTTTACTCAAAAATAAGAAGCTTTCGCTCCTTTTATAAGGATTGTGGCACTGAAGCGTACCACAGGGTCCTTTCTTGACAAGAACGGGTTGTACACTGTTATGTGTGCACAAGCCATTGTCAGATAATCACACATCCAAATTATATGAAATAGAAGTAGTTCAAGGGGTACCAGAAAGTCCATCAATCTTGCCAATCGCGACTGGCGTTGATAGCCGGCGAGAGCAATCTCGGTCGACCTTCCTAAAGCTCTCGGTGTTCTGATGGTCCCGTCGATACAACCTTTCATCAATCATGGTGATGGTCCTCTTCACATCCCGTCTGTCCTTAGAATTCCATCGCTTTTGTGACCCAATTCCTTCATGTATGTCCTTCAACCTATAAGCCAATCCGTCCCTAACCTTCTTGAATGTGTGATCCCCAAACTTGTGAAGATCTCTACACGCCATCAAGCTATTGCGTTGTAGTTCACTAAGGTAAACTACTCCGAATGGTTGGATGATGAGAGTGTATTGTGGAAGCTGGTTGATGTCGGGAAGATCTAGCTGAGGGGGAGTGAAGTTGACAGTGCGATATGATTCAACCGCAAGTTGGAGATCTTCTACGTTATTTGATTACTATTCTTCTATGAAGATAAGCAAGGACTTGATGAATTCACGTTGCACCGGTGAGGAATTGTCTCATGCGACACTGTACTTTGGCAAGGTACATGTCTTCAATGTCGTTGATAGACAAATTCTCAAAGTCCGCTTTAGAGAATGCATAATCCCTTTCGTCTTGTCTTTTGACCACGATATTCTTGAGAAATGTGTAGTCCCATTTAGACGAAAGATCAACATGTTTGATGGCAGCGATATTCTTAGTCTTGAACACTTCATGTTGAGACTTCGAACTGGCTTACAGTAGTAGATTCTTGGCGTTCACCAATGGTGAATCCCATACATTACATCACGGTCATACTCTTCCACTTTGTTGGAGAACATGTGGTTAGCTCTTTCCTCGATGGCTATGCGGGTTAGAGTATATAGTCTGCTGGGAATGGAAGTGTCCGAGATGTAGCGTATTTCCTTGAACCATCGCCACCGTGTAGAAGGAATTCCAAATCTTTGTTGAAGAAATATCAGAATGGAATCCTAGGCAGATCTGATTGGCCGATTGTTGGTAGAGGTTTAGACCAGTCGGTGTAATATGGAGGATTGTCCCGTTGAGTGAAGTCGATGTTTGCTTCTGGGTTGAGCCAATCCATATTGTTAGATATGGCTCGTGCTATATTATCAAGGTGATACTCGACTTCAATAGCACTTTCCGAGCTGTCTTTGAGAAGTTGAAATGCTTCATTCTTGATTCGCTTCAACTCGGATTTCGTCATCTTTTTCACACGGAATTGTTCTTGCAAGAACTTAGCGTGCTCCAATGTACGACCTTCTACCGCATCTTGACCTTCAGGTAGGTATGGTGTGGAATCAATAAGCTTCGAGAACCAGTCGAATTCAGTGTTATCCTCGTCTAGCCATGATAAGACGTCAATCATAGGCGCCTTCTTCTTCTTTTTCTTTGGCCTAGAGGAGGATTCTGGTTTCTTGTTTGTCGTCGGAGAGATGGGTTGTTGTTGGGCTCAGGGATTTCCTCATCGTCACCACCCGTATACTCAAAGTGATCACCGGTTTTCGAGTTTGGGGTGGGAACTCGAATCTGAGGTTTATCTGTAGAGGGCGAGAGGGATCTTTGTTGGTGGAGTCCTTTGGGGTGGAGGTGCATTGAGTCTTGAATGAGGATGATTCACTAGACTTCTTGAGGCGTTTGGGCTCGTTATTCTTATCCTATCTTTGTCTTCATCGTCTCTTGGACGTTTAGGCCTTCGGCTTCTTCTGAATGATGACTTGAGTTGATATTCAGCAATGCTTCAAAAATTTACCTTCGTAGGAGGCAAGCGTTGAGCGTTTGACATTTGAGCTACCGGCCGGTTCACTAATTCATCATCGCGAAGATTGTGGGTTCAACTGGATTGATGTTTACATTCATTGGAGTTGATTTCATGGTTTGTTTGGCCAGATGTAAGAGATTCGGATAAAGTTGTCTGGTATACATCTCCTTTGTCGGTTTAGGAGCGCGTCAAGAAGGAACTTGTGAGTGTATCCTTTTATCATCTCGTCCATTCTCCCTTGAAGATCATCTTTCATGAGCTTCTGGACATAATCCCTTTCAACTTGCATCTTGTCATTCTCATCATGAAGATCTCGTATCCGTCGACAAGAAAATCTAACTTCTTCTTTGTAATATCTTTCTCTCGACGCTTGGACGGCTTTAACGATTCGTGACTTTGCATGAGAGATCCAAGATGTAGTTGGCTTCTTCACGATCCGGATGATGATTTGGTTGATCTTTTTGATGGTGGTGGTGAAGAATGAGAAGATGAATCGATGTGAAGTGACATGAGGTGGCTCGGGTCCGAGGAGGCTCAGAGGTTTTCTCCTTGGGCGTGTTGGGTATCTAGAAGAAACTTATCATACTCAATATCTTCTTCATTTCGGACTTAGCTTTTTCATCGCTTTATCTTTCTTGGACTTTTGGTTTGGTTCTTCAATGTTGTAATCAATAGAATCTTCCACGCGCTTTTGTTGTTGCTCCAAAGTGGTGGCACCAGTTCTCTTATCGGTCGATTAACGCATCGGATTTGGTGTAGGTTGAACTCCACCACTTGACCGCCGGGAATACCCATTTGATCCTTAGCAAATTCTTTTGCAAGCGTGTTGGAGTCTAATGAATTTGAACTTCTTCTAGCGGTGTCCGTTGCTCTTCTTCGAACTTTCTTCTTCGCGCTCAATTAGAGTCTTCCCTTTGCCATGCTTAAACTATAGGACCGGGAGGCTTGACTACTTGAGGAGTCACATGGTTGCTTGAGTAGAAGACCTCTTAGTGCGTTTGCGTATCTTGAGCTTTCGTCCACTAGTCGCTGCGGTTCAGGCTTAGATGGAATAGGAACAGCTTCCTTGGAGGGAACTCTCCTTTTGCTTCCGAGGTTTCCTCTTGGGAACTTCCTTTGACTCTCGGTGCTTGCGGCACTTCACGCACTTCCTCGTCGGTTTTCTGCGGTAGGTGTACAGAAGATTTATCATAGAGGAACCCAACTTTGTTCTCTCTTACGACAACGGATATCTTTTATAAGAGTAGAGCCGTTTGAGTTCATCGAGAGAAGGTGATCCGGTAACACAACACCTTGTTTCTTGGTAGTTGACTCCTTGAATCTGAAAGTTAAGGTGGGTTCAGACAACATGTCGAGTTTTTGAGGTCATTGATTCTTTTGGAGATATCGGGTTATATCCATGTGCTCTTTGAATCAACGATGTTTAGTATATCGATATAAGGAATCTTTGAGCCAAGCCTTTTGAGGAATGTCATCATGTCATCCCATATCAGAGCTTCAACTTCGATGTGCTTCATGTTGATTAGAGCCCGAAGATTTGCGTTCTACTAGCTTGGGATGCTTATAGCATGTCACGACCGAAGCAGATTTTGTTATGATGATATAAAGGGTTCTCCAAGGCTGAGGAATGTTCTTTAGATCCGTGTGTGAATGCTTATTGATTACTCTGAAGCTTGTCGTACCCAATATCAATCAAAAATTGCGAACGATCTCTTGATGAGGTGCGCGAGAATTCAGTTGGTATGATGTCGAGGAATGAGGAGAAACGACTCTTAAATCTGAGGAGTGATGGTGATTTGCTTGTGATTGAGCGTCACCGTCACAACATTTTGACCTTTAATCATTTGCATTGTATTCGAGAATTCTTTGAATGTAAATCTCCGACTGATAGCAGAATTGGTGAGCATGTTACGATAAGGATGGTTCTTTAGAATATCCACTGCAATGAGGCAAGAAGATTCCGGCGGTGAGGGTTTCAAAGTCGACACGAAGATTATTCTTTCCCATCTTCATCGGATAACCATGAGGGAAAATATCAGCAATGGTGAGAACATTTGGTGCATCCACATTCATTTGAGCTTCCATGTCGTGATCAGAAACACATTTAGCCAAAAGAACCAACATATCGGAAGACATAATGTTAGTCAACAGATGGTTTATTGTCTATTTATTGAATGTGCAATGTCAATGATTGTTACGAGTTCAAAGTCACTTGTTTGTTCAATAGTCCAATGACGTAGAAAAGTTTCAGTGAGTTAGTTAACTTTAAGTTTTAAAGTTTATGTTATCACTTATTTTTCACAACATATTAAGCGTTTAAGCTTATTAGTGACATTTATTGGTTTCGTGACGTTATGATTTATTTATTTACAAGTTTGCAAGCGTAACAATTCACAATGAAGGTTTGATCAAGGCTTAGGCGTAGAAATGGTAGCTTATGCGTAAACATGAGTTATCTGTAACGCAAGCTTATGCGTAGGAACCTTACTACGGCGTAAGAAATATTACAGCGTAGGAACAGAGGACCTTATGCGTAAAAGCTTAGCGTGGTATATAAAACCTTGCGCGTAAGGCTTACTCGTAAAGAGTAGACCTTATCGCGTAGGGTCTTGTTACGCATATCCTTCACGGGATACTGCGTAGTCCCTTTGTAGAACCTTACGCGTAACGCTACGGCGTAAGATTTCTCTTACGCATAACATGCTACGCGTAAGGTGATCCTTATGCGTAGATGTTAACAACCTTGATTCGATTTTTCACGTGTAGCAAACCTAAAATAAATTCATCACAGCATCAATATTAACACCCACATTCATTGTATGCAGTTTACTCACAAACACTCAATCAAGCGATTCTGGCGTAAAAGTCTACGCGTAAGACTAAACCCTAAAGTTCATGAATTACGCGTATGAAATCTAGCCATAGGATTTGCACCAAAGTTTTTCCGGTAAGTCTAGGAAGCCTATAGAGTTGTTTTATCCAAGTTTTAACATCAAACATGTCATGAATCAAAAATACCCAAACCGTATGAACATAAACCCTAAATTTCAATTCTTTCATTTTTTATGTTTTTGGGCAAGTTCTGGGCTTAAATATGATCAATTCAACTTTAAAACAACCTATTGTAACAATCTTTATTACCAAAAACGTTCACATATGAAAACACCCAAACCTACGCATAAACCCTAATTTCCAAAATCCATCAATTCGTGCATCTGGGTGCATTTTGAGGATAAAAATGATATCATTGATGTTATAAAAATGTTTTGACACTATCTTTTTAACCATAAACACACAATCTTGATCATGTGTTCATACGCATATGCGTAGAACACAAAATCAATCATATACAAAAATTTGACCGTTGGATTCGTTTAAAAATCAAAACCAATGTTTGTAACCACGTTGAGATTGTGAAACAACTTACAAATTGATGATCCAAAACACGGATTTGTTGAACGAATTTTAAGCGTAGGATGAGTTAGGTTATGTAATTAATGTGAAGATTTAATGTTAGGTGGGGAGTTTTATTAGAAAACACTTTAAACTTTTGACACTTTCAGTCCCTCCACCTTTACCATTTACATCAAAAGCCTTTAACTTCCATTTTGGTTACCAAACGAAGAATACTTGGAAATAACTTTGACGACACTCCCCCTCGACTTTTGAAATAATGAAAGGTTATAAATTTTAGTCCGAGGAGTGTCAGTGAACCAGAAATGTGACCACCAATTTAAAGAAACAACCGGGATAAGATAACATGCAAGTACGATGTTATTTTGAAGCAGTTAAGTATTTATTTTCTCCCCCTCAACACTTGATCGAAAAAATACTGAATTTTGAAAGATTAGAGTGTTGACGGAAGAAATGTACTTGCCATGTATAAAGAAATATAGATAGAAGAATATTTTTGTTGTTTTAACTGATTTTATATTTTTATATTTTGTTTTGGAAAATATTTACAAAAGAGATTTTGGTGTTTGACTGGTTTTTAATACAGTTTTAAGAGTTCATCCAGTTCCTCTTGAGTCAAACACCGCATACCAATCCGGTGGACCAACTCATTAAACCTAGCGGGAGGCAAGGCTTTGGTGAGTAGATATGCCAATTGGTATTCTGTACCAAGTATAATTCAAGCGTACCATGTTCCACGTGGTCCTTGATGAAATGATATCGAAGATCGATGTGCTTTGATTTGAATCTTTGGCCGGAGTTGCGAGATGCAATAGCACTCCGATTGTCGCAAGTACATCGGGAGACCGTCAAATCACGTAACCATAGTCTTTGAGTTGTGTTCTCATCCAATGACTTGAGCACAACACGCCAACATGGCTACATATTCGCCGGTTGAGACGGCATGTCAGATCTGCTTCTTCGATTGCCATGACACCAATTTGTCACCAAGAAATTGTAGAGCTCCTGAAGTACTTTTCCGTGAATCTAAGCATCCTGCGTGGTGTCGAAAGCGATTAGTTCAAAACCATAATCCTTTGGATACCAGATCCCCAAATTAATGGTTCCCTTGATGTATCGTAGGATTCTTTTAGCCTCAGAGAGGTGGGTTTAAGTTGGTCTCGATGATAGCACGGTAGCAAAGATATACGGCAAATACAATGTCAGGCCTGCTAGCTGTTAGATACATGAGAGACCCAATGATACTACGGTATTTAGTAGGGTCCACCAATTTCCCATGTAAATCAGCGTTTAGCTTCTTGGTATGAGCCATTGGTGTGGCATAGGTGTCACAGTTTTGCATTCCAAATTTGTGTAACAATTCAAGGGCATATTTGGACTGACTCAAGAAAATACCACGGGGTGATTGATGAACTTGTAATCCTAGAAAGAACGTAAGTTCACCCATCATTGACATTTCAAAATGTTTCTTCATTAGTTTAGCAAAAGCGATTGAGTACTTTTTATGTGTTGACCCAAAAATGATGTCATCCATGTAAATTTGAACAATTAAAATATGTTCCCCTTGATATTGTATGAAAAGTTGGATTAGTCGACCGAACCTTTGGTAAAATTATTGGCAAGGAGGAAAGATGATAGCCTATCATACCACGCCCGAGGAGCTTGTTTGAGACCATCTGAGCTTTGTTGAGTTTGTAGACATGGTTCGGAAGCGGGATCAACGAATCCTTCTTTGGTGACATAAACTGTTTCTTTTAGTTGACCATTGAAGCGGTTTTGATCCATATGAAAGACCGTGATGTTCATATGAAGCTGCGAACGCCGAAATATCCGCAACCTCAAGGCGAGCAAGCGAGAGCAAATGATTCTTCAAAGTCAATAACCTCTTCCTGTCTATAACCCTTAGCCACCAAACGTGACTTGTTTTGATGACATTCCCAACATCAATTTGTTCTTCCAAATCCATTTTAGACCAATGGCGTAGACCCACGATGGTCTTTCAACCAGTTCCCATACTTCAAGGCGTTTGAATTGGTTGAGTTCTTCTTGCATGGATTCAATCCAGTTGTCTTTTGTCATTGCATCTTTAATGTTTTAGGTTCACGATTGGCGAGCAGTGAGTGCATAAATGCAATGTTCACCATCTGTGTGAAGGCGTTGTATCGTAACGGTGGTTGATTCGGGTTGCCAATAATATTTTCGAGAGGATGGTCTTTAGTCCATCGATGTGTAGAGGTTGATGTTGGTATACATTGTGCGGTCGAGGATTCAAATGGCTTGTAGATGATTCGCAACATCGAGTCTGGCAGATTTCATTGGTGAACGGGTTAAAGAACGCATTTGGATCAAAATCTGCAGGTGGGGGTATTGTATTAAGAACATCATCCCGGTGGTTCATCATTGTTGGAAGCGGTTTGTTCAAGCTGTTGTGTTGGAGTCAAGCGGTGGTGCTTCTTCAAGAGTAGTTGTTGCAGTGTATCGTATATGAGTATTATCGGGTTGAGCGGAAAAGCGGCGGATACACCTAGAGCACGTTCATCAATATCGCTGAGCGAAGAGGAGCAAATAGCCTTTCCATTTGTTGATGAGTAACGAGGGCTTGTATCGGTGATGATGGTGTTTGGGGAAAGTTTAAGCGGTTGTGCCAGGGTTCCAGTCATATACTTTCGAAGCCATTCCGTAAGTTCATCAAAATGAGCATGAATCGTTTCCATAACCTCCTTTGTTCGACGATTCCAGATTCGGGAACCTTTAGAATTATCACAATATCCAATAAAGACTCAATGTCGACTTTGGCTTTGAGCTTTCCAAAGTCATCACGATCATTATTCGGATAGCAAAGAGATCCAAATACATGAAAGTGTTTGAGATTCGGTTTTATGTGGTGGACAAGCTCGAAAGGCGTTTTGTTGTGACGTTTTGTAATCATAGAAGCGGTTTTGAGTATAGCATGCGAGTACGACTTACGCCCACAAGTAATCTGGGAGTTTAGCATTGATTAACATTGTTCTTGCAGCTTCCACTAACGTTCGGTTTCATCTTTTGACAACTCCGTTTTGTTACGGTTATGCGTGCAATAGATGTCTGATGCTGAATTCCCACTTTCTCATAAAATTCACGAAGAGTTGTGTTAAAAAATTCAGTTCCTTTGTCATTGGATTTGTCGGCGGTGTTTGGAGCTGAACTGTATTTTTGAGAAAGGTGATGATCATCTGTGGAGCTTGGTCTTTACTTCAAAGAAAATAAACCCAAGTCCATCTTGAGTAGTCATCAACAATTACCAAGATGTAGCTTTTGCCATTTATCGTCTGCCGCAGCGCGCCGGGCCACACAAATCCATGTGAAGAAGATGAAGCACATCTTTGAGCGTGTTCCACCTTTGAAGGAAAATGAGCACGAGTGCTTTTCCCTTGTTCACAAGGTGAGCAAAGGTGATCTTTAGAATACCAGAATCGTGGGAGACCTTCAACTAGTTTGTGTCGAGCAAGATTGGTTATAGTTTGAATGTTTAAATGTGATAGACGAGCGATTGCCATAGCCGAGATTTTGTTGATGTTGCCTTTGAAAGTAAGCGGATGGGAGATGAAGCAACCATGTCTTGCATAGAGATAGTGTACAGAGACTTGAATTACGCAAGCGGACATAAGGTCGTTTCCTTGTAAATCACGAATGAAACAAGATTTCTCCTTGAAAGCAACCTCCAAATCTCCATCACAGAACTGACCTACTAAAAGCAGTGTGACGAGGCCTTCCACATAATAAACCCTGCTAATTTCGATGTTCCCATTGATAGTCTCCGTAGCCCATGATAGGCTGAAGTGATCATTCCGAATCGATAGTGCCAATGAACTTTGCAATAAAGTTTGATAACAATTTAAGATTGCTTGTCATGTGTCGGGAACATCCGCTATCAACAATCCAGAGAATGATCTGTATCACCTGCATTACACACAGATGGAATAGAAGTAGATGTGGAACCGAAATGTTAGAGGGTTCAGGAAGCGATTATAGTAGACATACACACATCAATAACTTTAGGTATCCATTTGAATCCTAGTGTGTTATATATCCATTTCTGACATCTCCAACTAGTATTTGCTTTAGTCTTAGTGAATGCACTAGGTGGTACTACATTCCTAGGAGGTGACACATGAGCTACAGGGACAAGAATACGTTTCCTATAATCTAACGAGCGGTTTACCAAGCACAGGACTTAGAACGATTAGTGGGCCTAGAGGTATTTCGATTCTTAGGATTCCGTAAACGAGAGATGATAGCTTTAGCAACACATTTGTCATGAAAATCAGAATTCATACTTTTACGACAAATAACACAAGGTGCATCGTTGAATATCAAAAGTACTTAAAGGTTTAGCATTCGTTACATCACTATTTCTATTACATTTTCGGGAGCAATATTTATAGTGGAAGCAACGTGAGTCTTATTCATAGTCCTAGGGTGGTCTTCTACTTCAGCATTCTTTATTGTTCTTTTCTTAGGTCGCAACTTCCTATTCTTCTTTGTATTGCTCCTAGGTGAAGTGGGGCGTTTGGAAAAGAGGCAACTATTCATTTGGTAGAAGGAAGCACGTTAGCAACTTGTGATTTGGCAGTAGGGATTCTAGGTTCACGATTACTAAGTGTTATTGGTGCTATTCTCTTAATCATGGTAGGCGGAAGTTGTTCATACTTTCCTAACATTTCTCTTAACTTAAAGATAGTGTGCACCAATTCTTGATTTTCAGAACGTAGATTTCCAGCAAAATTCATGACTTCTTTAGTGTATGCAAGATAATGATCAAGTTCGTTGGATGCTCATCATGAGTCTGTTTGAGTAAATCAAATATGACACCATATTCCTTTTAACTTTTGCAAGTTCTTGTTCATTTTTTGAGATTTGACACTTGACAGGACCGCGTTTTGATCATCGGTTGCTCAATTTTGGATCGAAGATTTTGCACCGGCATGGCTGGCGATTTTGTTTTGATAAGCAAGTTGTTGATCGTCAATATCTTTTGACACCAATTAAGGCGGCGTTTTGCATTAGAAAGCTCGTTTGACAATCGTTCATTTTCAACCTTTAAAGACTCGATTCGAAGCACATTATCGATTATCAACAATTACCACGAATCAACATGATATCGCGAGAGATATAATGGATGCATATGACAAAGAATTCAATAACACGGCATTATGGACATCAGACTGGATAACATCTTCCAAGAGTCGATCAACATCTTTTCTCAACATTTTCTTTTTACGTTTTGTATTAGAAATAGATGTTTACGTTTTCTCAGCGACCTTCATCAATCCAAGTTCCTTATGAAAGTTCCGTTCCCAAGACAATGCACAATTTTTCAAATTTTTAACATTTGGTAAAAGATTTTTTTGAAAAATGTCTCTTTGTTCTCACGCTAGAGGCGATTGAAAATGTTGAACTTTGATTTCAGAATGATATTCTATCTCATGTTGTAAAGTTTTGAGGTCGGCCATGAAAAGGTCAAAATATCTAAGAATTTTGCGATTTTCAGGTTTTGAGTTTACTTCACTAATTGAAGGTAAAGGACCATAAGTTTGTGCATAATCTGGTTTGGGATTAACATTAGAAGACTCAGATTTTTTTATGATAATCCTTTGTGTTAGAAAATCCGTTGGTGTAGCCGAAAGTGACCGCTTTTGAATAGTTAAAAGGTTTGTTGTAAACAACTTTTTTTATTTTGATCGACTCTGATTACGCATCTAATTCCTCTTGACGATGATATTCAACAACACTCATAACAAATTCATCAATTTTATATTCTTTGGAAACTTCGAGATTTGGTTTGAATGCTTTGGTTGAAAGCTTAGGTTTGTAATCGACTTGGTTTTTTGGTTGATGTTTTGTTCTTTGGAACTTACTTAGGTACTCGAGTAAAGTCACGGTCCTTAATCAAATGATGGAGACTAAAACAAACAAAACATAGTTTTTGATCTGTAATCCCAAAATTTCTTCTTCTATGTGTATGACCAAACCTATCATGTCTTCTAGGTGAATGATTAAAACTGTTTTGACCAAAATTATCCCGAAAGGTTTAGCGATATTGTGAAAAGGTTTTCTTAAAGGTGCTGCGAAGGTGTAGCTTAAGATTGAGGTGTAACGGTACTTTGAGGTGAAAGTCTTGCTTGACTTTTAACATCATCTACCTTAGGTTTTTCAACAGTTTCTTTTGAGGTTTGGACCTAGATTGACCAATAAGCTTCTTCCTAAACTCTAGGTTGTCTACTCCAAACGAGAAACATCAGGCCTAAGAGGTTGATGACTACCAGTGGGATGAGGGACTGCATGATAGCCATTATCTTTCTTAAACTCAGGAGGTGTTTCACTAATCGATTCCTCATTACTAGATGTGTCTACATAATTAATGAGTTCATCATCACTAGTGGTTATATCCTCAAAATCACATTCATCTTGATCACTAGATGGGTTTTCTATGCTATTAAAGTCCATATGTATACCAAAACCTAGGCCAATTTTAATGTAAGCTCTTCTTTGTTTTTCAACATAAGTGACATGAGAAAGACCCTGATTCCCAAGCAAATTTGTCTAGCAATTCAGTCGGTTTCTCAATTTGAAATCTTACAATTTAACTTCCATTCACTTAATTTTAACTGATAATCTGTTGTTTATACTTTTACTGCCCAAGCCATTTCATTATTTTCATGTGTTATTATTTTGGCTTCCATTGACTAAAGTAATTTGGTAACTTACTACTTCGACCCTAAATTTTGTTCTACACTATCTCTTTCAGTCACATAATCATTAAGCACTTTTTGATAAAAGTTATGACACTTAGAACATACCTCAGAGATAGGGGTGAACTTGGTGAATTAGCTACCATGGCAAAAGAATAGAGTTCACTTCACACTCCATGCTCCATCAAAGCTTCCATAACCATCTCTAGACTCCATAGCGGCATGTTCGGGTTCCTCATCAAAAGCGTGCTCCATCAAACTCTTCCATTGAATCCTCCACTACCATCTGAGAGTTCTTGGTTCATCATCAAACTTTTTCAGCACTCCAGTCAACCTCGATAGATTTCTTGAGCAACCAAAGCTTTTGTTTCTGTAATAGGAATTTCTTTCAACTCTAGCTTTGGTTTCTCAGTCATTCTGTTTGCTTGATACTTAGAAAACCTGCATTCCCTGCAAAATGTCCGTCTTTTGACAATTGAAGCATTCAATCTTGGATTTGTCAAAAGTGATTTCCTGTTTTGGTTTGAAGTCAATGCCTCTTCCTGTCTTCTTCATAAACTTCTTGATCCTTGCAGTGATCGTAGCAACTTGCCACCTGATATCAATTTCTTCAAGAGTATCCTCTTCAATCTGTGAAAGATCTTCTTCATAAGTAGCAATGTAGAGTAACTTGTGTGCAAAGAAAGAGCATACGACTTCATCAGAGTGGATGGTATTTGTTGGTGTGGGTTCTTGCGAGCAAAGGTGGGGGTAGTGTAGGCACGATACTTTGAGCAACAAACTTTGAGTAGGAGAAGTACTTTTAGTGGAAGTACTGCCTCTTTTCGAAGACACAAAAGCTATACTATGAGACTTTGAACTTGTTTGACCATTCATCTCATGCTCATACACTTTCAGATGGTTGTAGAGATCATCAAAGTCCATAGTGTCTAATCCGAGGTTGTCCTCGATCATTGTAGCAATCACATGCCATGTCGATGGCAAACTCCTTAAGAACTTTAGGTTAGCATCTTCAACTTAGACCTCTTTGTGCTTGACTCTAGCATCTTTGAGAAGATTTTGGAATCTGTCATAGGCGGCATCAAGGCCTTCTCTTTATCCAACAGTAAAGGTTTCAAACTGCTTTGCTTTAACAAATTACTTGCATCTTCTTGGAAGCATCATTACCTCCAAACCTTGTCTTGAGTGCAGCCCAGAGTTGCTTTGCATCTTTAGCATCATGGAACTTGAGTAGATGACCATCCGGAATAGCAGACAAGAGTATGTTGAGATCCTTCTCTTGATTCCTTATTGTAGGCAAGCTGCAAGATGGGTTTAGGTGCTTTAGGTTGTCCAGGAATGTCTATAGGTTCTTCCACAACTTCATTACCATTGACAATCACATTCCACGATGCATGGTGCATAATTGCAATATCTTGCCTCATCTTCATGCTCCATAGGTCGTATTCTCCCTTCTTAATGATTGGTATTCTTAGGGAGGTGATGGATGGGGTGGAGCGACTTCATCGACATCTTTAGGTTTTGTTGTTAACAAGGTTTTAAGGTTTCTTCTTAGTCAGAGTTTCCACACAAGCTCTGATACCACTTGTTGGATCGATGTACTCTAACCAAACTAAACTATATAGCTTGTTAAGGGTTTAATAACTTCGGATAAATCCTAAGTTATTAACAATGAAACACTGAGCAAACTCTATTAAGTACGCGGAATTTACTTAACAAAGCTAAGAAGATTTAACTTTATTAATAACTCTAAAACTCTAAATAATGATCGTACTTTAGGATTCTAAAAACATATATATGAAAACTCGTTAACTCGTAACTCTAATGCCAATCTAGGGGTCCTTTTATAAGTTTAAGGATAACCCTAGTCGGTTTACAATTTGTATCCTTGTACGACAAGTAATCTAAACAAAGAATATTCTAGAATAAAAAAAGCTTTCCATAAACGAATATAGTAGTTCTTTAGCTTTGCAGTACTTTGACTTCGACAGCAGTACTTTGACTTTCACTTAGCAGTACTTTGACTTCTTCAGTACTTTTTCAATCTTCAGCACTTTCATATCCCAACATGATCGGACTAGGGGCTTAATGACACTTAATATTGCATTAAACACGAGTTGGGGAGGTTAGATTGGAGCAACCGTTTCGGTTGCGCTCCAACCAATCCGGTTGCGGCCATTTGACAAAAAATGATAAAAACCAAACTTGTAGATCTTTCTCTTAGCTTTCCGTGGCCGTGAACGGGGGGTCAAACGGAGTCCGTATGCAAAAGTTATGGCCAAAATGGTGAAGGTGTGTCGGGAACAACGAGTCTTCCAATATGTCTTCGTTTTAGCTTCTTTTCTTCATTTCTTTCTCGTTTCCCTTCTTGAACTTCATTCAAGTTTTTAGTCATTAAGTTATTTTTTCTTTTGTGTGCTTAACTTAAGTGTGAGGGGAAAATATTATTGTGAAAAACGAAACTCATTTTTAAATTCCAAATTTTTGGGCCAATTTTTAAATTCCAGATCTTTCTCGTTTCCCTTCTTTTCTTGAGTCTTTGGACCACTAACTTGATGACTTTATCTCCTCGAATATACTCCACAAGTCTTGCTTTTGTCGGGAATTCTTCGTACATGGATAAATCTTCGTATTTTACTTCTTTTTCCGTCTTTTTCTCCACTTTCACGTACTTGGCTACAAATGAACTAGCAAACACACTTTTGTACGATTAAGCATCAAAAAGCATATGATTATAACCAAATAACATATATAAAAGCACGGATAACGCTACTAAAAACATGCAGAATTTAAGCGTTATCAAATTCCCCCACACTTAAACTTTGCTTGCCCTCAAGCAAATCTAAGAAAAGAAAAATCAAACTACATACCTAAATGACAAAACGAAAAGAAAAATTTTAAAATCGAAATATTTTTGGCTTTTTTTTCTATTTTTTTAACGAACATAAAAATAAGCGAAAAATGAGTGCAAACTCCCACACACTTAAGTGTTTGCTTGCCCTCAAACAAATCTAGAAATAAGAAAAATAAAATCCCACATGGTGCATGAAATATGATTAGAAAAATGTGATGCAAATCTACCAAGTACAAGTACAAGATAAGATTCATCATTTTAAGCTTTTAGAGGTGAAAAATCGAGATGTTTGACAATACCCTATAGATTTTCTCGCTTGATAACATGGCTAAGCAACCTCACGAAAAGGAACAGATGTATAATTCACTCAACACTCAATTTATTGAGTGATGGATAGGATTAAGGAATAGTACACTCATATTGCTCAGTCATGATCTAAATATTACCATAGGCTTGTACAAGAAACAAAACTCCACCGACGTGGCGTAATCACCAAGTGTAAACATCTAAAGAGGGCTTTTATTCGGGTTTAGGCTTAAGGGTTAACTAGGCTTATGTTCAAACATTTTATACACGAATATAATAGATCGCTGGCGCGAATTCTTGATTAAGTCAAACAACGGATGGTCACTAGAGTATACCTCGGATCGCTGGTACGTTATTCGCATAACGAATGGTCACCCAAATATGCACTAGATCGCTGCGCGTCATTCGATCCTTCAAGAACCGGATGGTCACTAAAAATATTCACGCACTTCATATTTTTACAAAGCCAAAAGGAAAGGGATAAGGCATGGGAATATTTATGAAATTGGTTTTAAAAGAAAAATAAGGAAAAATAAAGTCAAGTCGAATACCCATGTTGCTAGTTACCGAACAATCCGCAAACCCGAAAATGATTAAAGTTACTAAATTCTTTTCACATATCGATCACCAAATATATATATCACGTCTTAGCACATTGGCTAATCGATATCTCAAACATACTCCATCTTCCTTCATCTACATAATAATATAGCACATTGGCTATAATTGTCATCACATATATTTTTTCTTTCATTTTTTTTCGATGACTTTTTTTTTCCACATACATCACATCTCCCCCACACTTCGTATAAGCACACACAACAAAAATACAAATAAGAAGTATGCATCCTTCGTCTTTGTCGGAATGGCACACACGAATAGCAAAGTGCGGCTAACTCATAATCATCAAAAACAATCCAATCAAGCAACTAGCAACCCACCATTTAGACATTGACAAGGCTTAGGCTAAGGTTTAATGTGTAAAATATTTTTGTATTTTTCTGGATTTAACAAAAATGAAAAGGATGGGTCGGAGGGTGTACTAAGGGTATCTAGCGCTAACAAATGGGTCCATGTGGGTGGTTAACTAACCAATGAGGTTAGCTAATATAACATTAGATGTAAAATGGAAGGCCATTTGATTTTATTCCTAAGGTGCCTCTTTATCACGTGAATACACTTATATCACACGGATGTGATCTTACTGCGGTCTGGTAATGATTTACAAGTACAAGTTCTAGAATAAATAAAATCACCGGCACACTCATAGCAAAAGATTCAAGCATAAAAGATGTATGCTATATATGGAATAGGCTAAAATTCTCACAATTTAGTGGAAAGGGCTATAAATGCGCTAGCAAATGTTATCGATCCCAGAATGGATTGCAATATTAATCGGGACACATCTCAAGTTTCTCAAAATTACCGATTTCACCAGTGGGTTGATCCAGTTATTCTAATATATTATCCTATACGCGTGAAAACAACTAGATCATAAGGGCAAACAAGTTCACAAATTTTAAAAAAAAAATTGGCTCAAAAATCTGGAATTTAAAAATGAGTTTCGTTTTTCACAATAATATTTTCCCCCCACACTTAAGTTAAGCACACAAAAGAAAAAATAACTTAACGACTAAAAAAAATATCACTATTATTATTATTACTATTAATATGAGAAAACTTTGAAAAATAATCTAGTTACGACTCTTTTTTTTTTCTTTTTTTATTCTTTTTTTTAATTATTATATTTTTATTTTTTTATTTTTTAAAAATTTTTAAAACCAAACATGACTTATTCTTGTCCCACGAGTTCTCGGTAGCTCCATTGAAACGAAAAGAAAGCGGAGAAGGGTTAGCGTGAAGCATATTAAAACCCAACTTCTTTAGGGAATCAGGGAGACCCGCCTTATACCTCTCACATAGTTTGTTTACAATGGGTGAGCCTTACTTTCGAGGGACTAAAAGAAGTCAATTTATAAAATAATTTACCAAACAAACAACAAAGGAAAAATAACAAAGAAACAAAATAAAGAAATTGTGAAAAATAAACTACAAAGCATGTAAGATAGGGAAAAATAGAACTATAAGTCTGAGAGAAACGAAACATCCCGGGATAAACATCATGATCGAACTCCATATGATAAGGTGCTAACCAAACGCTAGCATAAGCGCGTGAGATCAATCGATTCCTCATCCAAACATGTCCAATCAAGAGTGTAACGTCACCAACAATCCAATCAATCCTTCCTTCAAGAGCTTATTAAATCTGCAAAAAGAAACTAAACTACAAAAACGCGTAAAATTCTAAAACTCACTTTCGTAGGCATCACGGTTGCATTTAGCGTATGCAACAAGCCTTTAAAACCCTCGGTGTCCCGAGTGGACGAGTTATAGTCTCGTAAGGGTTTCCAGTGAACATACCCACAAAGTTCGAAACATTTTTTATTTTAAAACAAGTACTTATTTATTCACAATGTACCAAATTAACAAAACTTAAAAAGGAAAAACCAAATAATAGTAATGATACTCTTGCAAAAACAAAAAGACATTTAGACTTATTTTAATTAAACACAAACACACAAAAACAAAAAAATAAAAACAGAATTTTTTTTTTTGAGATTAGTCAGGGCCGAATCGGTTACGGGGTGTAACCGATCGGTTGGAATGAACCAAATGTGACCAACCTTCCAGCCGAATCGGTTACAGGAAGTGACCGATCGGCTAGAGGAGTTTTTTTTTTAAACAAGTTTTATTTCAAACCTTTTATTGATAAAGTAAAACAAGAACACGGAAGGTAACGAACACCAAAATAAACACAACTAAATAAAACATTTAAACACATTTATTATCACGAACATAAAACTACACTAAAAAATAAGCATAAACAAATAAAATCACGATCACAAAAGAATGACAATCACATGGACGCAAGCACACACAATTAGTCACGTAACACAAATCAAAACAAGACAACCTAAAACAAGATAATCTTATTTAAAATTAATACGAAACCAATCTAAACAAGATTAACACAAACAAAAAGAAACACAAAACATGCAAGAGATCGGATAACATAAAAAGCATAAAAACACGAAACAAGAAACAAGAAAACTAAAAAATGGGACAAAAACTCCAACGGATCGGTTACTGGGTGGTGACCGATCGGTTGGAGGGGTTTGGGTGGTTCACCGTTCGGTGCAGAAGTTGCAACCGATCGGTTAGATGATTGGTGCGTTTGGTGGTTTTTTCGCGATTTCGAGCACAATTAGAAAGCAATCATTGAAATGAGCATTTTAGAACACATGAAACGAAACCCCAACATCAAAAAATTGATTTTGATGCAAAGATCATTTGAGCAATTATGAAAATTAGAGATTTTTGAGAAAACGCAAGGGAGCAATTAAGCAAACTTCATGAATAACAAACAAGCAAGCATTTCAAGCAAGCAATTCAACAAGGAATCATGATCAAGCAAGGAATCAATATTTCAAGCAAACGAACAAACAAGCAAACAAATAAAAGAATGCAAAACCAAATCCCCGGCAGCGGCGCCAAAAACTTGGTGGGTTCCATCGGGGTTTTAAATCTATAATCGAGAATTACCGGTTAACTAGGAACACATTCGGGCAAGTATACCCTAGTCAAGTTTTAGTATAGTATATGGTAAATCAAGGTCGTCCCAAGAGACTTGGTTGCACTATAAGTGTCGTTTGTTTGTTTAAGCAAGTAACAAGGTCGTGGTTATGATTGTCACGGATCAAACCACTAAGAAAAGCAATATGAGCAAGCACACAAAGAACATACATGTTTAGACACATGATCACAAGGATATTAGGATGTTTAGTTTGGAATATATATATTATTAAAGGTAAACTTTCGACCTCTTGAACCAATAATAGTAGTCTAGTGTTTTATAAATCAAATATACATGAGCCTCAATCAAATGGTCATGTCATGAGCCTTATGCCTAAACAACAAAGAAATAATCCTTTCGGCCCTTATACTTTGATGTTATTAATCTGTGAAGTTCCATTTACTTGAAAGATAATGACAGCACATATTCAAAAGATTCCTCTCGACCTTAATGCAAATTAAACCTTTACTTGTTATGTTTATTAATTCTCTTGCACAATCGTCACAAAGTACAAGACCAAAATCATTCGTCGACTAATGAATTGGAACTAACCATTGTTAGGAATACTTTCGACATTAAACTCAACAGTGATCAACCAAAACAATAAACAAAAACAAGTTCCAATTCAACTAAATATAATGTTATCAACATATTCCAAACAAACACCACAATTATACAAAAATCCTTTTATCACAAGTTCTCATATGAAATAAACAAGTATCAAGACAACATTCACAAGAATCACATAATCAACACAATCAAAGAACCAAACATGAACATTAGCATTCAAAATCATAAAAGCAACAAGGATTTACCCAAAGTAAGATTACATTAGGCAAGGGTGAAGGATTATAGTACTCCTTCAAGCCTCCAATCAACTACAACTTCTAACCAAGCATACTTCTAGAAATGGCAGAGGTTTGTGGTCTTTTGGGAGAGATAATTTTGGTGGAAATTCGTCTTTAACGGTGGAGGCAAGAATTACACACACAAAACTAACCCAAAATGGTCTTATTTATAGGTGGAAGCCACCCTTAGCCACCAAGTAAGTTTCTTGGGCACAAAGTGTCATAAAGTAGCAGGTTTAGGAGTTATTAAGACCATATGATCGGACTAGGGGCTTAATGACACTTAATATTGCATTAAACATGACTTGGGAGGTCAATTGACAAACCGTTTGGTTCGCTCTAACCGATCGATTCGACATTTGTGAAAATGATAAAACCAAACTTGTAGATCTTTCTCTTAGCTTTTGTGGTGGGGGGGTGGTGAACCGGGGGTCAAACTGTAAAAGTCCGTATTGTTGAATCACTCAAAAGTTATGGCCAAAATGGTGAAGGTGTGTTCGGGAACAAAGTCTTCCAATATGTCTTCGTTTTAGCTTCTTTTCTTCATTTCTTTCTCGTTTCTCTTCTTGAACTTCATTCTTGAGTCTTTGGACCACTAACTTGATGACTTTATCTTCTCGAATATACTCCACAAGTCTTGCTTTTGTCGAGAATTCTTCGTAAATGGAGAAATCTTAGTATTTTACTTCTTTTCGTCTTTTCTCCACTCATTCCTGACTACAAATGAACTAGCAAACACACTTTTGTACGATTAAGCATAAAAAAACATATGATTATAACCAAATAACATATATAAAAGCACGGATAACGCTACAAAAAAACATGCACAATTTGAGCGTTATCAAATTCCAAATTGAGTTGATACACGGTGTAATAGAGTACCCTATCGACTTACTCCAAGAGAATTGGAGGAACTATCTAAGCAGTTGGCAAAGTTTTTTGAGAAGGGATTCATTCGACCAAGTTCGTCACCATGGGGAGCACCGGTACTGTTTGTGAAGAAGAAGGATGGATCGTTCCGGATGTGCATTGACTATAGGGAGTTGAATAAGTTGACAGTGAAGAACCGATATCCACTACCTAGGATAGATGACCTATTTGACCAACTCCAAGGAGCTGGTGTCTTTTCTAAGATCGACTTGCAGTTTGGATAACATCTTGAGTTAGAGTCCGAGGTGGATATCCTTAAGACGGCAATTAGAGCTCGTTATGGGCACTATGAATTCCAAGTGATGTCGTTTGGTTTGACCAACACAACAGCGGTATTCATGGACCTCATGAACCCAGTGTGTAAGCCATATCTGGGTAAGTTTGTGATAGTATTCATAGACGACATCTTGATATACTCCAAGAATAGAGAGGAGCGCGAAGAGCATTTGAGGCTTATATTGGGATTGTTGGCTAAAGAGCAATGTATAAATTCTCTAAGTGTGAATTTTGGATTGAACCGTACAATTCTTAGACCACGTGATAGATAGTCGAGGGATTCATGTTGACCCAGCTAAGATTGAGGCCATTAAGGAATGGGCGCCCCTAGGAACCATCGAAGTCCGCCAGTTTCTAGGTTTAGCAGGCTATTACTGAAGGTTCATTGAGGGATTCTCCAAGATAGCTAAGTCGGCTACCAATGACGGCTACAGGGGCGTTAAGTATGAATGGGGAGAAAAGGAAGAAGTGTACAGCAAATAATTTTTTATAATGTGTAAGATATAGGATTTCACAAACACATTAAACCATAATCATATGAGGCGTTTAACAAGGTTTAGAGAGATAAAGTTCTAGAGAGAAAGAAAGAGAGTTAGGAACTATGTGAAACAAAAAAAAATGGTATTGAAGCTCCAACCCTCTACCTTGGGAGGTAGAGGGTACTTATAGTGTCTTGCAAATCGCCACCTACGGTGTGGATCGAGGCATCAGATGGGTAAAGACCCATCCGTCCTCCACGGTGTTACATAACAAACTACTTAATAACATAACTTGACTATGACTACAAGCTTTCTAACGAATACATATACTTGAGGTATTGACTCTTTAACGATGAATTTTCTAATTCCTAACAATCTCCCCTAAGGGAGGTCACCTCAATTTACAATGAATACAAACAGATATTACATTAGATTGTTCTAGGATTCTTTATTAAGTTCTTTGCTCGTGCTTCGTAGTCTTGATTCTTCATGTTCGCGTATGTATAATTTCAAGTGAGTCTTTAAGATCCACGTGATAATGAGTTTTAGCCGACTTTGAGATCATCACTATCATAGATCTCTAACTCTTCCATTGTGTGTGGTATTATGTGATGTTGTGACTTATGGACCGACATGCTCACATTCTGGATCATGATATATTTTCATCGAGTAGAAGCTTTAGTTGATTCATGATATTTGCGGCGGCGTAGCGTGGAGTGAGAATATCAGAGTCATTGATGCACTTATCATGATTTCTTTAGAAATGAATGTGTTAGTGAGCGGTATGGATTGACCGCTTCATTCGATCAGTTGCACACGTCGGTACACACGCTAGCTGTTAGCAATAAAGCGCACGAAAGTGTCTTTGATCACTTTCATTGAATTGAGGTACACGACCCACGGTTCCCCGTTGATCGGTGAAATGCTGTGATCAGTATAATTCGAAGAATTTCCTTGATAGGGTTTCGAAGCGCTCTAAATGTTCTCAAACCGAACGTCTCAAAGAAGACAACAAGTGAGTGAACCGGCGAATTGAGATTCGATTGATAAAAGAGATTTGAAAAACAATGGGTAATGCGGCTCAATAAATTGTTTTGTATACAACGAAGGTTTTAATGAAAATCAATTATCAATCATAAACACCTTTTATTTTGAAGTACTAGTACACAGTTGATGTGCTAAAGAAAAGAGTTTTTAAGCACGCGACCGGTTTTTCAAGGGTATCCGTCAATCCATAACCTGAACCAGGATTGATTCATAATTATGAATCGCCCCATTGTTTCTGTTCAGTTGTCACATGGTTGATCTATTGGATAGATCTCACATGCCACCCACCAGGAGCTTGTTTGATGTTGGCTCTAGAAGGCTTTCCATCTTCATTGTGAATATGTTTACATATCACTCAGATGTTCTGGCAATACCACAAGGATAATGCGTAGGACTCATAAGATATAATCTCTCTTTCCACAATGTGTGAGACAGAGAGTCTTCATTGACAGTGTCCTAAAGAGATTTATATGATGATCTCGTGGCTCTAGACTCAATAGTGCACATTTGGTTCCTATGCCGGAGACTAGGGAGAGGGTCTCCTTCTTCAATATCAACTATCTCTAAAAGAAAGTCGATAGATTATGTAGGTTCCCTGTGAGAAAGAAACAAGCCCTTTTAAGAGGAACTTGAGTGGTTTGGGAAGTTGTAGTGCGATCGTCAATGGGTCCATGGCGTCTTGTCTTCAATACCGATGTTACCTTAGTAACCACCAGCAGCATATGAATTGAACCCGGTATCGCCTAAGGTTGAACAAATGGAGGCTATTTATTTTCACCCTTTTCTCATTCAATTCTTTTTCATTCTTCAACCCTTGATTAACTTAAGACTTCATAACTAGAACCTTGTTGGGTTTATTCCAGTACTAGCTCAGTCTCAGTCCGAACTCTTCCCATATCTCACTTTTCTCCTTTTTTCATCATACCTAAGGACTCTACACTATCTAGTGGATTATCCCTGGGTAGATCCCACCGGCTCTGGCGGGATGTGGAATGAATACCTAACCTAACCACCCTTATATCACCATATATAAAGTAAATTTGGTCGGTCTTTTGATATTGTTCATCAGCCATTGGAACCAATTGAAAACCATTTTTAGAAAAAGAGCTCCTCCTCAACATGTGCATCATGAATTTGAAATCGTTTTGGCACACGGAGAAGAGGAAGAATTAACTTCTTTGATTACCATTTTCTAAAAGATATCAACATCACTTCCCCGATCAAATCAAGTAGATAAAGCATATTGGGGAAGGATGAGGTTTTCATAAGTTTGCTCCCCCTCAATATGTGCCTCGAGGTTTGAAAGAGTTGTGCATATTAGAAGGAAACTGCACTTTGGAACAAATTAATCACGTTTCAATCCTTTTTGGTTTAAAATAGATGCTCCCCACAACATGGAAAATTTGAAATCGTTTGGCACATGAATGGAGGAGAGTTTGCTAAGCACTTATAAAACCAATTATCAATTTGTCAATTTAAATCCAATTTAAATCACAAATTCTCCCGATCACTTTCCAAATCCTTTGAGAGTTGTGATCTCTATTGATTTAAATTAAATTTTGAGAGCTTTTTGAGGAGAATAGATACTTGATTTTGAAAAGAACATTTAAAGCGATAAGGATAAGATTTTCGAACTTTAAACTCCATTGTTTAAACATGCATGAGTATCTTTTGAAAACATAACATTAGCAAAGGTTTTGAATCAATTGTATAAAACATTGTTCTTTTTTATTTTCCAAAAAAAATAAACCTTTCACGTGCCAATTGTTTGAAAACTAACCTTTTAATTGATTGAAATCATTCTCCCCCTCAATCAATGACACAAGTTGTTGATTGAGATTAAAGATTTTGAGATGATAAGCATAGATGATTTAAAGAATAATATAGAGTCGAGGTATTTTCAAGCAATTTTGTTTTCATTATATGACAAATATTTTTAAGAAGAATCGTTAGACGGAAAAATATTTTTGAAGACAAACATTTGTTTTAAGAATCAGAGCATGAGATTTGAAAAATAAGATAAAGCATGGCTCTGTTCTTTACTTTTTAAAACGGGTTTACTACGAAATAACAATAAACCACCATTTTCTTTTCTCATTTTTTTAAAACAAAATATATGTTATTCGAACATCTAAAGACCGTGACATTCTTTGAATGTCAACACAAAGTCCGTAGATGAAATCAAATAAAGGAAAAACATGACAAAATAACAATATTTTTGGAAATTTTCAAGATTTTCTAATTTTTTATGGATTTTGAAATTTTATATTTTTCTATTTTCTTTTTGTGGGTTTAAAATTTTGTATTTTGCTTTTTGAATAAATATATACAAGGGATAGATGGATAAAGACCTTTACTCCTCGTCTTCCTCTTGAAGAAGCTTGAGTGTTTCCGGTTGTAGACTCTTTAGACCAAGACGTGGAAGGATAAACTCAAAACGTTCTCTAGGAAGAGCTTTGGTGAAGATGGCTGCTAATTGGTATTAGGTCCTCACAAATAGAGTTCCACCACACCTTTTCCACTTGTTCTCGAATGAAATGATGTCGAATGTCGATGTGCTTTGCTCTTGAATGTTGAACATTGTTGCATGAGAGAGCAATGGCACTTTATTATCACGATCGAGGGATTTTGTTGAATTCAAAGCCATAGTCGGATAATTGAGATCTCATCCATAGGATTTGAGCACAACAAGATGACATGGCTAGGTATTCGCCCTACGTAGAGAAATAAAGTACTCATTTGTTTCTTTGAAGATCGGCTAACAAGCTTATCACCCAAAATGAGCACCTCGGGCGTGCCGGCGAGTATCTTGACATCTGCATGATGCAATGCATATCTTTGTTAGTGACATACGGTGTCCTTCGGTACCAAAGTCCCATGTTGATGGTTCCTTGGAGATACCGAAAGACCCGTTTAACCGCTTCAAGGTGCTTTTTGGTAGGCTTAGCCTAGTATCTAGCACACATTCATACGGCGAACAGAATATTAGGTCTCGGCTGTGAGGTACATCGAGGATCGAATCATACTCTGATATTTTGTTTGATCTACCATGATCCACTGAGTGGTCCTCATCCGGTTTGATGCGTTCCACCATGGGAGTGTCAGCGGTGTCACAGTGTCAAATCCAAATTTCTTTAAAATTTCATTTGCATATTTAGATTGATTAATGAAAATGCCTCCGGGACTTTGTGAAATTTGTAATCCCAAGAAAAATGACATTTGTCCCATCATTGACATTTGAAATATGGAGCCCATCTCCTTGAAAACGCCACATTCATTGGGGTCAGTCGAGGCAAAGATAATATCATCAACATAGATTTGAACGTGAATTAAATGTTTGCCTGACTTTCTGGTGAACAATGTCGGATCAACTGCCTTTCTTTGAATCCAGGTAGATAGAAGAAAGTTTGATAGCGTATCATACCATGCCCTTGGAGCTTGCTTCAAGCCGTAAAAGCTTATTCGCGATAGACATGAGTAGGATGCTCGGATTCACAAAACCTTCGGTTGATGTAAACGACTTCTTTAAGATCTCCGTTAAGAAAAGCGTCTTTACATCCATCGATAGACATTCATATTCTTACTTGCAGCATTAGCCAGAAGATTGATTGCCTCGATGGGTGCCACTGAGCAAATGATTCTTCAAAGTCAATACCTTCCTCTTGACGGTATCCTTTTGCAACCAATCGAGCCTTGTTCTTTAATACACTACCATGCTCATCAAGCTTTGAAGATCTACTTTAGAGCAATGATCATGGCCAATCAGGGAGCGGTACTAATTCCCTACATCTAGTCGATCAAACTCATGAATTTCTTCTTGCATGGCATTGAACCGGTTCTTCATTCATTGCGGTTTTACGTCTTTTGGTTCGACCTGATAGTACTGCAGAGTTGAAGAAGCACCATAAGGCATCGGTTGCAAGTTGTTTGAGTGGATATAGGGCGAGAGGTTTCCAATGATGTTGTCCAATGGATGATCATGTGTCCATTTTCTAAGGTGTTCGTGTAGTTGTTGTTGAGGAACTGAAGTATCAGAGTCGATATCTCATGAAGATGCATCGATGAAGATTCAGGCAAATATGTTTTCAAATGGTGCATCTTGAGGGGTAGCAAAGGGATTTCTCTCCATCAAGGTGCCAAGACAATTCCATGATGTACACTCGATGATTGAAGATTTGTTGATGAGATAGAGTGATCGGCCGAAGCTTCTTGACTTAATGACATAGAAACGAAGGGTTATCTTCATTGACGAGAATATGAGCGACCTCTGAGATGGAATTGACAAATCATTAGCGGTTGGCTCATATTGTTCATCAAACATTGGATCAAACAGTTTCTTTAAGTCATCTTCTAAAGGAGGTACATAAGGAGTTACTGGCGATGAATCGTATACAAGAGTAGAACTGATGGGACTACTTAATGATGCGGGTCCAGAACTGGGTTGTCCTGGAGCCATTGGACCGGTCAGCTCATCGAATATGACGTGAATTGTTTCCATGATATTTCGGGTTCTTTTGTTGTAGATTCGGTATCCTTTTCTGTTTGGTGCATATCCTACAAATACTCTAATGTCCGCTTTAGCTTTAGGTTTGCCTAAGTCTTGGCCCTCATTAGTTGGATAACACAATGCACCAAACACACGAAGGAATGAGAGATTAGGTTTTCTATTATGGACAAGTTCATATGGAGTTTTTCCATGAGCAGTGTGAATTAGGGATCGATTTTGTGTGTAGCATGCTTACATTGTAACTTATTGGAAACATTGGAACCTTTGAGTAAATCAGCATTGTTCTTGCGGCTTCCACAAGAGTTCGATTTCATCTTTCAACTACACCATTCTGTTGAGGAGTTAAGTGGAACACTTCTTTGATGATGATTCCAACACTTTCATAACTCCTTACTGTGTTTATTAACAAACTCCGTTCATTGTCGTTGGATGATTCGACAGTTTGTTAAGTTGAACTGCAAATTGTTTGATAAGTTTGATGATGATATCGGAGTTTCATCCTTTGTCCTAAGAACTTAACGGTGAATCGAGTAATCATCAACCACAACTAACACATATTTCTTCCCAGATATGCACTCTCATGGGTCCTATAAATCCATGTGAATTGAATGAAGAACTTTTGTAATCGGTTTGTAGGTTTGGGTTTGTGGGCATACTTCTTGCTTTTTCCCAATTGGCATTGAACAAAGATGATCCTTTTCATACTTTAGTCTAGGTAAACCTACGACTAACCCTTTCTGGAGAGATCATTGATGGTGCTTGCAGTTCAAGTGAACATACTTTGAATAGGTCATATACGGACACTAGCGGAACATTCCTAGCTTGCAAGGTCCTATCATTCTTGGTATTGCTGGGCTTTGACAGCTTGCCTTTATGTCACGGTTACTCGTAGAGAGGAATTATAAACATTAGTTGGTTGAGCTACCTTTTGCATTCTGAACTTCAGACGTGCAAGGATCGAACTACTAGAAGGCACCTTAGAGTTCACTTTCATATTACTAGGCATAGAATGGTTTGTATACTTGGCACTAGGAATAGAACAAGGCATCACTGACTTTACCTTTTGAACCTAAGGTTTAGGACATGTTGCTATTAAACATTCCTAGCAGCTCACGAGATCGTTTGGCCTGAATGCAAGCAAACCTAATTTCACTATCAAGTGGCTTATTTATGAAATACTCTTCAACGATCTCACGGAGACATTCAAGACTATCCTTTAGAGCAAAATAGTTATGAAATAAAAGTTCATTATTCC
>OU343224.1:279410168-279501496 GCA_910596185.1 Chrysanthemum makinoi
TTTTCCTTGGTTTGATCTTCATTTTCTGGTTTATTAAAATTTTCTTACTTGGATAAGTCACGAAAATCGTCGACTTTGGATATCTTTTTGCCTTTGAAGTGTAAAAGATCATTTGAACAAAAACCTAAAATTACGCATAAGCATAAGCTTCGCGTAGAAATCCTCGCATAAGATTCACTTCTTAAATAAACAGGTCTACGCATAAGGTAATCCTAGCCTAACTTTCTCGCCCTAACTTTTGTCTACGCGCCTTTAGTGCTTTTATCCTACTACTAGCGTAAGCTAAAACCTCTAACTCTCCTCATTATTCTGGCGTAACTTTTGGTGTTTTTACGCATAAGTGCTACTTGGTTCTTGTCTTTTCTCTCCTAAGGACACTTCATCAACAAAGGTTCATTCGACTACAAAGATCCATTTTACCACACAAGTTTTTCAACATGTCACAACCACCATACTCTAACTATTTTCCTTACACTTATCCTCCTCAACAACAACAACTAAGTCCACAACATCAACAATGGAATCAACAACAAGCAATTTATCAACAACAATTTAATCAACAACATACTCCACAACTTCTGCAAATCCACAACCTCAAATGGTTCAACCACCACCAAGTCTTCAAGTTCAACCGTACACAAATGAATTCAATCAACATCCATCAAGGAACACTATGAAGGAACCCACTTGGTTTGCAAAGATGTGTGAAGCTTTAAGCGGACAACAATCAATTCATGAGGTTTGGATCACTTGATAGACCTCATGCTGCTCCTCCGAGGAACTACGATCAATGGGTGATAAGGTTCTTTAGGTTTTGTGATCTAAGAAGCCACATGGAAAGTTCTTAAAGAAGGTTATCTTGGAAGGTCCATTTGAGATGCCTACTATCATTGTACCCGGAGATCAAATGCCATTCCACCAAGAGATGAACAAACCAACATTGCTCATTTGCGATTTGAATCCTCGAACTTCTACACTATGAAGCTGATGAACTTGCAATGGAATACATCCTCTTAGGATTACCACCCAATTCTTACGTAGTGTTGATGCTCAAAATTGCACAGAAATGTGGGATCATATTAGATCTTCTTATGGAAGGATCGTACTCAATCGGGAGATTTGGAATCCAAAATTTACTTGGCTTATGAACACTTCATGATTGAACATGGAGAGACACTAGAGTCCTATCATCATAGATTTTCGGACATCATCAATGATTTGGATAAACACAACATCATCATGCCAAGAATTGCTGTGAATACTAAGTTCCGAGTAGTCTTGGTCTGAATGGGAGAAGTATGTCATTTTTCTCCGTCAAGCGAAGAACATGCATCATTCTACCTACGGATTGTTGTACGATTACTTGAAACCTCATGAAAAGGAAGTTGATAGGGAAAGGATTCTCCGTGCTCAAATTGCTCCACCAACACATCAGGAAAATCAACAACTTGCCTTATATGCTCAAAACCGTTATTCTCCTCAACCAACAACTCAACCAAATGCTTCAAACACACCTTCACAACAACAACCTCAACAAAATCAATTGGTTCCATACAACAACATTGCTCAAGCATATGTAAATTGGCGGCTGAGGAATCGATCCGTTCGAAGCATTGCAACAAGGATTTGCTATGATTGCTAATGCCTTTAGCCGTTATACCAACAAATCCAACAATCGTATTTGTTCCTCATCTAACACAAGGAATCAAGCTGTTGTGAACAATGGGCGAGTTGAAGTTGAATCGTGATTATGGTGCGTCGGATGGGTGGTCAAGGGTTTAATCTTTGTGGGTAGGAATAACAATGAGCTCAAGTGGTGGAGCGAAACTTTCAAAATGGGTTGAATGGTCTTGATGCTACAAGCGCAATGAGAGGGACACGGCTAATGCATGCCCAAAGCCAAGGACTAAGAGGCGTGCTTATTTCAAAGAGGCTCTTCTTTTGGCTCTTAAGGATGAAGGCGGTGGAACTCTCCGGACAAAACGAGCTTTATGGCAAATCTTGACTTCGATGATGATATGGAGGACTTGCGGGCCAATGCGGTTATTATGTTGATGGCTAATATGCGAGAGTTACACATGAGTGACCGGGCCGATGTATGACATGATGGCTTGTCTCGGTACCGAACAAACCATATTTATCTCGATCTCATATCTCCGCCAACATCGCATCCGGCAAGGCTCGGAGATGTTCAAAATGAGTCATCCACATCTCATTCCGAGCGATTTTCAACTAGACCCGTAGTTATATTTGGCGATCAAGATGACCAAATGGTTTCCCTTGATAATCAAATTGACTCCGTGGTTATACTTGAGTATCTAAATAATGATCATGTTGTGACTCACGTTGAACAGCTGAACTTTGCCTCATCGGATCTGCTTACGTTACTACAAGACCAACAATCCATAGTGGAAAATGTGTCATTAAATCGAGGACTTGAAAAGTAAAATATGCACTTAACAAAGGATTTTGAATGTTTACAAAAGCAACTCAACTTTTTCAAAACTCAAGAAAAACGTGAAAGCGGTTTTGAAGCGACCTTTGCCAAATCTTATCAAAGCGAAAAATATTTAGAAGCGACAGGATCGTGATCTAGCCGCGAAGAATGCTTTGTTATGCGAAATAGAACAAGCTGAAACATGAACATAAAAAGCAAATTAGCATCTCACCTTGGAAAATCAAAAAGCTAAAAGGTGAGTTGTTAACTTGTCAAAAACAGTTCTCTGCATACAAAAAGCATTCAACGAAGCGAATAGATGATCATCTTGAAGAAATCATCGGCTTGAAAAACAAACTTAAAGAGTTTAAACATTGTTTACAAACATGGCGAGTCGGTCACAACCATTGAAAAGTTTACTTTAAAACCCAATACAAATGGATATGGACGAATCTTGCGATTACAAACCTAAGCTTTCAACAAAACATTCAAACCAAATCCACGAAGTTTCCGGTCGCGAATATAAAATTGATAATTACATTTATGAATGTTGTTGAATATCATCGTCAAGAGGAATTAGATCTGAGAAAGCGAGTCGATCAAAATTAAAAACTGCTGTTTACAACAAACCTTTTAATTATTCAAAACCGGTCACTTTCGTCACACCAGCAGTTCTTCTAACACACCAAGTTATCATCAAAACACAGAGTCTTCTATGTTAATCCCAGCGGACTTTTGCACAAACTTATGGTCCTTTACCTTCCATTAGTGAAGTAAACTCACAACACGAAATCGAAAAATTCTTCGATATTTTGACATTTTCATGGCTGACCTCAAAATTTACAACATGAGATAGAATATCGATCACAAATCAAAGTTGAACATTTTCAATCGCCTCGGCGAGAACAAAGAGACATTTTTAGAAAAATCTTTTACCTAATGTTAAAACTTGAAAAGTTGTGCAATTACTGGAAAAGGATTTTCATAAGGAACTTGGGTCATGAAAACGTTTTAGAAAGCGAAACATCTATTTCAAACACTAAGCGTAAAAAGAAAATGTTGAGAAAAGATGTTGATCGACTCTTGGAAGATGTCATCATCTTGGATGTTCAAAATGTTGTGTTATTGAATTCTTTGTCATATGCATTTGATAATATCTCTGGCGTCTTATTTATACGTGGTAAATGTTGAGAACAACGATAATGTGCTTGGTCGAGTCCTTAAAAGTTGAAAACAAGCGATTGTCAAGCGAACTTTCAAATGCAACACGTCGTCTTAATTGGTGTCAAAAAGATATTCACGATCAACAACTTGTTTATCAACACAAAATCAACGATTCGTGCAAAACCGATTCTAAAATTGAGCAACTGGATGATCAAAGCGTGTCTTTCAAGTGTCAAATCTCAAAATATGAACAAGAACTTGTAAAAGTTAAAAGGAATATGGTGTCATATTTGATTTACTCAAAAAGACTTCGTGATGAAGCATCAAATGAACTTGATCATTATCTTGCACACACTAAAGAAGTTATGCATTTCTTTGGAAATGTTGGTCGAAAATCAAGATCGATTCACACTATCATCAAGTTAAGAAGAATGTTAGGAAAGTATGAACAACTTCCGCCAACAATCATTAAGAGATTAGCCCCTGTAACACTTAGTATTCATGCACCTAGAATCTCTCTTGCCCAAATCACAAGTAGCTAACGTGCTTCCTTCTCTTGAAAGCAGGGAATAGTTGAGCCTTTTCCCAAGCGTCCGCACTTCACGACCTAAGAGCACTCAATCGAAGAATAGGAAGTTGCGACCTAAGAAAAGATCAATCAAGAATGCTAAAGTAGAAGAACACCCTAGGACTATGAATAAGACTCACGTTGCCTCCACTATAGATATTGCGTCTAGCAAATGTAATAGAAATAGTGATGTAACGAATGCTAAACCGTTAAAGTACTTTTGATATTGATCGATGCACCTTGTGTTATTTGTGTAAAAGTATGAATTCGATTGCCATGATAAATGTGTTGCTAAAGCTATCATCTCTCGTTTAAGGAATCCTAAGAATCGGAATACCTCTAGGCCCACTAATCTTTCTAAGTCCGTGCTTGGTAGACCACCTTCTTTAGATTCTAAGCGCATTGCTTTGTCCCTGCAGCTCGGTTTCACCTCCTAGGAATGTAGTACCACCTAGTGCATTCACTAAGACTAAAGCAAAGAGTAGTTATAGATGGCCGAAATGGATATATAACACACTAGGATTTAAGTGGATACCTAAAGCTATTGATGTGTGTATATACTATAAGCGCTATGGAACCCTCTAACATTTGGGTTCCACATCTACTTCTATTCCATCTTGTAGATGCGTATTGTAATGCGGGTGATCTGATCATTCTCTGGATTGTTGATAGCGGATGTTCCGACACACACATGAGCAATCTTAAAGCTGTTATCAAACTTTATTGCAAAGTTCATTGCTTTGTCGAGTTAGGGAATGATCACTTGACTATCATGGGCTCGATTATGTCAATGGGAACATCGAAATTAGCAGGGTTTACTATGTGGAAGGCCTCGGTCAATCTGTTTTCGATGGAGTCAATTTTGTGATGGAGATTTGGAGGTTGCTTTCAGGGAGAAAACTTGTTTCATTAGTGATTTACAAGGAAATGACCTTATATGCGGCTCAGCGTAATTCTAGTCTCTACACTATCTCTATGCAAGACATGGTTGCTTCCTCTCCCATTTGCTTACTTTCTAAGGCAACATCTACAAAATCCTGGCTATAGCAAGTCGTCTCTCACATCTAAACTTTCAAACCATCACCAACCTTGCTCGACACAAACTAATTGAAGGACTCCCACGATTCGGTATTCAAAGATCACCTTTGCTCGGCTTGTGAACAAGGAAAAGCACTGCGTGCTCATTTTCCTTCAAAGGTGGAACAGACTCGGCATGTGCTTCATCTTCTTCACATGGATTTGTGTGGCCCGATGCGCGTGCAAACGATCAATGGCAAGCGCTACATCTTAGTAATTGTTGATGACTACTCACGATGGACTTGGGTCTACTTTCTTCGTAGCAAAGACCAAGCACCACAAATGATCATCATCTCACTCAAAAAACTACGGGTTCGACTCACCGCCGTAGAATCATCGAGCAGACAAAGGAAGAATTTGTTAACAAAACCCTTCGTGAATTCTATGAGAAAGTGGGAATTCAGCATCAGACATCTATTGCGCGTACACGAACAAAGCGGAGTTGTTGAAAGGCGAAACCGTACGTTAGTGGAAGCTGCAAGAACAATGTTAATCAATGCTAAACTTCTGGATTACTTATGGGCGGTATTATCGCATGCTATACTCAAAACCGTTCTATGATCACCAAACGCCACAACAAAACACCTTTTGAGCTTGTCCATAACAGAAAACCGAATCTAAAACACTTTCATGTATTTGGATCTCTTTGCTATAATGATCGTGATGACTTTGGAAAGCTCAAAGCCAAAGGCGACATTGGAGTCTTTATGGGATCTTGTGATAATTCCAAAGGTTTCCGAATGGAATCGTCGTACAAAGCGGTGATGAAAGCGATTCATGCTCATTCGATGAACTTACGGAAATGGCTTACGAGTATACGACTTAGAACCGGTCACAACCGCTTAAACTTCCCTCAACCCCATCATCGGTGAAGAAAGCCCTCGACACTTTCGTCAACAAATGGAAAGGTTATTTGCTCCATTTGTTGGTGGCGATATTGATGAGCGTGCTCGGTGTATCCGGCATTTCCATTGCACAACGATAATATTCCTATACATACACACGCTACAACAACTGCTTGAAGATGCACCTACCCGGTTGACTCCAACAAGCAGTTGAACACGCGCTTCAACAATGATGAACCGGTGATGATATTACGAATGAAACCCCACTGCGGATTTTGATCCAAATGCGTTCTTCACCCGTTTGCTAATGAGAAGGCTTTGCACGGATGTCGGAATCTTCAACAAACCATTTGAATCCTCAGAATCGCACAATGTATACCAACATCAACCCTCCACACATAGATGGACGAAAGACCATCCTCTGGAAAACATTATTGGCAACCCGAATCAACCGGTCGTTCTGAGACAGCGTCTTCACCGCAGACGGTGAACATTGCATTTATGCACTCAGCATGTATGTCGAACCTAAAAACATCAAAGGCGCAATGACAAAAGACAACTGGATTGAATCCATGCAAGAAGAACTCAACCAATTTTAACGTCTTGAAGTATAGGGCTGGTTGAAAGACCAACAAGTCGTCATTGGTCTAAAATGGATTTGGAAAAACAAATTGGATCTTTGAAGGGCGTCATCGAAACAAGTCCGTCTGGTGGCTAAGGGTTATCGTCGGAAAGAGGATTAGACTTTGAAGAATCTTTTGCTCGGTTGCTCCGTCTTGAGGCGTTGGATATTTCTAGCGTTCGCGGCTCATATGAATATGGCGGTCTATCGGATGGATGTCAAAGCTGCGTTTCTCAATGGACAACTTAAAAAGCGGTTTATGTCACCAACCGATGGATTCGTTGATCACGAGTTCGAACCATGTCTACAACGAACAAAGCTCTTTATGGTCTCAAACAAGCTCCTCGGGCATGGTGCGATAAGCTATCATCTTTCCTCATTGCTAATAATTTCACCAAAGGTTCGGTTGACCCAACTCTTTTTATACAATATCACGGGCACATATCTTAATTGTTCAAATTTACGTGGATGACATCATTTTGGGTCTACACATAAAAAGTTTTCAATCGCTTTTGCAAAACTAATGAAGAAAAATTTTGAAATGTCCATGATGGGTGAACTTACGTTCTTTCTAGGACTGCAAGTTCATCAATCACCCGTGGTATTTTCTTGAGTCAATCCAAATATGCCCTTGAATTGTTAAACAAATTTGGAATGAAAACATGTGACACCTATGCCACACCAATGGGTCATACCAAGAAGCTAGGCAGTTTACATGGGAAATTGGTGGACCCTACCAAATACCGTAGTATTATTGGGTCTCTCATGTATCTAACAGCTAGCAGAACTGATATTGTCTTTGCCGTTTATCTATGCTCCCGTTATCAGTCGCGACCAACTGAAACCCACCTCTCCGAGGCTAAAAGAATCCTCCGATACATAAAGGGAACCATTAACTTGGGGATCCGGTATCCAGAAGGATTACGGTTTTGAACTAATCGCTTTTAGGGCGCTGACCACGCGGGATGCTTAGACTCACGGAAAAGCACTTGGGAGCTTTACAATTTCTTGGTGATAAATGGTGTCATGGCTGGCAAGCAGGGATTGTACATATTTGTCATCAACGAAGCGGGAATATGTAGCCATGTCACCATGTTGTGCTCAAGTCATATGGATGAGAACACAACTCAAAGACTATGGTTACGTATTTGACAGAATCCTGATGTATTGCGACAATCGAAGTGCCATTGCAATCTCGTGCAACTTCGATTCATTTCGAAATCAAAGCACATCGATCTTCGATATCATTTCATCAAGGATCGCGTGGAGCAGTCTTTGAATTATATTTTGTGGAGTCGAATACCAATTGGCGGATCTTCTCACCAAAGCCTTGCCTCGCTAGGTTTAATGAGTTGGTCCACCGGGTTGGTATGAGGTGTTTGACTCAAGAGGAATTGAACTCCTAAAACAGATCTTAAAAACATCAAACACCAAATTCTCTTTTGTAAATAATTTTTCAAAAACAAATACAAAAATTATAAAACACGATAAAAACAACAAAAATATTCTCCTAATCTACATTTCTTTCAACATTGCAAGTACATTTCTTTCGTCAACACTTTAATCTTTCAAAATTCAGTATTTTTCTGATCAAGTGTTGAGGGGAAAAAATAATCTTCTTGCTTCAAAACATGTGTACTTGCATGTTATCATATCTCGGTTGATTTTTTACAAATGGTGGTACATTTTCCGGTTCAAAGACACTCCTCGGACTTAAATTAATAACCTTTCATTATTTTTCTCAAGACGAGAGGGAGTGTCGTCATTTCTTTCTAAAATCTTTGTTTGGTAACCAAAATGGAAGTTAAATGGCTTTGTTAGAAAAAGGAAAAGGTGGAGGGACCAAAACTGTCAAAAGGTTAAAGTTATTTTAATAAAACACCCCCTCCACTACTTTCACTTCTCATTTATTACAAAACCTAAAAACCATCCTACGCAAAATTCCTCAAGAAATCCGGTTTTGATCATCATTTGTAAGTGTTTTGTGATCCAACATGTTTTAACATAAGTTTTGAATTTCATTGAAATCCAACGGCTAAAACTTTTCTAAGCGTGATTATGTGTTCTTGCATATGCGTATGAACACACAATCAAGATGTGTGTGTTTGTGGTTAATGATTGTGTCAAAATGTTTTAAATACATCAATGATATAGTTTTACCATCAAAATCCACAGAACCGAATTGATGATTTTTGAAAATTAGGGTTTATGAGTGAATTGGGTATTTTAAATGTGAAGTGTTTTGGTCAAAAAGATTGTTGTGTTATGCTCTTGTATTATTGAATTGATGATTTCCACGGTCTATAACCACCCGAAACTAATTGGTTAACAATTTGAATTAGGGTTTAAGTTCTTAAGATTGGGTATTTTTGATTCATTGCAAATTAAGTGTTAAAACTTGGTCATTATGCTCTCACAACATCTAAGATATACGACTTTTGGTGCATATTCCATGGCTAGATCTCATGCAGCGTAGATTTAGGGTTTAGACTACGGCGTATATGATTCTCACATGCTTTATTTTAAGCATCCAAATGTGTTTTGATGCATCATAAAATGAATGTTATGTGTTTAACATTGATGATATGATGCTTTATTTCAGTCTTGCAACACTAAATATTCAGAATCAAGGTTGTTTGTTATCATAAAGGATCACTATTACAACTTGTTATCAGAATTTTACATGCTTCAAGGTTCTACATATGGGACTACTGGCGTATCACGTGAAGGATATCGTAAGCGATGACCTCGCGCCAAGGTCAACTCTTACGAGTAGCCTTCAGCGTAAGGTTAATATATGCCTACGCATAAGCTTTCATAAGGTCCTCTTTTTCCTCACGTAACACTTCTTCTGCGTAAGTTAAGACCCTACGGCGTAAGTTTACGCTACGCATATATCATTCACATCTACGCATAACTGCCAATCTAACGCATAAGCGTGATCATACCTTCGTTATGAATTGTTACGTGTACAAACTTGTAAATAAACTAATCATATCATCACGAATCCTAAAATGTCACTAATAAACTTAAATCGTTTGATATGTTGTGAACAATAAGTGATAAAATAAACTTTAAAACTTAAAGTTAACTAACTCACGAAACATTTCACGGCGTCATTGGACTATTGAATATACAAGTGACTTAGGACTCGTAACAATCATTGACACATTCAATAACTAGACAATAAGACCTTACGTTGACTAACATTATGTCTTTGATATGTTGGTTCTTTTGGCTAATGTTATTTCGAGATCGACATGGTCGAACAAATGAATATGGATGCACACGAAGTTCTCTCCATTCTTTGATATCTATCCTCATGGCTATCCAATGAAGATAGGAAAGAATAATCTCCGAGTTGACTTTGACACCTCACTTGCTCGAATCTTCATGTTTAATTGCTATTGATATTAGAGGACTCATCCGTATCGAACATGCTTTCACACTGCATGTTCACGAGATCTACATCCAACATTACGGAACACTATGGAAAGGGTCAAAGGACAGCTACTTTGTGGCGGTGACTCACGAATCACAAACAAGTCACCATTACACTGCGGACTTAAGAACATTCTCCTAATTCGATGTCGATCCAACCAAACTATATGCCACACCTGTTGAAGAGCTCACTCTCCAATTCTTAATCAATATCGGTTATGACGAGGCTACGGGAGTAATCACCAAGCATTCTCACGTAGAGCTTAAGAGTATTCCTCAACCACGGAGAACTCTCTACATGATCATCACCAAGTCATTTTAAATGGTGGCAGTGACTATGAGCACCCTAAGCTCATGGAACTAATATTCCAGGCATTGGTCAACAAGAAACACATATTCTCGAAGCTCGATTTGGGATGACATGATGTCATTTCTCAACAAACTTGGCTCAAAGATTCCCTACATGAGATATACTAAATTGTTGATCCAGAGAGCACTTGGACTTCATCGACATTCCCAAGAGGCTCAATGACCGACAATCACGACATGTTGGCGGAACCCATTCTATCTGTCGAATCAAGGAAAGCGTCTACAAAGAAACAAGGTCTTTGTCTTTGATTTCCTTCTAGCGAAGATGTCGAAAGCTCGAAGCGTACAAAAGGTATCGGAAGCGGTCGGACAAGGCAAAGTTGGTCATCTCGACGAAAAATCTTACGGAACACACGTAAGGAGAACCAAGAGAAGTCACGGGAAGTGCGGCAAGTCGTGAGTCAAGGAAGTTCCCAAGAGGAACCCTCCTTCAAGAGGATTGTTCCATCTAAGGAAGGCGCTCCCATCCCAATTCCCAAACCCGAACCGCAAAAGCTTGTGGGCGGCGGAAGTGCTCGCGTACGGATGAAGAGATTACCTTCTCTGAATCGCAACCGTATCCCTCTCCTCGGCAGACTAAACCTACAAGTCCAATAGCTGAACATGGAAAAGGAAAGACTCACTTGTAGTCTCATGATGAAAGCTCTGAAGAAGAAGAGCAACTGGATCAATCCTACAGGAAGAAGTTTAAATTAGTTAGACAAATTCAAAAAGTTGAAGAATTTGCAAAAGATCAAATGGGTGGCCGGAGGATCGTGGTCTTTGTCCACTCTTCACGAGTCTGATGCGGTTAATCAACCCGATAAGGGATCCGGTGCCACCACTCTTGTGCAACAACAAACGCTTGTGAAGAGTCTCTGATCTTAACATTGAGGAACGAGAAAAGAATAAGGCGAGAAGAAAAGCGTGAAGAAGCTAAGGAGCGGGCGGAAGAAAGGCTAAAGCTGGACATGATGGCGAAGAAGATTATGACTTTCTTCTCAAGATCCAACTCGTTCCAAGGAGGATACTTCGCACCTCAAGGACCGAATCTCCTCATGTCCCCTCCTCATCAGTTTCTTCATCTCACTCATCACCACCACCATCAAAAAGATCAACAAAATCATCATCCAAATCAGTGAAGAAACCACCTCGATCTTGGATTTCTCAAGCTCATAAACGATTCACAAAGGTGTCAAACAAGTCGAGAAAAGAAAAACGTGCTCTACAAAAGCTAAATTTCTTTCGATCACATACATCATATGTATGCGAGCATGACAAGATGGAGAAAAGGGAATTTGTTGAAGTTCATGAAGAGTCATCGTAAGAGGCTGAGCGAAATGATCGAAGGTTACACTAACAAGTACCTTAGAGATATCGTTCCTAAAGTCCAAAGGCTGGAAAGAAACGACAGAGATCATACTCACAAGTTTCTTCTAAACCTTTGTCCCGTGTGACTAAGAAATATTTTCGGACAACTCACCCTAACATCGTAGCATTGGTTAAAAATACAATGGCCAAAGAAGGCGTCTCTCGAATGAGGTTAATCGCTAAACTTGTGATACAAATGTCAAAGCGTCTGGAGCGTTTGCCGGATGAAGCTAAATTTTAAAATCTACTTGATTTTCAACTTCGGATCATCATGCAAGAAGTCACCGATCAACCCAAACGACCAAGAGATGGCGATGATAAGGATAAGGATTACGCACCTAAGCGTCGAGCGGTGGTAAATCTACCTCTATGCCACCTCCTCCACCACGAACTTCTTCTCAACAAATGTCTCATCCACCTCGGTCTTCTCTTGATAAACCTGGGGCGATTCGAGTTACCACCCGACTCATAAAGCGGTGATTACTTTGAGTATACGGGTGGTGCGATGAAGAGGTCCTTGAGCCCGACAACAACCCACCTCAAACAAGTCACGAGAAACCATTATCATCATCAAGGCCTTCCAAAAGAAGAAGAAGAAGCTGGAGAACTAGTCTCATGGCTAGATGACGATAAAACCAAAGAGTTTGAATGGTTCTCCACACTTGACAATCAAACTCCCTACTACGATGAAGGTCAAGAATTGGTAGGCGGTTCTACATTGGAGCGCAAAAATTTTGCAAGAAAAGTTCCATGTGAAGAAAATGGCGAAATCTGAGTTGAAGCGAATCAAGAATGAAGCATTCCAACTTCTTAAAGACGACTCACGGCGTCGAGGTCGAATATCATCTTGAGAACATCGCTCGAGCTATGTCTAACGACATGGATTGGCTCAATTCGGAAGCAAACATTGACTTCACACAAAGGGACAACCCTCCATACTACACCGATTGGACCAAACCCCTACCGACCATTGGCCAAACAGACGAACCACGGATTCCCTTCTGACACTTCTTTAACAGAGACACGGATTTTCTCTTACGGTAGCGATGGTTCGCGAAAATACGCTACATCATTGACTCTTCCATTCCCAGCGACTATTTACTCAAACTGCATAGCTATCGAGGAACGTGCAAATCACTTGTTTTCCGACAACGTGCAAGCATACGACCAAGATGCATTGTATGGGATTCATCATTGGCACGAGCGCCGAAGAATCTACTACGAGAAGTGCATGGTTGAAGTCTCAACATGCGTGTATAGTTCTAAGGACATCGTGGCCATCAAACACATTGATCTCAAGTCTAAGTGGGACTACACATTCTTAAAGAATATCATAGTCAAGCGACAAGATGAACAGGACTATGGATTCTCGAGGTGACTTTGAGAACTTGTCCCTCAACGACATCGAAGACATGTACCTTGCCAAAGTGCAGGGTCGTATGAGACAATTCTCGGCTGAAGTTCAGCGTGAATTTATCAAGTCGGTTCTCATCTTCATTAGGCGCATTGTGATCAAAGAGCGTGTTGAAGATATCCGGATGGCTGTTGAATCTTATCAGGCGGCGTGTCAACTCACTCCTCCAACGCTTACTCTTCCCGATCTCAATCAGCTACCTCAATATACGCTCATCGGCAAACCTTTCGGAGTTGTTTACCGCATGTGAACTTCAAAGAAACGCTTAATGGCGTGTAGTGATCTTCAAATGGGGATCATACTTTGAAGGCTGGTTAGGGATGGATTAGCATACTGGTTGAAGGATATCGCCTGAAAGTTGGGTCTCCTAAGCGTTGGAATTCTCAGGAAAGGAGGGATGTGAGAAGGATCATCACCATGATTGATGAGCGGTTGTTCGAAGGGATCGATTCGAGCGATTGGAGAGCTATGTGGTGGTAATTAGACCGGGAGAAACATCACCGCTTTCAAGCATACAGCCCTGTCGCACTCACAGGAACATCACTGCACCACGGTACCCCTTGAATTGTTTCCTTCATATATTTTGGATGTGTGATTTAATATGTCTGGCTTGTGCACACATAACGATTGTACAACCCGTAATTGTCAATAAAGGACCCGTGAGTGCCGGCTTGATTGCCACAATCCTTATAAAAGGAGCGAAACTTTTGAGTAAAACCTATCAAACCTTTCATTTTCAAGGTTTTGCTCAAAAGAACAAGTACTTTCCCTTATGATTTTCAAAACCTCAACCGTTTATATCACTTGTTGAGGGGAGTATTTGAAACTTTGTTCACAAATTGTTCACAGTGGTCATTCTTCCCAACACTTTCGAAATGGTCATATTTATTCTCAAACGTTTCAAAAATAACACTTTAATATGCCATTTTTGAGAGGGAGAAAATTGTGTGATAAGAAATATGTTGTACAAAATGCAAATGAATCTGTGTACCTCAAACTTAACCAACGAATTGCGATACTTAAGCTAGTAACTCAGAAAAGACTTGTCTGGGCGGGTAATAATTTCAAGCTAGTTCGCTAGTGATGTAAGCGTGTCTCGCAAAGGACTTGTCTGAGTAGAATGTACCATTCGAGAAACTTTTGATAGACATGAACTCTGGCGGGTTTGACAACCTTCCAAGGTTTGTCTACACCTTCAAGGTAGTTATTAGAGCTAGTTGTCACCTAAAAGCTGACAATGTAACTCTTTAACTATGCAACGTAACCGTGTCTCGCGGGGGATTGTCTATCTCCAATGGATCAATTCAAAAGTGCACGCTCTTTCCTCACTGTGCATTTAACCATTAAAACTATTAAGCACATGTGGAGGGGAGTATTTATGCAAAACATCATCTCTCACAATGGTTCAAACATGTGTTTTCATTAACAAACCCTTTGAGAGACATTTTTTCATACAGTGGTTTTAATGGCAAACATAGGTTAGTCATGGAGTTATAAGGTGACTAAGGTTAGGAATAACCATCCTATGATCCGCCTGAGCCGGAGGGATCTACCAAGGACACTACAAATAGTTAGTATTTAGAAGTCCTTAGGTATGATTGTAAAAAGGAGAAAATGAGAATCGGAGAAAGAAGGAGTTGAAGAATTAAAAGAAATGCAAAGAAGAGGGTGAAAATAAATAGCCCTCCAGATTATTCAACTTAGAGGCGAACACCGGGTTCAATTCATATGCTACTGGTTGTCACTTAGTGACGCCGGTATTGAAGATTAAAAGTCGTCATGGACCCAGTGACGCATGCACTAAACCTTCTTATCCACTCAAGTTTCTCTCAACAGAAGCTTGTTTCATTCTCACAGGGAACCCTACGTAAACTATCGGCTTTCTCCTAGAGATTCTGGTATTGAAGAAGGAGACCCTCTCCCTAGTCTCCTTCAGGAAAACCAAAACGCACTATTGAGTCTAGAGCCACGAGATTCATCAAAAGATCTCTTAGGAACACTTGACATTTAATCACTTGATGATCAACTAATAAGATCATCGGTGGTTCATATCGAGTCCTTCACAGATCTTAGCAATCTGTCGAGAACATTTATGAGAGGTTCACATTGTGATCCTCGATGATTGAATGGAAACTCCTGCGGGGTCAACATCAACGACCACTCGGCATCGCGTCACTTCGGTAACTCCCGTGGATTACGGAGTGTGTCTCAAGCGGTCTACATCGTGAGGTGATGCTTGGTGTACCTCGGCGACTCATCTGAATCGTAGGTGTACCGATTTACATCGTGTTATCTCACTTGTGGGACTCAGATTAGAGCGGCCTTTGTAAAATTAGAGTTGTGTTTTCACACTATCTTGTTACACTCTCGAAGTTCAAACTTGTAAGTGCCGGAAACCGCTTATTACTAACCGTTTGAAATGTTTTCTTCTTATGGAAGCTCCGGGGCGGGATGATCGTCTTGATTCTTCTCATGCTCACGCCAACATCATCACTAATGGAAGTTCTATTCTAATGCAACACAACAGGTCGAATGATTCTTCGTCAAACCAAAGAATCTACAAAGTCAAAGACTTAAAGAACTTCATCGGTATTGATTTCCAACGTCAAAGAGCGTGTGAGCATGTTGAAGAATGGCGTGGAGACACGGAGCGAAGCGGACCTGAGGCAGTACGATGCGATAACAACATACTATCACTTTCACCACAAGAACAATGATCAAAGAACAAAGTTAAGATGGCGTCAAAGCATAAGCTGTTCAAAGATAACTATCTCTCTACCTGGGAGATTGTTCGAATCAAGGCAATTCTTCTCACGAAAGAAGAATGTCAGGAAGCGTCACTTGCTACTATTACATCAACGCCTTCACCGTTTACATTCATATATACTTGAGGGGGAGATTGTTGGAATCACTCCTAAACAATATTTCAAGTATTTATATTTCATATGTAATAGGTAGCTTTATTATGGCCTTTATGTTTGTTTAAGGTCAAGCTTATGTAGAAGGCCCATAAGCTTGACCCAAGCCCAATAAGGAATAGGGAAGGAGAGGGAGTGTTGCCCTAGCTCCTTGCCTATATAAACCATGTAATAACCTTCATTTGAAGGTTGGTTGTTCAAGTTTTCTTTCTTTCACATATGCCTACGCATAACCGGTCTTATTATTGTTTGTATATGTGTTAGATCTTGTTCAATCGCCTCATCTCCTTTCTATATAACTTGTGTTTGTAAAACTAGTGACCTAACACGTATGCAAAAGTTATGGCCAAAATGGTGAAGGTGTGTCGGGAACAACGAGTCTTCCAATATGTCTTCGTTTTAGCTTCTTTTCTTCATTTCTTTCTCGTTTCTCTTCTTGAACTTCATTCTTGAGTCTTTGGACCACTAACTTGATGACTTTATCTTCTCGAATATACTCCACAAGTCTTGCTTTTGTCAGGAATTCTTCGTACATGGAGAAATCTTCGTATTTTACTTCTTTTTCCGTCTTTTTCTCCACTTTCCTGTACTTGGCTACAAATGAACTAGCAAACACACTTTTGTACGATTAAGCATAAAAAAACATATGATTATAACCAAATAACATATATAAAAGCACGGATAACGCTACAAAAAAACATGCACAATTTGAGCGTTATCAAATTCCAAATTGAGTTGATACCTGGTGCTGCACCTATAGCCCGGGTACCCTATCGACTTACTCCAAGAGAATTGGAGGAACTATCTAAGCAGTTGGCAGAGTTTTTTGAGAAGGGATTCATTCGACCAAGTTCGTCACCATGGGAGCACCGTCTTGTTTGTGAAGAAGAAGGATGGATCGTTCCGGATGTGCATTGACTATAGGGAGTTGAATAAGTTGACAGTGAAGAACCGATATCCACTACCTAGGATAGATGACCTATTTGACCAACTCCAAGGAGCTGGTGTCTTTTCTAAGATCGACTTGCAGTTTGGATAACATCAGCTTAGAGTCTGAGAGGTGGATATCCTTAAGACGGCAATTAGAGCTCGTTATGGGCACTATGAATTCCAAGTGATGTCGTTTGGTTTGACCAACACAACAGCGGTATTCATGGACCTCATGAACCCAGTGTGTAAGCCATATCTGGGTAAGTTTGTGATAGTATTCATAGACGACATCTTGATATACTCCAAGAGTAGAGAGGAGCATGAAGAGCATTTGAGGCTTATATTGGGATTGTGGAGGCAAGAGCAACTGTACGCCAAATTCTCTAAGTGTGAATTTTGGATTCTGACCGTACAATTCTTAGACCACGTGATAGATAGTCGAGGGATTCATGTTGACCCAGCTAAGATTGAGGCCATTAAGGAATGGGCCGCCCCTAGGAACCCATCAGAAGTCCGCCAGTTTCTAGGTTTAGCAGGCTATTACTGAAGGTTCATTGAGGGATTCTCCAAGATAGCTAAGTCGCTGACCAAACTGACGCATAAGGACGTTAAGTATGAATGGGGAGAAAAGGAAGAAGTGTAGCAACCCGTAATTTTTTATAATGTGTAAGATATAGGATTTCACAAACACATTAAACCATAATCATATGAGGCGTTAACAAGGTTTAGAGAGAGAAAGTTCTAGAGAGAGAAAATGAAGAGAGTTAGGAACTATGTGAAACAAAGAAAAATGGTATTGAAGCTCCAACCCTCTACCTTGGGAGGTAGAGGGTATTTATAGTGTCTTACAAATAAACGCCACCTACGGGCTGTGGATCAGGCATACAGTGGGTAAAGACCCATCCGTCCTCCACGGTGTTACATAACAAACTACTTAATAACATAACTTGACTATGACTACAAGCTTTCTAACGAATACATATACTTGAGGTGACTGACTCTTTAACGACTGAATTTTCTAATTCCTAACAATCTCCCCCTAAGGGAGGTCACCTCAATTTACAATGAATACAAACAGATATTACATTAGATTGTTCTAGGATTCTTGATTAAGTTCTTTGCTCAGTAGCTCGTAGTCTTGATTCTTCATGTTCCGCATGTATGGATAATTTCAAGTGGAGGTCTTTAACTGATCCACGTGATAATGAGTTTTTAGCCAGCTTTGAGATCATCAGCTATCATAGATCTCTAACTCTTCCATTGTGGTGTTGGTATTATGTGATGTTGTGACAAATGGACCGACATGCTCACATTCTGGATCATGATATATTTTCATCAGAGTAGCGGAAGCTTTAGTTGATTCATGATATTTGCAGCAGCGTAGCAGAAGCATGGAGTGAGAATATCAGAGTCATTGATGCACTTATCATGATTTCTTTAGAAATGAATGTGTTGAGTGAGCAGGCGGCTATGGATTGACCGCTTCATTCGATCGAACACTAGGAGCGTGCACCTGGCATACAATTAGCAATAAAGCGCGAAAGTGTCTTTGATCACTTTCATTGAATTGAGGTACACGGCCCACGGTTCCCCGTTGATCAGTACAAATTTACTGTGATCGGTATAATTCGAAGAATTTCCTTGATAGGGTTTTTGCTCTAGCGTTCTCAAACCGGAGCGTCTCAAAGAAGACAACACGGAGTGAGTGAACCAGCGAATTGAGATTCACTGATTGATAAAAAGAGATTTGAAAAACAATCGTGTACCGCTCAATAGAAATTGTTTTGTATACAACGAAGGTTTTAATGAAAAATCAATTATCAATCATAAACACCTTTTATTTTGAAGTACTAGTACACAGTTGATGTGCTAAAGAAAAGAGTTTTTTAAGCACAACGACCGGTTTTTCAAGGGTATCCGTCAATCCATAACCTGAACCAGGATTGATTCATAATTATGAATCGCCCCATTGTTTCTGTTCAGTTGTCACATGGTTGATCTATTGGATAGATCTCACATGCCACCTACCAGGAGCTTGTTTGATGTTGGCTCCAGAAGGCTTTCCATCTTCATTGTGAATATGTTTACATATCACTTAGATGTTCTGGCAATACCACAAGGATAATGTGTAGGACTCATAAGATATAATCTCTCTTTCCACATTGTGTGAGACAGAGAGTCTTCATTGACAGTGTCCTAAAGAGATTTATATGATGATCTCGTGGCTCTAGACTCAATAGTGCACATTTGGTTCCTATGCCAGAGACTAGGGAGAGGGTCTCCTTCTTCAATATCAACTATCTCTAAAAGAAAGTCGATAGATTATGTAGGTTCCCTGTGAGAAAGAAACAAGCCCTTTTAAGAGGAACTTGAGTGGTTTGGGAAGTTGTAGTGCAGTGCGTCAATGGGTCCATGACGTCTTGTCTTCAATACCAGTGTTACCTTAGTAACCACCAGTAGCATATGAATTGAACCCGGTATCTGCCCTAAGGTTGAACAAATGGAGGGCTATTTATTTTCACCCTTTTCTCATTCAATTATTTTTCATTCTTCAACCCCTTCAGTGCTTACCGAGACTTCATAACTAGAACCTTGTTGGGTTTATTCCAGTACTAGCTCAGTCTCAGTCCGAACTCTTCCCATATCTCACTTTTCTCCTTTTTTCATCATACCTAAGGACTCTACACTATCTAGTGGATTATCCCTGGGTAGATCCCTCCGGCTCTGGCGGGATCGTGGGAATGAATACCTAACCTAACCACCCTTATATCACCATATATAAAGTAAATTTGGTCGGTCTTTTGATATTGTTCATCAGCCATTGGAACCAATTGAAAACCATTTTTAGAAAAAGAGCTCCCCCTCAACATGTGCATCATGAATTTGAAATCGTTTTGGCACACGGAGGCAAGAGGAAGAATTAAATTCTTTGATTACCATTTTCTAAAAGATATCAACATCACTTCCCTGATCAAATCAAGTAGATAAAGCATATTGGGGAAGGATGAGGTTTTCATAAGTTTGCTCCCCCTCAATATGTGCCTCGAGGTTTGAAAGAGTTGTGCATATATTCGAAGGAAACCTGCACTTTGGAACAAATTAATCACGTTTCAATCCTTTTTGGTTTAAAATAGATGCTCCCCCTTAACTTATGCATGGAAAATTTGAAATCGTTTGGCACATGAATGGAGGAGAGTTTGCTAAGCACTTATAAAACCAATTATCAATTTGTCAATTTAAATCCAATTTAAATCACAAATTCTCCCCCGATCACACTTTCCAAATCCTTTGAGAGTTGTGATCTCTATTGATTTAAATTAAATTTTGAGAGCTTTTTGAGGAGAATAGATACTTGATTTTGAAAAGAACATTTAAACTGATAAGGATAAGATTTTCAGACTTTAAACTCCATTGTTTAAACATGCAAGAGTATCTTTTGAAAACATAACATTAGCAAAGGTTTTGAATCAATTGTATAAAACATTGTTCTTTTTTATTTTCCAAAAAAAAAATAAACCTTGCTCATTTACGTGCCAATTGTTTGAAAACTAACCTTTTTAATTCGATTGAAATCATTCTCCCCCTCAATCAATGACACAAGTTGTTGATTGAGAGATAGAGATTTTGACAGATGATAAGCATAGATGATTTAAAAGAATAATAGAGTACGAGGTATTTTCAGAGCAATTTTTGTTTTCATTATATGACAAATATTTTTAAGAAGAATCGTTAGACGGAAAAATATTTTTGAAGACAAACATTTGTTTTAAGAATCAGAGCATGAGATTTGAAAAATAAGATAAAGCATGGCTCTGTTCTTTACTTTTTAAAACGGGTTACTACCTGAAATAACAATAAACCACCATTTTTCTTTGCCTCATTTTTTTTAAACAAAAATATGTACATTCGAAGAACATCTAAAGACCCGTGACATTCTTTGAATGTCAACACAAAGTCCGTAGATGAAATCGAATAAGGGAAAAACATGACACAATAACAATATTTTTTGGAAATTTTCAAGATTTTCTAAATTTTTTATGGATTTTTGAGAATTTTATATTTTTATATTTTCTTTTGTGGGTTTTAAAATTTTGTATTTTGCTTTTTGAATAAATATATACAAGAGATAGATGGATAAAGACCTTTACTCCTCGTCTTCCTCTTGAAGACGCTTGAGTGTTTCCGGTTGTAGACTCTTTAGACCAAGACGTGGAAGGATAAACTCAAAACGTTCTCTAGGAAGAGCTTTGGTGAAGATATCTGCTAATTGGTATTCAGTCCTCACAAAATAGAGTTCCACCACACCTTTTTCCACTTGTTCCCGAATGAAATGATGTCGAATGTCGATGTGCTTGGCTCTTGAATGTTGAACATTGTTGCAAGAGAGAGCAATGGCACTTTTATTATCACAGTAGAGAGGGATTTTGTTGAATTCAAAGCCATAGTCAGATAATTGAGATCTCATCCATAGGATTTGAGCACAACAAGATGACATGGCTAGGTATTTCGCCTCTGTAGAGGAAATAGAAGTACTCATTTGTTTCTTTGAAGATCAGCTAACAAGCTTATCACCCAAAATCTGAGCACCTCCAGACGTACTTCGACGAGTATCTTGACACGCTGCATGATCTGCATCTGCATATCTTTATTAGTGACATACCGGTGTCCTTCGGGTACCAAAGTCCCATGTTGATGGTTCCTTGGAGATACCGAAGACCCGTTTAACCGCTTCAAGGTACTTTTTGGTAGGCTTAGCCGGTATCTAGCACACATTCATACAAATGTAACAGAATATTAGGTCTGGCGTGAGGTACATCGAGGGATCGAATCATACTTCGATATTTCGTTTGATCTACCATGATCCCTGAATGGTCCTCATCCAGTTTGTATGCGTTCCACCATGGGAGTGTCAACGGTGTCACAAGTGTCAAATCCAAATTTCTTTAAAATTTCAATTGCATATTTAGATTGATTAATGAAAATGCCTCCGGGACTTTGTGAAATTTGTAATCCCAAGAAAAATGACATTTGTCCCATCATTGACGTTTGAAATTTGGAGCCCATCTCCTTAGAAAAACGGCCACATTCATTGGGGTCAGTCGAGGCAAAGATAATATCATCAACATAGATTTGAACGTGAATTAAATGTTCGCCTGACTTTCTGGTGAACAATGTCGGATCAACTGCTCCTTTGCTGAATCCAATAGATAGAAGAAAGTTTGATAGCGTATCATACCATGCCCTTGGAGCTTGCTTCAAGCCGTAAAGAGCCTTATTCAAGCGATAGACATGAGTAGGATGCTCTGGATTCACAAAACCTTCCGGTTGGCTGATGTAAACGACTTCTTTAAGATCTCCGTTAAGAAAAGCCGTCTTTACATCCATCTGATAGACATTCATATTCTTACTTGCAGCATTAGCCAGGAAGATTCTGATTGCCTCGATGGGTGCCACTGTAGCAAATGATTCTTCAAAGTCAATACCTTCCTCTTGACGGTATCCTTTTGCAACCAATCTAGCCTTGTTCTTTAATACATCGCCATGCTCATCAAGCTTTACTTTGAAGATCTACTTTAGAGCAATGATCATGGCACAATCAGGAGCAGGTACTAATTCCCATACATCTAGTCGATAAAACTCATGAATTTCTTCTTGCATGGCATTGAACCAGCTGTCTTCATTCATTGCAGTTTTAACGTCTTTTGGTTCGACCTTGGATAGTACAGAGTTGAAGAAGCACCATAAGGCATCAGTTGCAAGTTGTTTGCGAGTGGATATAGGACGAGAGGGATTTCCAATGATGTTGTCCAATGGATGATCATGTGTCCATTTTCTAAGGTGTTCGTGTGGTTGTTGTTGAGGAACTGAAGTAGCAGAGTCGATATCTCCTGAAGAAGATGGTTCTGATGAAGATTCAGGAGCAAATATGTTTTCAAATGGTGCATCTTCAGGAGTAGCAAAAGGATTTTCTCCATCAAGGGTGCCAAAGACAATTCCATGATGTACACTCGATGATTGAAGATTTGTTGATGAGATAGAGTGATCAGCAGCAGGCGCTTCTTGACTTAATGACATAGAAACTGAAGGGTTATCTTCATTGACAGGAATATGAGCAGCCTCTGTAGATGGAATTGACAAATCATTAGCGGTTGGCTCATATTGTTCATCAAACATTGGATCAAACAGTTTCTTTAAGTCATCTTCTAAAGGAGGTACATAAGGAGTTACTGGCGATGAATCGTATACAAGAGTAGAACTGATGGGACTACTTAATGATGCGGGTCCAGAACTGGGTTGTCCTGGAGCCATTGGACCGGTCAGCTCATCGAATATGACGTGAATTGTTTCCATGATATTTCGGGTTCTTTTGTTGTAGATTCGGTATCCTTTTCTGTTTGGTGCATATCCTACAAATACTCTAATGTCCGCTTTAGCTTTAGGTTTGCCTAAGTCTTGGCCCTCATTAGTTGGATAACACAATGCACCAAACACACGAAGGAATGAGAGATTAGGTTTTCTATTATGGACAAGTTCATATGGAGTTTTTCCATGAGCAGTGTGAATCAGGGATCGATTTTGTGTGTAGCATGCAGTAGCAATGGCTTCAGCCCAGAGAAACATTGGAACCTTTGAGTAAATCAGCATTGTTCTTGCGGCTTCCACAAGAGTTCGATTTCATCTTTCAACTACACCATTCTGTTGAGGAGTTCGTGGAACACTTCTTTGATGACTGATTCCAACACTTTCATAAAACTCACTAAGTTGTTTATTAACAAACTCAGTTCCATTGTCTGTTCGGATGATTCTAATAGTCTTGTTAAGTCGAACTGCATTGTTTGATAAGTTTGATGATGATATCTGGAGTTTCATCCTTTGTCCTTAAGAACTTAACCCGGGTGAATCGAGTAATCATCAACCACAACTAACACATATTTCTTCCCAAAGATATTCTGCACTCTCATGGGTCCACATAAATCCATGTGAATTGAATGAAGAACTTTTGTAACTGAGTTTGTAGGTTTGGGTTTGTGGGCATACTTCTTGCTTTTTCCCAATTGGCATGCTGAACAAAGATGATCCTTTTCATACTTTAGTCTAGGTAAACCTACGACTAACTCCTTTCTGGAGAGATCATTGATGGTGCCGAAGTTCAAGTGAACATACTTTGAATAGGTCATATACGGACACTAGCACTGAACATTCCTAGCTTGCAAGGTCCTATCATTCTTGGTATTGCCTGGAGGCTTTGACCCGCTTGCCTTTATGTCACTGATTACTCCTATAGAAGGAATTATGGGAACATTAGTTGGTTGAGCTACCTTTTGCATTCCTGAACTAGACGTGCAAGGATCTGAACTACTAGAAGGCACCTTAGAGTTCACTTTCATATTACTAGGCATAGAATGGTTTGTATACTTGGCACTAGGCATAGAACAAGGCATCACAGCTTTACCTTTTGAACCTAAGGTTTTAGAACATGTTGCTATTAAACATTCTAGCAGCTCCTGAGATCGTTTGGCCTGAATGCAAGCAAACCTAATTTCACTATCAAGTGGCTTATTTATGAAATACTCTTCAACGATCTCACGGAGACATTCAAGACTATCCTTTAGGCGAGCAAAATAGTTATGAAATAAAAGTTCATTATTCCTAAGATGAGGAGGCATGTATTTAACAGTCACCGTATATTTGCAGTCTGAGGATGACTTTGATGCAACATTCTCATTAAAGACTAGTGGCAGTTTCCCTTTTTCCTGACTCCTCAGATTCTCCATTTCCTTTTGTAAAGAAGTTATTTTTTCGTTGTTTTTGTCACGAGTGACTTTCATTGAATCATATAACTCTTTAAAGTGTCGTTTAACTTTTTCATTTTCTTCTAGAAAACTCTCGTTTTCTTTTTATAAAACATTAACCAAGTTTTGAAGATGAAAAGTTTGAGAATACTGAGATTCTAAAGGAGGGGGCATTTGGGAGTCAGTCACATTGTTCTTTTCACCCTTTAATTGAGAGATTTGGGCTTTCAACTTTCTGATCATGTTACAATGAGCTTGAATCTGTTCGCCACGTTTGTTTATCTGAAAAACTGCATCAAACTCTGGAACATCTGAGGATGTCTTGATATTTGAGGTTTTAACATTTTCTTTAAGATGTTGATATTTTAGTTGCAAATCAAAATGTTCAACTTCTAATTTAGAAAGATGTTTTACCAAATTATCGTGATCATCCTGATCAATTTTCTCATTTATTTATGAGTTTTTGTTTTCAAGCTCAATGACACGATCGTGGGAAACTTTCAATGCAATAGAAAATTCATGAAATCGAGAAGCGGTAATAGAGTGCTTAGTAATAGTGTAAAACACATCTTGAGCAACACAACTTGAAATCAAATTCTCATTTAAGATATGCAAGTTCTTCCTTTCAACTTCATTATATTTGAGTTCCTGTTCATAATCATTGACCTCAACTATCATAGCATCAAATTCCTTTTCCATTTCTTTAATATCTGAATTTATTCCCTTTTGAAGACTCTCAAATTGACCTTTTAATTGTTTAAAGAAAGGCATAACCTCAGTTAAATAACATTCTTTAGTTTGCTCAAAACCCCTTTCCCCCTCAGTTATCCCTGTAGGTGTGATTCTCTTCTTACACGTTTTCTCAAAATCAACAAACAACTGATAAACAACATACATGCTGATTAAGGTTTTGCTATTTGTGGCAATAGATCTAGGAACTAAATGCATTGGTGTATTTGGAGGATACACAGTAGCTGCAGGCATTTTCCTAAGGGGAGTGTTAGTTTCAACAAGTACATTAGCTTTTAGTTTATCCATATCTTTCTTCCAAAAAATCTGTTCTGGGGTTAATTGAGTTTGAGGCTTAAACATGTTAAGGGAGATCCAATTTTCCTTAGTGTAATCATAGGGTTTGATCGTTATGTTTTTCTCTTTACATGCAGGATTGTTAAGTTTCTTATCCATTTTCTCCCTAGATGCATCATCTAATTTTCTATCCTCTTCAGTGCTTCCAATACATGATGGTGTTTGCCTAGGTTTAAGAATCTCATTACCATCATACAGTACCTTATGAGCAGTTCTAGCCTTTTTAACTACCTCAGGATTTGGTTCCTCAACAAGGGGAATACTATGCCTATCGCTTAAGACTATATGCTTAGTGATCATGTAAGCAGTCTGAATGGCATTCCCTTGTAGGTACAACTTATTTTCAAGCTTGTTTTTCAAAGTTTTTAGATTGGAAAAGTCATTCAAAAGTTTTGATTCCTTAGCATTGAATTCTTGCTTAAGCATTTTAACATTTTCTTGAAGTTCTCGTTTTTGCTTAGCAGTTTTAGAAAGATTTTCTTGTAAGGAGTTTAACTCTTGTTTTAATACTTCTTCTCTAAGATTAATTTTTCTAATAATTGTACGCATTTGGTCAACCATTTCCTACTCACGGGTGGTTAACTCAAACTTAGCACGTTGTTCATAAATAGCAACTTGTTCTTTATATGCATTCAATTCAGAGGTAACAGAATCATCTGAGGCACATGTAGTGTAATCATCCAAAAACATAGTCAACATTGACTGCAGAAGATGCATCACTTGGTTCAATCACACTCTCACTTTGGATCACATATTGATCATATGGGACAATATTATTATTACCCAAATTAGCAATATCTGAGTCACAAGTTTCCTGTGATTGCACTTTATCATGCATCTTTTGCTGATCAATATCATCATATAGTTTTAATACCTCTGAGATGATTGATTCTTTGGATGGACCAGCTTGCTGTGATGATGAGACCTTTAGAGAGACCATTGGAGAAATGCTAGCCATGATATTTGTTTGTGCAGTAGGTTCATCATCGACGTCAAATTCGTATGCATCACAGTCAGCAACTTTAAAGGCATTCTGATGATCCACATCTGCATCATACATCTTGGCATTACCCTCAGTAAGAAACAGCAACTCCTCTTCATCCAAAACAGCACCATTATCCTGAGCTTGCACAAGTAACATCTTGTCTCTGAAGTACTCTGCATTTGGAGGACGTTTTGGAGATGTGCAGTTCCTTGCTATATGTCCATCACCACCACAGTTGTAGCACCTAATTGGCTTAGTTTGACCTTGATTTCCATTCCTTCCCTGATTCTTATTTGCAATATAACCTCCACCTCTTCCCTGTTCATATTGTCTTCCTTGAACTAGTTGCACCATAACTTTTCCATGTCTGACAACAACATGATTGTGTAGATTGGATGCAGTTCTGATCTCATTGTTAGTGTGAAGAATGTTGGTATGTGGATTAAGGGTCAAGTTTTGTTTAACCATAAGAGCCAGTTGATTGATGAAGTGTCCCATGACTACATCAGCATAAGCTTGCTTGAAACTCGGATCGGGAATGAGTTTGTGATTACCATTACCCGTGGGTATGACTTGAGAAGCTTTGGTCGTAATACCCACATTGGTATAGAAAGCTGTTGAATCATTTGGTGAGCTTGTTTCTCCCTGGTTGGTTTTGAACTGTTCAAGAATCCTTTTTTCAAACATAGCATGTCTCTCATTCTGAAGAAGGAAGGCATACAATTGCTCATAGTTTGTATTCTTCAGTCCTTTGGTTAGCTTTATAGAGGTGACAAATTTGTGCCACTCGGGATTCATGTTGTTCACAAACTTTGAGTTCAGCTGAATGTTTGGCATTGTCATTTTGATATTCCTCATATCATTCACAAGCTTGTGGAATCTCACGTAATATTCAAAGACACTCTCATCAGGTTTCATCTTGAAATGCTCAAATTCATCATATAGTTGTGATTCTCTGTCTTCCTTAGTTAACTCAGAACCAGAGAGAAGCATCTTGACATTATCCCAAAGTGCCTTGGCTTCAATGTTGTGATTGATAAGCTTGTAGATATCTTTTGGAAGACCCTAAAGTATAATGTTAGAAGCCCTGATATCAGCATCGAATCTCTTTTTCTCCTTATCACTGAGCTCATCATACGTTTTTGGTCTGTCCAATCCAAAGATCATTGTTCCGTCTGCAGCAGTATCAATTATGTCTCTTGTAGTCTCAATCTGATAAGGTCCTTCATCAATTGATTTGAGAATGTTGACCCCATTTTCTTTTCCAAACAGTACAATCGGATTTGTTGAGCCCATGAGTCATAATCAGTTCTGTCAAGCATAGGTGGACGAGTATCTGATCCAGATGCTTGAACGTCCTCAGCTCTAGAAGAAACAATAGTAGGTACGATGTTTGACATGATTACAACTTCTACGGGATTTTACTATTCTTTGATTAAACCGGGAAATTGATTCTTTCATGGGATTTTACTAAACCAAAAGAACAACCGTAAAAAGGTAGCACGAAGAAGTGACAAGTCTCAATAGACAAGTAGCTAAACAGTCAACTCGCTTTGGTATCAACTCGCTAAACAGACAACTCGCTTAGAGAAACAAGTCGCTTAAAGAACCAACTCTCTTAATAGCCAAGTCGCATATAGAGACAACTCGCTTAATAGCTAAGTCGCAAACAGAGACAACTCGCTTAACCCCCAAGTCGCTTAAATCAACTCGCTAGCTATCCAACTCGCTTAATAGCCAAGTCACTTTAGAACTCAAGTCGCTTGAAGAAACAACTCGCTTAGAACTCAAGTCGCATAAATAGTCAACTCGCTAAATAGCCAAGTCGCATAAACCAACTCGCTTCCAATAACAAAGCAACTCGCTTCGAGGAAACACAACACCGAGACTCAACTCGCTTTGTACAACTTTCAAAAACAACCACTTTATCAATAAAAAACAACCAAACCACAATGATTTAAGCCTTCCAATTCAAAACCTAAACACATATGATGATCCTAAACACAAAAGTACAAACAAAATTCAAACTTTAACACTAGAATTTGTCCAAATGATTCAAACTCTCCTAGACACTTATAACCCCAAAAACCTTATGAAATCCACCATAACAAAGAGCATGAAAGATGAGTGATAAAACCATGGATCTTGATACCAAATGTAAGATATAGGATTTCACAAACACATTAAACCATAATCGTATGAGGCGTTAACAAGGTTTAGAGAGAGAAAGTTCTAGAGAGAGAAAAAGAAGAGAGTTGGGAACTATGTGAAACAAAGAAAAATGGTATTGAAGCTCCAACCCTCTACCTTGGGAGGTAGAGGGTATCTATAGTGTCTTACAAATAAATGCCACCTACGGGCTGTGGATCAGGCATACAGTGGGTAAAGAACCATCCGTCCTCCACGGTGTTACATAACAAACTACTTAATAACATAACTTGAGTACGACTACAAGCTTTCTAACGAATACATATACTTGAGGTGACCGACTCTTTAACGACTGAATTTTCTAATTCCTAACATAATGAAAAATGACTATTTTACCCTTTGACTTTGACATTTGACTATTTGACTTTTACCGTAACGTAAAAGCAAATACGATAACCGGTAGTAACTGGTAATTTTTCTTGTGACCAACACAAGACTACGATAAGTCTATATATTCAAAATACTTTATTTTCACCAATAATCATAATTTATATGAACTATTACTATTTTATCATTTTTAAGTAGATATGTTGCTTTTTACGTAAGACGCGTACTAAAACCTACGTTATTAGGTTTTAACAACATAGACGCACCCTATGAGACTTATCACACATTTAATATACCTAGTTAGAGTATATTGATAAGTTTAGACATTTTTATAAGTATTACATTTTTACGTTACCCGATTTTAAGTTTCGTGACTTAAGGACTTAACGTTAGTAATTACCAGGACCAAACTACACCTCATAAACCAAAAACTAGGTACAAAATACACACACTACCGCCTCTTTTTTGAGGTGGCATGTACATGCAAGCCACAAAGACATGTGTCCTACATTTGGGCACCTAGCCTTACACACATCCACTTTTGTCCTCCACTTGATGATATAACTTCACTAACTCATCACTTTTATATGTGAAATCAATCAAAACCCTCTACTTTACCCTCCATGGTCGTTCATCCCTCACCCTAACTCACCATCATCCACTTTGATTCACATAACAAGTTACATTAGAAAGATGAAGACCTAAGTGAGCTCTACATAGTCCAAGTGTTGTTTTGGTGATTCCATGGTTAAATTAAGAGTTATACAAGAGGTTAAGGGATGAGATAAATGGGTATTTACAAGGTTCACATAAGGATTTACAAGACTTGGGTTAAAGATTCAAGACAAGGATTAGAGATTAGAAGGGTTAAGGGTTGAATTGTTCTTGTTGTACTAGTAATTTGTCATCCTAATCCTTGTAAGATTTGAGTTTATTTTCTTGTCATTCAATATGATTGTAATAATCTATATAACTATTTGATGTAACTTGATATAATTATTATATATAATATGGCTTAATTGATGTTGTACATGATGTTGTGACCATAAAAACAAGCTACAACAAGTCCTAGGTAAATTCTATGAACATGAATTCTGAAACAGTCCCAAAGTTTGATTAAACTTATCATCTCAGTAAACGTTGAGGTTACATCAGTAAGATAGGATTTTAGAGCTATGTCTTACGGTTGTTTCGCCGGGTGGCGCACCTCATAACTCATCCCGATGAGTAAATGAAAGCCAAAATGGCAAAACATGTTAAAATCTGCACACCAGATATCATTTGGGAAAATCCCATGGTTCTGGTCATTTTTGAAAGTTGACTCAGTTTTATGAAATGTAGCTAAGACCTAAAATTGAAGTTTGGCGAAAGCCTCGTGTCAAAAAATGTTTTAGAGCTCAACTTATGGTCGTTTTGGCAGGACTGAATGTGCAGCCAAACTTTCTGCAATGAAATATAAGTATATACTTGTAATTAGACTATTAATATAAATAAACTTTGGACCTTAGACTTAATTAAGCTTTACTAGAAAATATAAAAATATGAACTTGGGCTTTTGAATCACTTAAAAAGGACTTGTGGTTAAAAAGTTATGCCTAGTTAAGTTTTACTAGATGAAAATATAGTGTTGGAACAAAAGTTTGCGGATACGATTTTAAATCACGATTTTGACCCTTTTCTGGTCTGAATCAGCAAAAGTGTAAAGCACGAAAGTTGCTCAGAATGACTTTTTCTACATAAACCCGGGGATACATAAGCAGAAAGTGAACAACAAAACCTAAAAATGGCAAAAACTAAGCTGATCTGTTGTTGACTAGAAAACAACCTTAGTGAGAACTTTAAGTGATATATTGATCATTTGAGACTAATATAAAGCCAAGATTGAGTCAAGATTGTTGTCTTGAGATTGTCTAACTTAGACACATCCTTAATATGGTCATGATTATCATTGCTTAACCATAACTTAGCCGCACGGCTAATATAAGTCTAATGACTGAAACTTGTTTTTTTTAAAAACTTGTTCACTAGACTTTGACAAACTAAGTAAATGACCATATGACATGTTAAACTACTTCACGACCTCTTGATTTTGATAGCCAAAAAACATTTAAGGAATACTTTAACCTAAGGATTCATGTACAACATCATAAGCCAACAAACTACATATACTTGTACACTTATAACGTACAATATACTAAAACACGAATACTATGCTTTCTTAGGTAGTCGTTAAAGATCGTGATCTTTTCATACTCTACATTGATAACATTATATCGTTACACTCCGCTGCTGATCACTACTGTGAGTTCATAGCCCCACTTGTCATTACTTAAATGTTTTATAAAACCTTGGGGGAAATACATGCTTTATTTTAAATTGAACACATTTCTTTGAAATTATACCTGAATGTATTATTTGTACTAAGTACCACTATTGCCCATCTTAAGTCCCTATTATCGTGAACCATTAATCACTTGCGGGTGAAAGCGGATAATGTGGATACCTATTGGGATTGACAAATCCCGTTTGTTTGACCAAGTCCGGTAAACAAACGCACTATATTTGAAGATCCATAGGTTAATTGGCAAATTACATATTAGGGAAACTGTTACTATTATATCAATTGCGATTCATAAGCTGTTAACGTTTAGGTGTCATGAGCTTAGTGCAATAATATCTGTTTTGTTTTCTAAACTATGAATGTGAGACTAATTACCTCATGTTACGAATATGGTGTTCAACTGATTTCCTAAACTATATGAATTTCACTCAACCTTTGTGTTGACAGTTTTAAGCATGTATTTCAGGTCAATAATGTCGGAAGCTGGCACGGAGAAGCACGGATACTCAAGAAGGCTATAAATTTCATTATCATTCAAAAACCAATTTAATGTATTTTTGTAAATCTTGAAACTAATGGGACCTAATTTTTGTAAACTCTGATATTTATAAAAATCGAATGATAAATCTTTTAAAACGACTCCATTAGAGTTCGTTTTCAATTGTTATGACTATTGTGCTATGAAGTAACACCTAGTTTGAATTCCCCTGCGTATCACGAAATTGGGGGTGTTACAAGAAGAAGCGTTCCAACTTCTCAAGGAGAAGTTGTGTAGTGCGCCTATCCTAGCTTTGCCTGAAGTAAGCGAAGATTTTGTCGTGTACTGCGATGCTTCGCATAAAGGCTTGGGTGCTGTTTTGGTGCAACGGGAGAAGGTGATAGCTTATGCCTCCTGATAACTTAAGAAGCATGAGAAAAACTACACCACCCATGACCTGGAGTTAGGTGTTGTAGTGTTTGCCTTTAGGATTTGGAGAAATTACCTGTACAGGACTAAGTGTGTAGTGTTTACCGAGCATAAAAGCCTACAACACATCTTAGACCAGAAGGAGCTGAATATGAGACAACGTCGCTGGTTAGAATTACTTAGTGATTACGACTGTGAGATTTGTTATCATCCTGGTAAAGCCAATGTCATTGCAGATGCCCTCGGCCGTAAGGAGAACATCCCACCTTTACTCATTCGATCTTTAGGAATGACCACTAGTTCGCCTCTACCGTCTCAGATTTTAGCCGCCCAAGCTGCGGCGTTGAAGGAAGAGAACCGTTTTCATGGAATGGTGGAAAGTGAAAACGGCTTCTTGAAGCGTTCCGACGGAACCCTATGCTTCGGAGACGAAAGCTGGATACCATTTCCTGGTGAAATCCGTGAGTTGATTATGCACGAGTCGCATAAATCAAAATACTTTATTCATCCCGGAGCCGATAAGATTTATCATGACTTGAAGAAAATCTACTGGTGGCCGAACATGAAAGCCGACATAGCTCTGTATGTCAGTAGGTGCTTGACTTGTTCCAATGTAAAGGCCGAACACGAAAAACCCTAAGGAGTTTTAGTTCAACCCGAACTCCCTGTATGGAAATGGGAGCGAATCACCATGGACTTCATCACCAAATTACCAAGAGCAGTGAGCGACAATGATGCTATCTGGGTAATCGTAGATCGTTTGACTAAGTCTGCTCACTTCTTGGCCATTAGCGAGGTCGATAGTATCGACAAGCTCACTCGGCTGTATGTTAAAGAGATAGTATCACGTCATGGAGTACCGATATCTATCATTTCCGACCGAGATAGCCGTTTTACGTCCAACTTCTGGAAATCCTTACAAACAGCTTTAGGAACAAAATTAGATATGAGTACTGCTTATCATCCTCAAACCAACGGTCAGAGTGAAAGGACCATTCAGACCTTAGAAGATATGCTTCGTGCCTGTGTCATCGATTTCGGCAAAGGCTGGGAGAAATACCTACCTTTGGTCAAATTCTCCTACAACAATAGTTATCATACTAACATTACGACCGCACCATTTGAGGTGTTGTATGGCCGAAAATGTCATTCTCCAATCTGGTGGGCGGAAGTTGGCGAGAGTCAACTTACCGGTCCCAAACTCGTTCTAGAAACCACTGAGAAGATAGTTCAGATCCGTAATCGTTTACAAATCACCCATGATAGACAAAAGAGTTACGCTGATAGGAGACGTAAACCTTTAGAGTTTCAGGTAGGAGACTGTGTCATGTTGAAGGTTTCCCCTTTGAAAGGGGTGATACGTTTTGGCAAGCGTGGAAAACTCAACCCCCGATACATTGGTCCCTTTCCAATCCTGGAAAGAATCGGACCAGTAGCTTATCGTCTTGAGCAACCTTCGGAGTTGAGCAGTGTACACGATGTCTTCCATGTTAGTAATATTAAGAAATGTTTTTCCAAGGAAAACTTAGTTGTACCTATGAGAGATATCCGTATAGATGAGGGTTTGAATTTCGTTGAGGAATCGATTGAGATCATGAATCGTGAGGTTAAACGACTGAAGCATAGTCGTATTCCGATTATCAAAGTTCGTTGGAATTCCCGTCATGGACCATAGTTCACTTGGGAAAAGAGGACGTATTCCGTAAGAAGTACCCTAAACTCTTCGTAACATCAAGCAACTCGGAGTGGAACCCGGGACTGGTTTCTTCTGAGACTGGGAGGTTGTGACAACTGGCAATTCGGGAGCCCATTTTAGGTAACCGCATTACGCTAAGTTAGACCAAGTATTTTCCTTTAGAAGCTATTCCAATTAACCATGACTTGTTTTAATATCGTTTATTGGTTTTTATGATTTATCTTATTATTGTATGAGTCATCGTATGAGTTATAGCCCGTTACATTAAGCACTATGTGATTCGGCACAATAAAATCCGATAACGAGAGATAACGTAACTTTTAAACCGTAACATGAAACGTGACGTGTAAATAATCAAAATTCGTGGAAAAACGTAAATAAAAACAATAGAAAGTCGAACGAAAGTCGTGGGACACTCGTAGGGTAAAATATGAGCTCGGGAAAGGGAAAACGGGATAGTTTAAGAAAATATGCGGGTTTGGTCCCCCTTCTTTGGTGTAGCCACCCCCTCCCCCCTTTCTCATTTATTTTTTAGTCCCCCTCCTCAAATATATATACCCCACTCCCAACACATACCACCCTTTACTTCCTCTCTCTAAAAACACACACACACCTCCACTTTCTCTCTCTAGCTCTCTCTCCTCACAAAAACCTAACCCTAGCCACCCTTATAACTGGCCGCCACTTTCCGGTGCCGTTCCGGCCACACGACGGCGCATGAGCCCCCACCTCCACTACCACTTTGTAGATCTTTCTCTCCTCTTTCCATCCATATATAGCACGCGCCTTGAAACCCTCGTTAACACCTCCAAATCGCTCAAAAACAATTCGTGAAATCTAGAGTTTCTTGATATTCTTGCGAGCTTGGAAACGACTCGTTTGAGTCATTATTAGCCACGTACGTGACCTATATGGCTCGTACATGTGGCGACTTTGTTTGGGTCTTGATGAACACGGGTCTAAAACGAGTTTAAAACTAAATAAACATGTAAACTAGTGTGTTGGTATCGTGTGTTGTGTCATATTCTTGTGTTTTTGCATTTTTATTATCTTTTCATGTTCTTGGTCATGACTAGTTGATGGGTTTGATGTTTGATGGTGTTTATATGTTGTTTGGTTGTGTTTGGGTATTGGAAAAGCCATTTGGGAGTGTTTGGATGGAGATGGATAGGTAGAACGAGCCACTAGGGCCACGTTCGTGGTGTTTGGATTGTGTACGAGACCCCTAAGGACCAAGGGTCCGGGTCAGGTCATTGTGGTAACATATTGGTAGTTGTGGTTGAAGTTTGGATGAGACGCGTGGAGCCGAAAAGCTTCTAGAGCTTGTTTGGTTCACGTGGTCTTAACCGGGACCGTGTCAAGACCATTTGGGTCGTGACATTGGTTACAGGTATGTTTGGTAGTTGTTTTGGATGGTGAGATTGATATGGGTTGGTTTGAGATATTGTGATTATTTACTTTGGAATTAATATTATAAATGTCAACTTTGCGCAACGTCGGTGCTACTTTGGCTTTTTAGTCTTAGTTGACCCCGACAACGCCGTAACATGGACTTTAGTATATATTGGACTATAGAACGTATAAAAGCCGAGAGGTCATAACTCGAGCTTGTGGACTCGAAACGGATAACGACTCGAAACTTATATTGAAATTGACGTAATATATATATATATATATATATATATATATATATATATATATATATATATATATATATATATATATATATATATATATATATATATATATATATATATATATATATATATATATATAAACAAGTAAATAAAACTAAGAAATATAAATAATAAATGGTGTTTATACTAAACATTCGATAACAAGACTCGCCTTGTTATTCACTATTTTAAATGGAAACTAACGTCTAAAAATAGATATATTTTCTAATTAATGAGTTATTTATTGTTTCGAGGGCACGCTTATCGAAATATGCCATTTATGAGTATTTAACACTATTTATATGTTGTGCATGGGTTACAGATGACCTAACATTAATAGCGTCAATCCACGTGGATAGTTGAATTATTAGGTTGACGAATCTAATAAGAGTCCGTTAGGCACGTAGGATAACGTTATTAATGGGTGAATTATCCTTATGGCTCGTTAGGATGTGACTGGTTTATGGAATAATAAGCGACATGAATAGATGATTGAGTTTATCGAATTGACGAATTCGATAAGGTCTAACTATATATTCCGAAACTTATTGGACTATAAAGCTTATCGCTTAGACGTCTCATTGTATCGTTATGAGTCGCATTGTGGTCATTTGAGTGCATTCATGGTGTCTTGTTGAGTTGATACACACACACGACGATACCAAACGCTAGAAATAAATGGTGAAACAAGATATTTTTGGAGATATGAAAAGGAATACATTGGGGTAGATAACGTTGAATTTGGGATTATATATTAAGAATTGGTTTATATTAATAAGTTGTGCCGAGTCAGTAGTTGCTGAGCCGTGTTAGCTGTTATCTTTGTTGCTAGTGTTTGTTTGTGCTTTACTTGCTTGAGGTGAGTTTCATAGCCCCACTTTTATCTTTTTTTTACAACTAAATTGGGGTGAGAAATCATGCTACTCTTTTGGACCTTCTTCAACTCTTTTTATTTGCTTATGTGTTGACTGTTTAGATAGATATGTGGTAGATGTTGACTTAGTCTAGGGTAGAGTTGCTTGGTGCCTGATGCAGGTTTTAATGACCAGGTTTTAATATTTATAATGTCTCGTTATACCTATGGTCTACCCTAATGCATTAACGGGCAGTGTACCCGGTCGTTTGTATTGTTGTATTCGGTAAAACCGAGGTCGTCCCAAGAGCTATGTGTGTTGGATTAATACTAAGTCTAGGTGTCACAGATTTTAATATGATTTAATTAATTAACTACTGAAGCAAATAAAGGCAAAGGATGTGATCAATAGAGGAGAGTGGTGCTAACCTAGTTATTCATCCTAGATAGTAATGTCTACGGCTAATTACTTCCAATTACTTCAGGTGGGGTCAAAGTCGAGAGGACAACATTTGGTTTGTTCGCCCTAACCTATCAGCAAAGATGCCACTACTGGAGAAGTCAGGTGTCCCCTCATAAGTCCAGTTGTTCTTGGTCCCCTAAGCCGAGTCATTAAGTTCCGCTACATGCTAGACTTATAATAGTGAGTGCCCGGGCGCTGACATCTTAGACACTCACCCCGTAATTCTTAAGTTCATCTAAACGGTAGGTGATCATTTGGTCAAATCGCACAAGTAGAAAGGGTCGTTAGTTGGTCATATCTTACCCTTCCCGTCTCAGTCTACTCACTTAGGGTCAGTTGGTCATATCTCCTAAGCAACTAGCCTCTACCGCCATTCAAAACTACCGAAACAAGGGTAGCTACCAATAAACTATGCATGCATACACTTAGAAATAATTATACTGAAGTAATGTAAACGCAAACAAAACAATTAAGGAACCATAACTAGGCCAACAACAAGAGGTGCTTTAGCTGCTCATATTAACCATACAAATCAATTCAATATTTAATGTTACGAAATACATGAATTGAAAGTAAATAAAAGATAAAATGCTAATGCTTATCATAGGGGATCTCCATTGGAGATAGCTCCGTATGCTCCTCTAGACCTGCCTTTGGCTTCTTCCCACGTTCTTTGGTGTTGTGTGTGAAATGAGATTCTTTGAAATGCTGGAAATCGTGGGGTATTTATAGGCCAGATCTTGGTTACGACATAACTAATAAAATAGTTACGCCGTAATCATCTAATTCTTCGTAAATTGCACTAGATCTACTGGTTACGGCGTAACCTTAGAAGGGGTTACGCCGTATCTTCAATAATTCTTGATTACGCCATAGTTTATGAACGAGTTATGACGTAATTATCAGCGGCGCGTAACCTCATTTGACCTAGTATAGTTACGTCGTAATCTTTTGGGAGAGTTACGCCGTAATCTTCTGATAAGTTGGCTTTTTGAGTCACGCTTTAGTTGCAGTAAGCGTGAGAGATGAGTTACGCCGTAACTTCTTTAAAGTGAGCATACTATGATAAATCTTTAATAATTCTCCAATTCCGCGTCTCTTTAGCTCCAATGCTCGTAATTTACCTGAAAGTGGAATATAATGGAAAACAAGCGTAAATCCATATAAATGATATAAATTACAAGCATTATCGGGGGAAATTGACACTTAATATTCAGGATAATTTGATGTTATCAAATATCCCCCCACTTGAACTCTACTTGCTCTCAAGTAGACCTTATTAGATAGATTCCTAAAAAGATATCTCCCATAACCTGGAAAATATAAGTTTACAAATCCCTTATGCTAGATTAAAACAAAGCCAAACACCTCACGAAATGGGAATAAAACACTCAAATCTCTCAACTATTCTAAGTGTCTGTTTTGGGGTGCTCACTCAATCGCACAGTCATAGCATGTATTCTATAATAAGCTTGGCGGTTACACAAATCTCCACCACTAGAGTTAAGGGCTAAACAATTTTCGAAGGCAATATAGGTAGACACAACAAAGGTTAAGGGTGACTCATCATTACTAACATGTCACGGTGAAGTAGACAAAATCAATGATACATGACAAAATCCATGGCCAAGAAACCAAAGATTGCTCGCTACATCACCTAGACACGCTTCATGACTAAAGGGTAGGATAAGACATGGGATATATAAATGGCGTAAAATAAAAATCAAGCAGATAGTCTAAATCTATAACCAAGTCATCACCACTTACCGTCCGCCCAAAGTTCAAGCTTTGAAGTTAAGAAACCGTATCATGAAATACTAGGTAGATGTGTCATTAGAGGACGTCATGATGGGCACACTACCTTTTCTTCAGCAGTTGGCGCAATTACCAACTCTAATCTTCACATGTGACCGCGGTGGCCTCCTCGATACTAAATCTATATAAAGCTCATAACATAGTGCTTATAACATCGCACTTTATAATAAACTAAATAACATAACTATATATATATATATTTTCCGAATCACTTTTTTTTTCAACATAAACATAACAACTAAACATAACATCTCCCACTTGAGATGAACAATGGGAATTCGGGGGGTCTTCAATGATCTTTAAGAATATGTAGTCGACGAAAGCGTGATTCCCGAACCTTTCCACTTGAACCTTGAACTTAGGCAAACGATGACTTCCCAATTACGAATAAAGACTACAGGGTAGGCTAAGGTGTATAGGTGTAACGAAACAATATATTTGGTTAACAAAATGAAAGGAATGGCTCAGATGGGTGTATCTAGGGGTATCTTGCACTAAAGGTGAGTGCAACAAAAGGGTTTCACATGGGGGTCGAGAAGTCGGGGTGACTAATCGATAGACACACAATGGTAGGCTATTTGGGTGATAATCCTATAATACTGCCTTCTTAAACTGAAAAGTCCAAATACATCGAGCTAACTCAACATACCTCGTCTATGGTCTTGAAATGATGCAAAGGCCAAGTTCTAAAGTTTACAAGCTACCGGCACACTCATAATTTGGTGGATTTGGGGTAAAATATTGGAAACGGATAAGGCTAATCTCACCATATAATATCAAGGGTTGTATGTGCTCAGCTAAGGTCTAATCGAGTTAGGTTAAGAAAAACATGTAAAAATTTTAAAAATGGCATAACTTTTCAAAATAAACTAGAAAAACGAGGGCAAAATAAAGTTCAAGAGACAATTCTACTCCCGTCCCCCCACTTGAATTGTACAAAGTCACTTTTGTACTAAGCGTTAAATAAAGGTGAAGAGAAAAGTAGAATTAGAGGGAGAACTTCCTTGAAATTTGCTCCAAAAAGAAAGAAGGCCCACGAAAAAGAGTCGTGCCTTCGTATAAGCATCCACAAGCAAACTTCAATCCCTGAAATCACACTACCGACAAGCATAATTCTAAAAAGAAAAAATGAAAAATGAAAAACAAACCTAACTCACTTTCGTAGGAATCACGGTTGCATTTAGCATATGCAACAAGCCTTTTAAACCACTTGGTGTCCCAAGTGGACGAGTGAAGTCTCGTGAGGGTTTATAGGGAACACACCCACAAAGTTCATTAAAAAAAAAAAAAAAAAAAAAAAAAAAGGTTATTGTGTTTAAAATGAAAGAAGTAATGTAGAGGATAGTTACGTCGTAAGTCTTAGAAGGATTTACGCCGTAACTAGGCAAAACCTGCTGCAAGAGTGTAACTACGGCGTAACCAATGAGATGGAATTACGCCATAATTGGTAATGCATCCGAAATTCTGCTGCAAGGGGTTTGTTATGGCGTAACCATGATAATGAGTTACGCCGTAACTATAGTCAGATCAGCATGCTGCAACAATAATTTCTTTTCGTTTCCTGCAAAAATGGTTAAAAACACAAATAAAACAAAAGAAAAGGATAATTCGGGTTGTCTCCCGAAAGAGCACTTTTCTTTATTTACGAGTCTTTAAGTTAGACTCAGAGCCTCGGGGCTTTATGGTGGCCTTAGGACTTGGCCAACTTCCTCCATGTCTTTCATCAAGTTATGCCTGACCCAAGCCACATTTGTGGCAGTGCGGAGGTGTGGAAAACTAGAAGGGGAGGGTTGAATAGTTTTACCAATTAAGACTTCGTTTTAAAATATTTAGATCGACTTATGTCAATCCATTTGGATGTGTATGTTGGACATTGATAGATTGATATAATAAATGTGTAATGAAAGATAAAGAGTAAGAAGCACATAACCATGACACGAGTATTTATAGTGGTTCGGCTACAAGGACACTTTCCTTGCCCTACTCCACTCCCCGAGTCACCTACTCGAGAGTTCGTAATCACTACACGACACCAACTCCTTATGGCGGAGAAGCCTTCACAACATCGCCTACTCTTTTTCCGGTACTAGGCTAACCACCGGGTTCTTTCACAAAGGAGAACCACACTTACCACAACGTCGCCTACCCTTTATCCGGTACTAGGCTAAGTACTGAGTTCCATTACAATGGAGGAACTACTACCCCACACTACACAGCACCTAACCCCAATGGAGACCAATTCCTTATTACAACATCATCAAGGATATCAATATCCTTGGAAACAACCAATCTCTATTTGTATATCGATGCACCTCATCAAGTATACAAACATGGCATCCTTCACTAATGCCACTTGACTTGACTTCTAGGCATCTTTCACTAATTCCCTTAACACGAACGCTTGGCACCTTTCACTAATGCCTTTGTCTTGACTCCTTTAGCATTCTTCACTAATGCTTTTGACACGGACGTTAAGCACCTTTCACTAATGCTTTCGTCTTGACTCTTTCGGCATCCTTCACTAACGCCTTGGACACAACACTTCTAAGGAGGAAGAAAGAAGTATCAACAAGAGAACCTCAGTAGTCTTGATGATGACGAAGCATGGCAACTCATGGACTTGAGCTTACTCGACTTCAAGAAGTGGTGATCTCGCCTTTAAGAGGAACCTAGAGAATCACACAAAAACAAAGACAAACTACATAGAAAGATCCTTAGGATCTGTGGTTAAAAGATTACAATAATTGGGGAAAGTATGTGTGGTAGTGGCAACCCAAAAGGAAGAAATAGCACTATTTATAGAAGAAAAAACAACTACTGTTCCACGGATCCCACGGATCCCTCACTTGAGGGATCCGTCCAGTGTATTACTGGGGATCCGTGGGACGCTCCCTTTTGCCCATGGGTTTTGGGTCATGGGTAGATACAATGTATCTACAAGATGCAATGCATCTAGTCCATGGTTCATGGATTAAAACCATGGGTCATGGATTAAAACTATGGGCCATGAATATTATCCATATATGACTTATGCAAGATGCCATGCAATGGGTTATGGGTCAAGCTCCATGGGTATGGGTCATGGACTCTAGGTTGTACCCAACTACATTAAATGTATTTGGTCAATGGGTCAAGTACTTAAGTTTCTACCCCTTTATATTACCAATTATAATACATACTAGTTATGTATATATTTGCCCAATTTGTAAACACTAGTTGTTGTACATATGTATTACTAAATCATAAAATCACTTATACTTGTTTTAGTGTTTTATGTGAAAACGTAAGTGTGTTAGGAAACTATTGGCTCAAACCATTTACGTATTTTATTTATTTCGTTAAAATGATTTTACGTTTGTTATCGACAAAACATTTGAAGATCGTAAAATATAAATAAATGTTTTTACGGCTTATTTGTATTAACAATCTCCCCCTTTTTGTTGATGACAAAACATAAAATTATTTTAAGGAAAAACTAAAATTCGTAAAAGTTCGAATTGGAGTTTTTACTCTCTTCTCCCCCTTCTTGTCGAAACAAAAAGAGCGTCGAAAAGAAACTAACACAATGTTTTAAGAAAAACATGTAAAAAAAATATAGAGAGCAAGTGACGGGAAGAGTTCACGTCTTAACTCCCCCTTGACGAGTCCATCCCTTTGTGAGGGCGTCAAGTAAATAAAAACTACTAAGCTAATGCATTGCAACTATGTTTGCAAATGGTTTCGTCTTAGTGACGATAATGCTCCCCCTTGATGATTACAACTTTGCAAAGGGACGTAACGAAATGTAATCCGTATGAGGATCATATTGCAAATGGTTTTGCAATGTATGGTTTGACACAAAGCTCCCCCTAGCTTAGGGTGTCAAAGTCTTCATGTGTATTTTGAAAATCTACAAAACAAAGGTTAGAAAACAAGTATATAGTGCATAATTTCCTGCAAATAAGACTCTAGTTAGTAGAAAACTGGTCTTCTGTTGCACGGATCCCACGGTTCCCTCCTTGGAGGGATCCGTCTAGGAAAATCTCAGTGATCCGTCTAGCTGATAACGGAATTCAACAATGTTGATGTGCCAAATAATGTTAACATCAAAGTGAGATATGTATTCAAGCAACAAACATATACTCAAAGCAATATGGCATATAAGCTATCATTCAATAAAACATAAGAGATAATCAACAAATCTCTAAAACTAAGAGAATGATTTAGCCATGTAATACATATTCTACTAATACTAATAAGTGACTAAAACTTAAGAAGCAACAATGTGCTTGAGTCTAAGGATGAGTAGACTTGTTGATTTGGTCCAATCTTTCAAGAAGATTATTAAACATGAAATGCAACTCATTTCGTACTTCTTGAACAAGTCCTTGGGTGATTAGACAATTAGAGCAGTTATTGTCTTGATTAGGAACCAGAGGAGATTGGATGTTTTGAGGAGGCTCTACAAATGATGGTGGGGTTACATTAAGTAATGTAGGATGAGGTTCTACTAAGAATGAGGGTGGTGGTAATGAAATTCCTCCATATGATCAAGTCCTTGGTGGTTCCTTGTTTCCAATGATGGACTAGTTGGTGTTGTAGGTGGTTCGCTATTTAACGAGAAATTTGGTGAATGGGAAGTTCTCGGTGGTGAATGCTCTATTGAATAGAGATTTGGGTGAGAGAGAGAGGCTCGGTGAAAGGGTGTAGTCTATGCTCTATGAATGAAGGCTTAGACGGTTTGCTAGAACTAGGTACGTTTGGTTTAGAGCTTGATGAACCCTTTTCTAGCCCAAAAGGTCTAATGCTAATTCTTGCGGTTCTCTTGGCAATTGTTGATTGGGTTTGTTGAGGTGGGATTCTAACATTATTATCTCTTACGGGAGATGATTCGGTGGATGAAATCTCATGAATCATATGACCATTCCTTTTGGATGAACCTTTGGTTGAGGAGTTATTGCTAAGTGCTTTAGTCATAGTGATGGTGAGGATGCAACATGAGCTTCTAACTACTGATTTTTGAGAATTAGGTAGGAGTGATGACTTAACCTCAAGATTGTTTGGTTTATAAAGGAGGAATTTGAATTAAGGAATTAAATTCATGACCACTAAGGGAATTAGGCATGCACTAAGGTCAACTAAGGTGTTGCTCAGCTCAAGGAAATTATTAAATGTTAACTAAAGATGTTTAGTTTACCAAAGATGGCTTAATTTTGAAAGAAAAGCTGATTAAAGGCTTTCTGTAGACACGGATCCCACAGATCTCTCTCACTAGGGATCCGTCTGGTTAAAAACCAGGGATCCGTCTTTCAGACAGAGATGTGATGAATTGAGTATGCTTTTTGTAAGGTCTAGTACCTATGAATCTTGAGGATTTGACTTTCCTTAGATGTCTTGAGTAGTAGATGTCTTAGATGCTCAACCTTAAGGGGTGAGGATACTTAATGATGGTTTTGGGTGTGAAAGTGGACTTTTGAAAGTTTAACTAAGTGCTGGAGGAGGATACCATTTGTTTTGAAATAGGAAAATGATGGCAATTATTCCTAGAAATCAGATGATGGCTCAAGAGAAATTTGAGAAAATCCTAAAAAATAAAGAAAAATGAAAAAATAGTTTCAAGCCTATTTTGAGGTATGAGTGACTAAAATCAATTTGCTAAAATTGATAGAAATATCAAACTCAGTGTTTTGAGACTTCGTTTTAAAATATTTAGATCGAATTATGTCAATCCATTTGGATGTGTATGTTGGACATTGATAGATTGATATAATAAATGTGTAATGAAAGATAAAGAGTAAGAAACACATAACCATGACACAAGTATTTATAGTGGTTCGGCTACAAGGACACCTTCCTTGCCCTACTTCACTCCCCGAGTCACCTACTAGAGAGTTCGTAATCACTACACGACACCAACTCCTTATGGCGGAGAAGCCTTCACAACATCGCCTACTCTTTTTCCTGTACTAAGCTAACCACCGGGTTCTTTCACAAAGGAAAACCACACCTACCACAACGTCGCCTACCCTTTATCCGGTACTAGGCTAAGTACCGAGTTCCATTACAATTGAGGAACTATTACCCAACACTACACAACATCTAACCCCAATGGAGACCAACTCCTTATTACAACATCATCAAGGATATCAATATCCTTGGAAACAACCTATCTCTATTTGTATATCGATGCACCTCATCGAGTATACAAACATGGCATCCTTCACTAATGCCACTTGCTTGACTTCTAGGCATCTTTCACTAATGCCATTGACACAAACGCTTGAAACCTTTCACTAATGCCTTCGTCTTGACTCCTTTAGCATTCTTCACTAATGCTTTTGACACGGACGTTAAGCACCTTTCACTAATGCTTTCGTCTTGACTCTTTCGGCATCCTTCACTAACGCCTTGGACACAACACTTCTAAGGAGGAAGAAAGAAGTATCAACAAGAGAACCTCAGTAGTCTTGATGATGACGAAGCATGGCAACTCATGGACTTGAGCTTGCTCGACTTCAAGAAGTGGTGATCTCGCCTTTAAGAGGAACCTAGAGATTCACACAAAAACAAAAGACAAACTACATAGAAAGATCCTTAGGATCTGTGGTTAGAAGATTACTATACTTGGGGAAGTATGTGTGGGAGTGGCAACCCAAAAGGAAGAAATGACTCACTATTTATAGAAGAAAAAACAACTACTGTTCCACGGATCCCTCACTTGAGGGATCCGTCCAGTGTATTATTGGGGATCCGTGGGACGCTCCCTTTTGCCCATGGGTTTTGGGTCATGGGTCATGGGTTATGGATCATGGGTATCCAAGTAGATACAATGTATCTACAAGATGCAATGCATCTAGTCCATGGTTCATGGATTAAAACCATGGGTCATGGATTAAAACTATGGGCCATGAATATTATCCATATATGACTTATGCATGATGTCATGCAATGGGTTATGGGTCAAGCTCCATGGGTATGGGTCATGGACTTTGGGTTGTACCCAACTACATTCAATGTATTTGGTCAATGGGTCAAGTACTTAAGTTTCTACCCATTTATATTACCCATTATAATACATACTAGTTATGTATAAATTAGCCCAATTTGTAAACACTAGTTGTTGTACATATGTATTACTAAATCATAAAATCACTTATACTTGTTTTAATGTTTTATGTGAAAACCTAATTGTGTTAGGAAACTATTGGCTCAAACCATTTACGTATTTTATTTGTTTCGTTAAAATGATTTTACGTTTGTTATCGACAAAACATTAGAAGATCGTAAAATATAAATAAACGTTTTTACGGCTTATTTGTATTAACAGGAGGTACTCTTTAGTCTCGATCTTCTAAATTTTTCAAAATTTTTCATCCGGCCCCAAGTGGTATATAGTAAACTCATATTTTTCAACAATAATTGGTGGTAGCCTCTTATAGGGAATCCCAAGGAGTTTGCACCTCCTTTGCTCATACGCTTCATCATCGGGGTCAGTAAATTCCTCATTTCCTTGCAACTCAAGGTAATCTAAAATCCCCTCTATGTCATCGTCGTCAGACTCAGTGCCTTTAAATCATTCCTCGTCGAGCAAATTTTCCACCAGTACACGTTCGCATTCTTCCTTCTCATTTCCTGCCGACTCTTTGGCATCCTCAATTGTTATTTCACTCAAGTTGTTAGGACTCTCATCGTTCAGATTTTCATTACTCATGTATTCTTTCCAAATCTTTTCCTTTGTTAATGCATCTACATGTCCATACTTGATCTTTACCCAGATGTCAAATCCCAAGTTGTCTAACCATGGCAATCTTGTCCTTTCCGTATCGTTGGTTGAGGTCCAAAAGAATTCATCCTCTCCCACTCTCATTAAGCTGCTTCCCCCATTACATTTATCGTCATAAGGGTTGCATGATGCCCAGAAGACTTCCCTAGGAGATTTTATCTTTTCACACCAATGACTCCGGGCTTCATTGTTATCTGTGTTGCTTAAAGGATCTTCCACGCAGTAGATGTCATCATTAACCGATTCCTTTTTCTGATGATGATCCTCGTAGTCAATCTTGAGCTTTTTAAGAAGATTTGGGTTAATTTTAGCATTCCCGAATTGTATCGCGTACCAATCATCAAATGTAAAATCTCTGAACTTGATATCATGTCTTTCAAGCTCGTGAGGGCACGTCCATTCTTCTTCTTTTAAGCTACCACCACCGTTGCAATACTCGTGGAAAGGGTCGCACGTAGGCCATGCTCGTGTGGATTCATCGTCAGTTATGATTATCGGAGTGCACCAGTGAGTGATAGGCGGCTCCTCTTCTTCCTCAAAGGAGATTTTTTCCAATCTTTCTTCATCAGTATATGCAGCCCACATGAATTTGTTATTTTTGACCCTATCCTTATCGCTTCCTCCATCGCAAATTTCATTTCTAGGGTTACACGAAGCCCATAGATCATTCCAGTCCCCCTTAGCTACGGGTATCTTCTTGCACCAGTGTTATTTATTTTTAGATGGGGACAAACGGCATAAATTAATGTCGTGGGACCATCCGTTAATTACCTGTGTTCTGATTAGATCCACCGAGAAATCATGCGCCCATGTATCCCAGTTACGCCGTAACTGTGATGTATGGTTACGGCGTAACTCGCATGAGTCATCCTAATCAATATCTTTCATAACCTCACGATCGCTGTCAAAAACATAGTTACGCCGTAACTCTTCCGACAGGTTACGGCGTAACTCCAATCTGTCGCCGGAATTTTCACTAGAATCCGAATTTTCGGTGTTAGAATTAGCTTGTATCTTCGAGTCATCATCAGCAAAAATCACCTTACATTCCATTGTGGGTTTTGATCCTTCTGGTTTAGTGTTATTCTTCCTTACCTTCTCACTAAGCTTTTCCACCATGGTTTCAAGGTTTTTTAGGGTTGTGTCATGATTGGAAAGACTTACGTCGATTTTTCACGGAATTATTTTAGCCATTCATCTTGTTCCTTTTGTCTTTGGGCTGAACTTTCCAGGAATTTGTTTATTGTCTCTTCAAGGTTGGGCTTTCTTTCTCCATAAGGCCCACGATTGTAGTTTCTAGCAGATCCTCCACGAAAACCATTATTATTACGATTATCTTAGTAAAGCGATGCGTTTTGTCCATATTTAGCTTCTTCGATTATATTTTCATCGTTGTTGTGAGGACAATTCTTGGTGAGATGTCCTCCCCCACAGCTTTCACAACCCACTTGGATAGCATGAACGGTTTCTCTGATTTTTAGCATATCTCGACTTAGATTTTCAATTTTGCTAGCGATGGCTGCATTTCCGTCAAAACTTCCGCCTTGGTTTCTTTTGTTTCCTCCATCGTGCCATTTTTGGGAGTGATCAGCCATATTTTGAATGGCTTCAATTGCTAAAGTAGGAGTCATGTCCGGGATCGGTCCTTGATAGTCTAGCATCTGTCTTGTAGTCACAATGATTCCTTTGTAAAAGACGTTGACCTTTTGCTGGTTGTTCAGATCATGTGTAGGACACTTGTAAAGGAGATCGTTGTATCTATCCCAGGCATGATACAATGTTTCATCGTCTTCTTGCTTGAAATTATGGATCTCTAAGAGCTTGTTAGAAATCTTTGACGGAGGGCAATGCCTTTGGATGAAGTGCTTCTTTAGTAGAGCCCAAGTATTAATTGCCCCGTCGGGCAATCTTTCCATCCATCTTCTGGCAGCCCCAGTAAGAGTCTTGGGGAACACCCTAAGCATAACAGCGTCATGAGACACACCCGAAATTTTGAAAAGGCTTGCGATGTATAAGACATTTTCAATGTGCTCATACGCATCTTCGTCCCTGTTTCCTGAAAAAGGGTTAGCACGAAGCACCCTCATAAATTGGTCTTTAATTTCAAAACAAACATCAGCTCCAATTGCTAGTCTTACGAGCCCCTGCCCTTGTTCTGCTCTTGTCAACGCCAAATATTCCTCAAGAGTGAGGTTATCAATGTTAACAACTTCCATGGTACCTGAAAACTTGAAAAGTGATCGTGAGAATTTGTAAAATTTTAAAACAAAAGACTTAATAGCAATCCTAATATAACTCCTCGGCGCCAAAACCTTGATGCAGGTTTTACTTCCAGGTTTTAATATTTATAATGTCTCGTTATACCTATGGTCTACCCTAATGCACTAACGGGCAGTGTACGCGGTCGTGTGTAGTGTAGTATTCGGTAAACCCGAGGTCGTCCCAAGAGCTATGTGTGTTGGATTAATACTAAGTCTAGGTGTCACAGATTTTAATATGATTTAATTAATTAACTACTAAAGCAAATAAAGGCAAAGGATGTGATCAATAGAGGAGAGTGTTGCTAACCTAGTTATTCATCATAGCTAGTAATGTCTACGTCTAATTATTTCCAATTACTTCAGGTGGGGTCAAAGTCGAGAGGACAGTATTTGGTCAGTTCGCCCTAATCTATCAGCAAAGATGCCACCACTGGAGAACTCAGGTGTCCCATCATAAGTCCAGTTGTTCCTCGTCCCCTAAGCCGAGTCATTAAGTTCTGCTACATGCTAGACTTATAATAGTGAGTGCCTGGGTGCTTGCATCTTAGACACTCACCCCCTAATTCTTTAGTTCATCCAAACGGTAGGTGATCAGTTGGTCAAATCGCACAATTAGAAAGGGTCGTCAGTTGGTCATATCTTACCCTTCCCGTCTTAGTCTACTCACTTAGGGTCAGTTGGTCATATCTCCTAAGAACCTAGCCTCTACCGCCATTCAAAAATACCGAAACAAGGGTAGCTACCAATAAACTATGCAGGCATACACTTAGAAATAATTATACTGAAGTAATGTAAATGCAAACAAAACAATTAAGGAATCATAACTAGTCCAGCATCAAGAGGTGCTTAGCCGCTCATATTAACCATACAAATCAATTCAATATTTAATGTTATGAAATACATGAATTGAAAGTAAAGAAAACTTAAAATGCTAATGCTTATCATAGGGGAGTGATTTCTCCCTTGGAGATAGCTCCGGATGCTTCTCTAGACCTGCCTTTGGCTTCTTCCCACGTTCTTTGGGTGTCGTGTGTGAAATGGGATGCTTTGAAATGCTGGAAATTGTGGGGTATTTATAGGCCAGATCTTGGTTACGGCGTAACTAATAAAATAGTTACGCCGTAATCATCTAATTCTTCGTAAATTACACTAGATCTGCTGGTTACGGCGTAACCTTAGAAGGGGTTACACCGTATCTTCAATAATTCTTGGTTACGCCATAGTTTATGAACGAGTTACGGCGTAATTAACAGCGGCGCGGAACCTCATTTGACCTAATATAGTTACGTCGTAATCTTTTGGGAGAGTTACGCCGTAATCTTCTGATAAGTTGGCTTTCTGAGTCACGCTTTAGTTACGGCGTAATGTGAGAGATGAGTTATGCCGTAACTTCTTCAAAGTGAGCATACTATAATAAATCTTTAATAATTTTCCAATTCCGCGTCTCTTTAGCTCCAATGCTCGTAATTTACCTAAAAGTGGAATATAATGGAAAACAAGCGTAAATCCATATAAATGATATAAATTACAAGCATTATCAGGGGAAATTGTCACTTAATATTCATATCTTGGTACTCGTATCATCATCCTCTTAAACTATATCATTTTATTTGAATATATTTTTCAAAAACCAAAATACAAAAATATAAAACCATCAAAAGAAAATAGGAAAATATAAAACCAACAAAAATCCATAAAAATCAGAAAAATACAAAAAATATTGTTTTTCTCAAGACATGTTTTCTGGTATCGATAACATCTACGGTGTTAGAAATGTCATTCAATAATGGCACAAGACTTTAGATGAAGTTCGAGCAGAAAGTGTAAATATTTTCAAAACATGTCTCAAACTATGGCTTGCAGTTAATTCAGACTGTAACCCGTGCTTAAACCATGATTTGCTATTATTTCAGTTATGCAACCCGTGTTTCAAAAATGAAAGTGTTGCGCTAAACCAATTTTCATAAATATCGAGCACTTATCCAAAACAAAATGAGGAAAGCACGTCGACAAAAAGATTGTTGTTCCTACACAAATGTTTTTCTTTCTAAAGATTTGTTAGGAATTAGAAATTACATGTGAAAGTGTCGGTCACCCCAATAATGGTCTAGCATATGTTAGCTCGTAGACTTGTCGTTGTTTACGTTATTTAGTAGTTATTTAGTTAGTCAGTAGCGTAGAATAGTTTAGAGTAACACGGTGGAGGAAGGACGGGTCTTTACCCACTGTATACCTGATCCACAGGCCGTCAGGAGGTCGTTTAGTTTGTAACTATAAATACCCTTCCCTCTAAGGGAAGGGTGGTGCTTCTCATTAATCTAACCTTGCATTTGTTTAGTTTCTCTCTCTAGAACACCCTCTCTACTCTCTTCATCTCTCTAAAATGGCTTTCTTGCATAATCACAATCCTAGACCACCCGAATCATCTAAACAACATAAATATACGATCCTACAATTGGCATCAGAGACTAGGTTTTATTGTTTTGATGATTTGTATGGTTTTTATGTGGTTCATATATGCGGTTTGTTGAGTGATTCTTGTATGCGACTTGTTAGATTTTTTGATACGGCTTGATATGCTTTTGGGGATGTTTAAATGAGTTTGATATGGTTTTGTCTTTTGTTGTTGCAAAAATTTTTATTTTAAATGGTCTAATCAATGGGTATGTTTGATATGGTCTTTACAGATTTTTTATAAACTATCTATGATGTTTTGGAAACTTGAATGTGAAAGATTATGTCTTTGTGGTTTCTAAACTGATTATGTTCATGTCTGGTTTATGTTAACTGGTTTTAAATGTCATATGGTAAAGTTTGTATTAAATCTGATGTTTTTGCTGCTGGTGTTAATGATGTTCTTGGAAGAGATTTGTGGTCATGTTCTTCAAAAGCGATTTGTCCTAATCTATCCAGATACATTGTACATGAGAGCGACTTGTCATCTAAGTTTTGACTCAGATGCGATTTGTCATTTAGTGGTTAATGTCAAAAGCGACTTGTCAGTTTTTGTAATGTCTTAAGCGATTTGTGACTGTCATTATCGGGTCAAAAAGTCAATGGCGATTTGTGGGTTAAAAGACAATGAAGCGAGTTGTGTTTAAAATAGTGTAAAGCGACTTGTGAAGAAGCGACTTGTCAAGAAGCACTTGTGTCAAAAAGCGACTTGTCAGAAATTAAGAGGAAGATATACTAACCGTGTTGTTGACCAGTTAAACCAAGCATGAAAACATCTCATCTGCCTCAACTATCACAACCACATCAGATTCTAACATACAAATCACAGCTTAACTTAAACTCATATATCATATAATGATCAACATCAGCATCGAAATACAACATCAAGTCTCATTTTTAATAATAAAGCCACAAGATCTCAGTCATATTCAACCTTATTCCAATCTTTATCTGATTTACAAGTTTGATAAACACATCACAAATCTTATTGCATGATTCACAGATACCAAACCGTCAAGTTATCTCACACAAGCTAGCCACTTGTGAATGACTAACCGTAAGAAACTTAAAACAGTTCAGACACTGATTTGTTGATAATGAAGGCTTAGGGGTAATGTGTATGGATAAAACCTCAATATCGATATCAAAAATAATCACGAAGATAGATTTAAATTCCTTTAGGAAAAAGAATAATAAATCAAATCCCGTGTGTGATCGTTGAATCGGATTAGTCAACCCGAATCGTTTCCCAGCGTGAATTATAACGTCGTTTTTGGTTTGGAATTTAATGCTCGATGTTTTGATTTGTTTGACTTTGATTTTATTAAACTACGGGAATAGGGAAAGTAAATAAGGGAATCTATTTTACGGGAAATCCTAAGTGCGAATACTAAAACGTAATAAAAATGCAACTACGTCTAAATTATACCCTAAAAATGCCTAAAATTACTTTTATACTAAAAATGATATTATAAAACTATATATGAATTAAAACTAATTTTTAGGATTTTTCTGGATTTTATAAGAATTAAAAACTAATTTTAAACTATTAGAACTAATTTAAAAATACTAAAAATTATGAAAATCAAAGGGAAAAATATGAAACTACTTTTATAAAATCTAAAATATCTAAAGATAATTTTCAAAACCAATTTGGTATTTTTCTGATTATTTTTCTATTTTCTATGAATTTAAAACTATTTAAATCTAATTAAAATTGTGAAAAATACCAAATAAAAGGGGAAAAATAGGGAAAAATATTTTTTATGCTTTTTATATTTTCCTTAAACTGGGAAAATTGAAAAATTATTTTTTGGAACTTTTTCTTAATTATTTGCAATAAAAGCTATTTAAAAGTGACTAAAAACTATTTTAAATTGAGAAAAATACTAAACAGTAGCTAAAAATTATGAAAAATTCAGGGAAATTCTAAAATATTATTATAAAGCTATGAAAAATACAAAAAACATGGGCTTATGTGGAGGAAATAAGAGCTGTAGTGTAAACTGTGATGAAATAAGCACTTTAATATAAGCAAACTAGCACAATAAGCCACCAAACTTCTACACAAGCTAAATTATACTAAAACCACTCTAAATCAACTAACTACTCCTACTCCTAACCTCAAATAAGCAGTTTACTAAGGTTAAAGCTAACTGATCTCTTAAGTAAAACGACAACGACCTCCTGTTTGAGCTTATTCACAAGCTTATCAGAAGAGCTTGAGTACGAAACAGATATGTGGTCTTCAAGACCACCTAGCAGACTATCACTAAACCAAAAATCAGACCCTGACTATTTGAAATGACCACTATGCAAGGTCTGCACTATTTGAAGAAAACTGCTGTTGACACCATTTTGACTTTCAAGAACAGTTATGAATTTGACTAAAATGAGATTTAAGATCAAATGTAGGGTGATGTTGATGAATCTTGATGACATACAATTGAAGCAAGCTAGTTTATCAACTTTTATACCTATATGTAAGATTTTAGCAAATGGTTTCAACAGTTTTGAGATCAAGACAGTTTAGAATGAAATTTTGACTTTTATGAAAAACTGAGGCAAAGTTGAGACAGATATGAATGCAAAGAACTAAAGCAAGCCTAAAGCAACCTAACTATCACAATATTCTAACCTCTAGCACAGTTTAAGCACCAATCCAAACACTCCTTAAAACCAATAAGATGCAAATGAAATCTGAGTTTAATGGAATTTGACTAAAACTGAATCTCGAATCAACAAAATACAACTAATCTCAGCTTTTTAACACATTTAAACTAGAATCTAACTAGAAATTGATTTGACTTTGAAATCTTGACTTTTGATGACTGATGTAAAATCTGAGTTTGAGAAAAGGTTTGGAGAAATTTCAAACTCACAGAAGCTTAGTTAGGCTTCTGTGAGTCTAAACAACTGAAAACAACAAGCTTAAATCAAGATTGTTAATCAAATGAACATTTCCAGAAAATCAAGTAACAAGATGAAAAGTAAATTTGCATTAATAAAAGGCTGTTTACATTTTAAAATGAAATTACAACTACTCAAAATATAAGAACAGGACAGAAATATAAATGGTCAAAATCTCTCTAAAGCATAAGAAATTGGAAGATTTCAATGTGAGCCAAGAGGGTCTTTTTATAGCCATCAAGAGGTCTTGGGATCCTCTTGGAAGAGCCTAGAAGGCTTATCCACAGCCACATGATCATTCCTTGTCACCATAGCCAATCAGAGTGTTCCAATTCACCAAATGATGTGTTGCAGCCAATGGGAGAGCTCCATTTGGCCACGTATGCAACCTTATCTGACAAGTCAGCTTCTAGAAGCCTTGGGAAAGATGCTAGTACGAGGTAAGGTGGGGGTAAATGGTGGTAAAAGGTGGTAAAAGGTGCGTTTGGGAGGAAGGGGAAGAAAGACTGTTTGGGCGCGTTTGGATTTCTTTATTATATTTCAATTGGGTGTTGATCGGGTCTTGGGTTTTGACTTGGGTAAAATGGCGGGTCAAGTGGGTAATCGGGTAAGTATAGTGGATAACGGGTTGTGTTATTTTGGGCGGGTTGGTATAGTTGAGAGTTTGGGCCGGGTATTAGGATTATTGGATTGGGCCGTGTATATGGTTTTGGATTTAGGATAGATATAGGATCCATGGCATATCTCAAGGACCAAAGGTGTATTTTCGAAACTTCAGGGGACCGACATGTAATATTTGAAAATATCTTCAAGGACCATTCTTGTCAATCTTCAAATAGACCAAGGGCCAATTTGCAACTTTTGAAGCTAGAAGGATCACTTCGCCAAATCTTGAAAGTTGAGGGCTATTTTGCCAATTCTTCAAACTTGATTAAAACTTCCAAAAATCATCCTCGGAGAATAAAATCTTTATAAATGCTCAATTTTGATCTTCGGCGGCTTAAGCTCTCTTAATCTCCGTGCTCGGATTTATGTCTGATTTGGTTCCTTTTGTGTGTTTTACATATCCGTACCTGCACAAGCACAAACTCAAGAAAACCACAAATATTAGCAATAAACGGCTCTTTCTTGGTTATTTTGGGTCAGTTTGATAATGAAAAGGTATGTGTTTTAGCACATACCAAAATACCACAGACGAGACCATTGTCGTGTCCTCACGCAATGCAATCAACTCACGCTTCTAAAACCAAGGATTTCAATCTCTTTCTACTAAACCTATGAAGAAGTAGCAAAGATTCCTCAAAAGAGATTAAGAAAGCCTTAATTCTAAAAATGCCCCATTTACCTTTTAATTCACATGTATAGATATTACGGTTAAGCACATTCCGATTATGAGTGACGGTTTGTTGAACTTTCATGTCGATCAATAACTCCAACATTTTTCAAACGACACGTTAGGATCACGGAGTAGAAAACACAACACAGCGTGAAGTGACCATACGGATAGAATACATCGTCCCTGATTTTTCACAAGTCCCAAACTAAGCGTAAAACCGAAATCATTGTTAAATATGACTCTAGATTCTAACACTACCCATGGAAGTTACTTGTGTAATTACCTTTTGTTCCCATTTTCCTATTTTCCTCTAGAATTTTTTTATTTTTGTGAGAAATGAATTTCTTCAAATTCTCGTTTCAATAACTTTTATTCCGATAAAGATACAAAGCTAAGTCGATAATTAGTTATCCGCCTTCTCTCAAGAACCATTGTCCCAAAAATGAGGTCCACATCAAGGAATTTTTATTCACTTATATTTTTGACTTTTTCAACAATTTTCATACATCATTCATTTTTTTTTTTTTTTTTTTTTTTTTTACACTTAAACTTTTGCTTATATAAGCCATGAACTACAGAGCTTCATGGGGTAATTCCAAGACTATAGCTTCATGAAATGAGGATCCCGGCTGGCTAGGCTAAGACCTCACTCAATCCCGGCTAAAGATCCAAGGGTCCGATCTCGAGACCGTAGCTCACAACTTTACTTATTACATATCACTTATCACTTATTGCTTATTTATTACGGATCCTTGATGTGTACCCAATTTTTAAAACAAAGATTCTTTTAAGAAGATAAAGAACTAACTATCGCCAAAAACTCAACATCTCTAATTATTGATTAGACAGATATGGGGTGAAACAATTTTGTGGGAACAATAAGCCATAAGTACCTTCGATGGGCTCTAAAGAGAACCAACTACTCCACGTTTAGCATCTAAACTCATAAGTAACTCTATCATTTCTCGATCTCTGCAAATTTAAAATCCCAAATAATGAGATCCGCAGATGCTTAGCCGATAATTTTTAGATTACCTATGGTTAAGGGAACAAGCTAGGGCTCAACACGCCCGTCAAGTCAGAATTCTATTCCTACTCTCACCAGCGAAAAGTCAACAAGATGTCAAAACATATATTAACTTAGCAATTGCTTCGTCTAATGAAATAAAGTTATGCATATTTAAAGTCACTCAGGGAAACTTGCAAAATCTTGGCCTTGTGAGCTAGAATTCGCATTTTATAGCTTCTTGTCTAAGAGACTAGCAAACTTTTCAATAAAAAAGACTTAACAAAAGCTTACAAAAATTTTATATTTTTCTCATTTTTGCACAATTTCTCATTTTCTAAGGAAAAACGGGGTTGCGAGAGTACACGACAAAAATTAAGCAAGTGTGGTCAAATCAAATCGAAGATTACCCTACCCCAGACTAGAACGAAACATTGTCCTCAATGTTTAAAGCAAGGGTATCACGAATGCTCAAAGATAAACGTTAGTCGATAAGATTAGGATATCGGATTTCCATCAGCATCGATCATGAAACTCGAGTGGAGAAAAGACAAACTTCGAGCACGAGAGTCTTCATATCGGGAACATCCTTCACACAACATCACAAACAACCAAACACGAGAAATCGAAGAGGCAGACCCCTTCGCGTCACTTATTAGAAAATAGAAAGAAGGTAGAGATAAGCATGGGGTGCCTCCCACGAAGCGCTACTGTTTTTGATTACCGAGTCTCTAGCTTGACTCGATCCCCGAATTCAGTTGTCCTTGGGGAAGAAAATGGTAGAGATACCAGGGTCAAAAACGGTGTCCTCATTCCCGAAAGAATGAGACTGGGTGGGTTGGGAGGGAAAGAAAATGTCGGGCGCAAGCACATAAGGAATAACTCCTCCCAAACTCACATAAGGCATATGAAAGAACGATCCATCATCCGGCGGTTTTGCGGGCGGACGAAGGGATGAAGGATCGATAAGAGAATACTCCAAAGAAGTCAGGAGCTCATGGTATAGAAAGGTGTTACTCAAAGGTTCATCAACAAAGGCATCCAAGAGAGGATCCTTATTTCGAATGATATTTTTAGCAAAAAACTCATCAACGCATATCCCGGGGTTGAAAATATTGTCTTCACATGTGGGTTCAACGAGATAAGTGAGGGTCGACTCAACAGAGGAAGAAGAATCATCATTAAGCAAGCTTTCAAGAAAAAGGACATCTTGATCAGAGTCGCAACCGTCACTCTCAATACCCGGCGGTATTGGATCATCAAGAAATAAGTCGATTTCTTCCATATCAGAATCATAAGGCGGATTATCAAGAATATCGTCGTCACCCACTTTAGTCAATTCGTCAAGCTCCATAATATCTTCGTCGATTCATCACTTTCTTCATCTTGCATAACATCACATGACGGGAGAGAAAGGTCGAACACGAGATGGGACAAGTGGTGTGCTCTGAGAGCTAGCAATATCCACCACTTTCGTTGTGATCTCTGAATCGGACTCAAAATCTTTGTCGAAAAGAGGATTAACTTCGCAAAAGGTATAGTCATCATTGAATTCGAAAAGTGGATTTGAGAAAATCTCGGAAGTAACCTCGGAAATGTCAAGAGAATCACAAAAGCGAATCACAATCACTGCCGATACATCCTCGGAATCAGAAAACATCTCATCATGATCATTTGAAATATCAAGAGAAAGCTCATCACAAATATCATCTACAACCTCGGACTCTCTTGGGATTGGGATAAGGCTCTCAACACAAGAAGATTTGTTCGAATAGTACTAAGAGGCTCGTCCCCATTATGAGAGTCAGCGGGTGTAACTATGTCAGAATTATGATTATCGACCTCTTCCAAACGATGTCACTTCTCTCAACCGGTGAGAGAAGGGGAAGGGTCGAAATGAAAGGCTCGAAACGGAGTGGGTTCAGCCGACAAACTTTCATAATATTCTTTCATTTGGATGGAATCCTCATCATCATCTTCAATGTAAGTCTCGAGCCATCGGGCACGTCTTTCAAGTGCTTGCTCCTCAATTGGTATTTCTTCAAGACACTTTTCAATCGAGCTTCGTTTTCTTCTTCGAGTAATTCTAACATAGATCTTTCGTTTCGAGATGCTCGATCTTTGGCAAGTAATTCACCATACGTTTTCTGATGAGGATCTTTTTCTATACCATTTTTATCCATAAATTCTTCGAGTATATTAATACACCGTTGGAAACTATCTTGAGGAATTTGTGGATGTTGTGGTTGAATCTCTTGGTATTGTGGAGGTGTGTCATAAGAATAGTCATAAGGAACTTGCTCGTAAACAATTGGATTCTGCATTTGACAATCGGAATTAAAGTGCGGACCTCCACAATACTCACAACAGTATGATTGTTGTGACGGGTTTGGTGAAGTATATGGATAAGGTTCATAACCAAAGGTTGTATTGTTAATTTGGGCTTGACATTGAAAACCTTGGTGAGGACCTCCACAGTACTCACATGAGTATGACTCCGTCTCATGGTATGGGGATTGGTTAAGGAGATCGGTTGTTTCATTGTAGGGATGTTGGTCGTAGACAAACTCGTTTCCCGTATTCACAATGCTACAACCGGGACAATTCCCACCATTTTGAGGTCCACCACACCATTGACAACCATAATGGTAAGACGAAGACATCGAGAAGAATTATTCGAATTAGAGGGATAAGAGAAAGAATTGACGGTTCAGAAGGTAAAGAAGAATATTTTTGGGTTTTTGATAAAACAAACATAAAAAGAAAACAAATTATGAAAAGGAAAATCTTTTTGGATTTTTAATCTGATATATATATATACAAAAGAAAAAGGAAAATATTTTTTTACTTTTTTATAATTTATAGAAAAATAGTAACTTCACGAATGAAGGATCTCGAGTCACTAATCGTCAAACCTCAAACGATATTGTCGTGACACAACCTCCCCGGCAGCGGCGCCAAAATTTGATTCACAGATACCAAACCGTCAAGTTATCTCACACAAGCTAGCCACTTGTGAATGACTAACCGTAAGAAACTTAAAACAGTTCGGACACTGATTTGTTGATAATGAAGGCTTAGGGGTAATGTGTATGGATAAAACCTCAATATCGATATCAAAAATAATCACGAAGATAGATTTAAATTCCTTTAGGAAAAAGAATAATAAATCAAATCCCGTGTGTGATCGTTGAATCGGATTAGTCAACCCGAATCGTTTCCCAACGAGGCGTGAATTGCCAACGTCGTTTTTGGTTTGGAATTTAATGCTCGATGTTTTGATTTGTTTGACTTTGATTTTATTAAACTACGGGAATAGGGAAAGTAAATAAGGGAATCTATTTTACGGGAAATCCTAAGTGCGAATACTAAAACGTAATAAAAATGCAACTACGTCTAAATTATACCCTAAAAATGCCTAAAATTACTTTTATACTAAAAATGATATTAGAAAACTATTTATGAATTAAAAGTAATTTTTAGGATTTTTCTGGATTTTATAAGAATTAAAAACTAATTTTAAACTATTAGAACTAATTTAAAATACTAAAAATTATGAAAATCAAAGGGAAAAATATGAAACTACTTTTATAAAATCTAAAATATCTAAAGATAATTTTCAAAACCAATTTGGTATTTTTCTGATTATTTTTCTATTTTTTATGAATTTAAAACTATTTAAATCTAATTAAAATTGTGAAAAATACCAAATAAAATGGGAAAAATAGGGAAAAATATTTTTATGCTTTTTATATTTTCCTTAAAGTGGGAAAATTGAAAAATTATTTTTTGGAACTTTTTCTTAATTATTTGCAATAAAAGCTATTTAAAAGTGACTAAAAACTATTGTAAATTGAGAAAAATACTAAACAGTAGCTAAAAATTATGAAAAATTCAGGGAAATTCTAAAATATTATTATAAAGCTATGAAAAATACAAAAAACATGGGCTTATGTGGAGGAAATAAGAGCTGTAGTGTAAACTGTGATGAAATAAGCACTTTAATATAAGCAAACTAGCACAATAAGCCACCAAACTTCTACACAAGCTAAATTATACTAAAACCACTCTAAATCAACTAATTACTGCTACTCCTAACCTTAAATAAGCAGTTTACAAAGGTTAAAGCTAACTGATCTCTTAAGTAAAACAGCAACCTGACCCTCCTGTTTGAGCTTATTCACAAGCTTATCAGAAGAGCTTGAGTACAAAACAGATATGTGGTCTTCAAGACCACCTAGCAGACTATCACTAAACCAAAAATCAGACCCTGACTATTTGAAATGACCACTGTGCAAGGTCTGCACTATTTGAAGAAAACTGCTGTTGACACCATTTTGACTTTCAAGAACAGTTATGAATTTGACTAAAATGAGATTTAAGATCAAATGTAGGACTGATGTTGATGAATCTTGATGACATACAATTGAAGCAAGCTAGTTTATCAACTTTTATACCTATATGTAAGATTTTAGCAAATGGTTTCAACAGTTTTGAGATCAAGACAGTTTAGAATGAAATTTTGACTTTTATGAAAAACTGAGGCAAAGTTGAGACAGATATGAATGCAAAGAACTAAAGCAAGCCTAAAGCAACCTAACTATCACAATATTCTAACCTCTAGCACAGTTTAAGCACCAATCCAAACACTCCTTAAAACCAATAAGATGCAAATGAAATCTGAGTTTAATGGAATTTGACTAAAATTGAATCTCGAATCAACAAAATACAACTAATCTCAGCTTTTTAACACATTTAAACTAGAATCTAACTAGAAATTGATTTGACTTTGAAATCTTGACTTTTGATGACTGATGTAAAATCTGAGTTTGAGAAAAGGTTTGGAGAAATTTCAAACTCACAGAAGCTTAGTTAGGCTTCTGTGAGTCTAAACAACTGAAAACAACAAGCTTAAATCAAGATTGTTAATCAAATGAACATTTGCAGAAAATCAAGTAACAAGATGAAAAGTAAATTTGCATTAATAAAAGGTTGTTTACATTTTAAAATGAAATTACAACTACTCAAAATATAAGAACAGACGAAATATAAATGGTCAAAATCTCTCTAAAGCATAAGAAATTGGAAGATTTCAATGTGAGCCAAGAGGGTCTTTTTATAGCCATCAAGAGGTCTTGGGATCCTCTTGGAAGAGCCTAGAAGGCTTATCCACAGCCACATGATCATTCCTTGTCACCATAGCCAATCAGAGTGTTCCAATTCACCAAATGATGTGTTGCAGCCAATGGGAGAGCTCCATTTGGCCACGTATGCAACCTTATCGACAAGTCACTTCTAGAAGCCTTGGGAAAGATGCTAGTACGAGGTAAGGTGGGGGTAAATGGTGGTAAAAGGTGGTAAAAGGTGCGTTTGGGAGGAAGGGGAAGAAAGACTGTTTGGGCGCGTTTGGATTTCTTTATTATATTTCAATTGGGTGTTGACCGGGTCTTGGGTTTTGACTTGGGTAAAATGGCGGGTCAAGTGGGTAATCGGGTAAGTATAGTGGATAACGGGTTGTGTTATTTTGGGCGGGTTGGTATAGTTGAGAGTTTGGGCCGGGTATTAGGATTATTGGATTGGGCCGTGTATATGGTTTTGGATTTAGGATAGATATAGGATCCATGGCATATCTCAAGGACCAAAGGTGTATTTTCTGAAACTTTAGGGACCAGACATGTAATATTTGAAAATATCTTCAAGGACCATTCTTGTCAATCTTCAAATAGACCAAGGGCCAATTTGCAACTTTTGAAGCTAGAAGGACCACTTCTGCCAAATGCTGAAAGTTGAGGGGCCATTTTTGCCAATTCTTCAAACTTGATTAAAACTTCCAAAAATCATCCTCGGAGAATAAAATCTTTATAAATGCTCAATTTTGATCTTCCAGCTCGGCTTAAGCTCTCTTAATCTCCCGTGCTCGGATTTATGTCTGATTTTGTTCCTTTTTGTGTGTTTTTACATATCCGTACCTGCACAAGCACAAACTCAAGAAAACCACAAATATTAGCAATAAACGGCTCTTTCTTGGTTATTTTGGGTCAGTTTTGATAATGAAAAGGTATGTGTTTTAGCACATACCATTGCATAAAACAAGAAACGAAATAATTGTTTTCATTTCTACCTTTTTCACGGTTTTATCTATTCAAGAAACGAACTCAAATGAAAATTTCAATAGGAGAGTTATCATGGATAGATCTCAGTCGTATCTTGTGTAAACCGTGAAACAAAATTAAAAACACAAGAGAGGTTACATCATTGATCCATGTTTGATGCTAGGCATCATGTCTGTTTGTTCGAACGGCTGAAGATTAAACAAAACCCATTTGGTGTTTCACTTGAATCTCATGTTCGATTAATCAAATCAATAATGATAACACAATAACAAAAGGAATCGTCAAGCTTAAATGGTCTGGTAATATACGAACCTTAAAAAGGATGAATATAACAAGAGTGTTATGTCATCTTTTTAATTCATTTTTAAGGAAATAAAAAGTCGAATGCTACATCTGAGAAAACCTACCCTTGTTCACGTTCTTGAAACTGAATCCAAGCCTCTACCCATCCTTGTGGTGAGGTAATCATGGAATGTAAGGTGTTTGATCTTGCTAGTTAGTGACCTCGTTATGTGTTTTGTTAAAAAGTGTATAAGGGGGGCAGATTAATGTGAGTAATATTAGGTTTGAAGTGATTTTGAGAGATTTCTGAGATATTGGGAGGCGTTTAATTTTAGGGGAGAGAAATTAGGGTAAAGTTGTGTGGAAAGATTTGAGTTAAATACCCAAAATTTAGGGTTTGCTCAAGGTTTTCTCTCCTTTGGACGTACAGCTATGTGGGTGGACTTGGGCCTAACGGATGACTACTTTATATTGGGCCGAGTGTTAATCTTGGTAATGGGCCGAATAGATTTCATTTTATGTTGGGAATCCGGTTGAACTCAAACATGGGATTGATAGTACCTAGAGTGGGTCAGTGCAATTTTGATCTTGGTGGTGTAATCATATATAACATTCATAAATGGAAATAGAACTCACATATGCAACGTCAAAGGTATTTTATTATGACTAAATTGTTGATACCCTTTGATTGATGGACCGAATTTAAAGTCTTAAGTGGCTCGGGTTTGAATCAACGTGGACTAGTTTTGATATGTGTGAATTTGGAGCATTTTGGATTATTGAATGTTAGTGAAATCGCTATGTGTATTTGAGCTTTGACTAGATCCGAATTATTGTGACAATGTGGTGACACGGATATGTATCTTAATTGGATCAGGTATGAGCTTCTCAATATCGTAATTAAGAGACTTGATGATGATGAGATTGGTATGATAAAGAGAGTTGTTTTGGTATGCAGTCTGATACTTTGGTGTATACTTTTTCACGGAGAATATCTTGTCACGGCTTGAATTGTTATTGAAACTAGGTTGACTACGGGGTTGTTTGGACAATATTTCTTATTTGGATTTGAAATAAGGTTTTTTTGGGCGTGTTTATTTATTTCGTCTTCTTTCTTTCTACCCTTCCACAAAGATGACTTGTGTGGGCGTTTATAGAGTGTGATAAAGACTTGGCTATTTAGTTACTTTTGTGATTCTTTCTCGTTTAACCCACAACGTAACTATCACTTCGGTGTCTCACTCAGTTGAGGATATGTCAAGAGGTTTTGTACATTGGGTACACCGTTTCTTTTTCACGAGGATTAGTACAAGTTTAAGTAACAAATCCGGGGAATTTTACGTCATGTTCAAGTTTAGTATATCGGGCTTATTTCTCCATATGGTCACTACTATAGCCGACATAATATGTAGAAGATGTGTTTACCAAAGTGCTTATTAGATGAGATGTGATCAACAATTCTCATGGAATATTCGTCACCACGGAATGTCAATGATACTTCGCATTCTAAGAAAAATCTTTCTAAAAGCTTCTGTGTCAATCATGATTCTTCAAGATGTTTGCTTATGACAAGGACTTATCGTGCAAATGATGCTTCCAAAAGTTCGAAACTATCATGGGGTAGAAACGTGACTTTGTTGTTTTACGGTCAACCTCAGGGGGAAGTAGTGTATACTACTTGACTTAGTATGGTTTGTGAAGTTGTTTACATATGGGTAATGAATTGTTGTTAATAATGTTGATGATGGAGAAGAACCGTTGATGAACCGCTGCATATTCTCCTAAAACAGATATTCACCGAAACGAAAGTTGTCTGAACACATTCAGACTGATATTGTTTACGGTTTAGTCTTGATTTTGTAAAATCCCGCGAAAGAATCTATTTCTCGGTTTAAATCAGAGACTTGTAAAATCCCGTGACAATGGAAACATCCTGGTTAAAGTAAAGTGCATTTCCGGATCTATCTTACGGTTTATTCTTGGTTTTGTAAAATCCAGCGAAAGAAACTATTTCTCGGTTTAAACCATAGAATTGTAAAATCCTGTAATGATGGAACCATCCTGGAGAAAGGAAAGTATATTTCGGGATCTTATATGATGCTGGTGCTATGGTTTCTACTTCGAAGAAGGGATAAAGGGTGTACTTCATGAATTGGATGTGTGTTTGGATATTCTTCATGGCAGTTTGGTTATTACAAAATTTTATGGGGCTATGGTCTTAAACCATGGTCGGGATGAAACCATTATCATAGTTCACTTAAAACGTCAAAGGAGGCTAGATTTGAGCTTTAAACCAGAAGATGTGACAACGGCGTTAATTCATTATTATCTATTTGAGGTTGAAGTGAAATTTCACGGACGAGTGTACTTAGTATCTGAAGGTATCGGGGATGGTTGGATGAAGATTCTTCAAGATCCTTGTTCAAGCTTATAATCAAAAACGAAGACTTGGAAATCTAGTTATTGTTGGGTGACTTTTCCTTTTCTTTTACCACTTGGGGGAATCGGGCTCTTACCACCACAAAATAACTATCACTTTAAGGAGTTACGTTGTAGTGCTCAGTGTCACATTCAATTACGGATTTTCAAGAGGTGATGTACGTCTTATACTTGATGGTTGGTTGGATGAAGAGTATAGAGTACTTAGAGATTCAATGATGGATGAAGTCTCGGCACCGCTCTTTGTTACATATGTGCAAGTTTAAGTCACGAGTTCGGGTTAGTTTACTTCAGGGTCAAATTCGTCATATTGGGTTTTCTCCATCAGCTGTCACGACAAAGAGCCTACTGAATGATAATGGGGTGATTACAAGTTTTGCTAAATGTAGATGAAAAGAGAGAGATTTACGACGTTTAAACACAACAGTTCAAGCCTCGTACTCTAAAGAAAAGAAATGTGTACGCTTCAGTGCGCATTATCTTAGGAAGAAGAGAAATCTTCTTAGTATGACCACTCTCATCAACATGCTTCATGCTTTTTCCATGCGCTTTCTGTGATCAAGTGAACCAGACTATCGTTGCTAGTACTCTTATTCCACTTGCTCAATATAATGATGATGGCGACATCATGTGCTAATTTTGCGGGGGAGAAGTGTGAATAGAATACATTTGGATGATAATCACTTTTTTAATCAAGAATGGCATCTCCGTATGCAATTCTTAAGGGGGAGAAGAAGTGTAATAATTCTGCATGGTTGATTGACATATGAGAATATATGGTCATACGGCTCCTAACTCATGTAAGAACCGAGCTTCTTCTTATCGAGTCATCTTAACATGGAGTTTATTCTATGAGCCGTTGGTTGACATCTTCTCACGGACTGATGAGTTTAACGACAAAGTGCTTCTAGTTGCTGGGCTGATTTCTTTGATGAACATCTTTTTGTTCTTGTTTGATTGGGAGGGATTTTAATTAAGGGGATTTTCTATTTACAAGTTAACGGGAATGCACTTGGTGTGAAGAAGATGTTAACTGTCTATTTCCCCATCGGACAATCTTGAAGAAGGTCGATTCTACAGTCTGTTCTACATTTTCTGCTACATGTTAGAAGACTAAAGACGAATTGCATTTGATGATATAAAGACTTCTTCTTAATCCGGGCTGAGAAGAACACTTGAAAATCTTCGTCAGTTTAGGGGAGAGCACTAATTGGGGGAGATTGAAAAGCCAAATTTAATCCCTAATTAGACGTGCTCACGTTATTCTTCAGCAAGTTGATTCTCACAGATACATCTGAGCTAATGATGTTCTTCTCAACAGATTTCTAGTATACATGCTTATTATGTGTTGCTGATTCTGAAGTGTCAAAACCAGCAAGGGGAAGGAGACACACATCTAAAAGCACAATGAGTACACTTGACGAACTTAATTCTACTAAGTGATTGAAGATATACCGGGAAGACAAATTTCATGACCGCAGAGAAACTCAGTGTTTGACTCGTGGCTTCTAGTGTTCTAATTCCAACTATGTGGGGGAAGAGATGGAATAGTTAGTTTATGGGGATAAAAGAGGTACACAAGTATGACATACTCAGGGGAGATAAATGTGTAACATGAGGGAGGTATTATCAGTTATTCTCTCTTTGGGAATGTGTGTACTTCGGGTTCTTGAGCTTCATACACGATCATCAGGGAAGAAAATGTGAACATTGGGGAGGTGTTTTCATTCCCCTCATGATGTGTAATCGGGAGAGCTCTTGGGTATTGGTGTACTTCGGGTTCTTGAGCTTCATACACGATCATCAGGGAAGAAAATGTGAACATTGGGGAGGTGTTTTCATTCCCTTCATGATGTGTATTCAGGAGAGTTCTTGAGCAATATACAAAGAGTGCATCAATTCAACTACTTGGGGGAATTGTTCTCTTGACACCTTTTGGAATGGATCGCTTTAGACTTCAGTTGAAAAGAAATATGAGAAGATTCATTCAAGCGTGGGATGATACGTTGCTGATCTATTTTGATGATATAACCCCGAACGGATAATCTCGATTATCGTTCTTAAAAGGAGCAACGGGATTTATGATAGTGGTGTGCTTCTCTGTGCACCTGGCTAAGGCAAGCTTGTAATAGAGCTTCAAATCTGCTCATCTAATGGATTTTCGGTTTGGGGGGAAGCTGCCAAAGTCTCTCTTTCTCAAAGGCTCATGTTTTATCTTCTATTCTGGAGCCTCGGAAGCTTTGGTGGTGAATGTTTAAGAGATGATGACTTCTATCTTCTGCAACGGGGCTGCTCGATATCCTTATCTCGGTAGTCATATCATCATTCTTCTTAGACTATATCATCTACCCTATCTTTGTAAATATTTATCAGAAAAACAAAATAGAAAAATATAAAATCAACAAAAACCCATAAAAAATCAGAAAAATTTGGAAAAGACCAAAATATGTTTTTCAAGACATGTCTTCTGGTATCGATAACATCCGCGGTCTTAGAAATGTCATTCAATAATGGCACGGGACCATAGATGAAGTTCGAGCAGGAGGTGTAAATATTTCTTTTCAAAACATGTCTCTAAAATATGGCTTGCAGTTACTTCAGACTGTAACCCGTTCTTAAAACTATGGTTTGCTATTATTTCAGATAGCAACCCGCTCTTCAAGGAAGGAAAGTGCTGCGCTAAAACAATTTTCTTAAATTTCGTGCACTTATCCTAAAACAAAATGAGGAAAGTATGTCGAAGGACTGCTGTTCCTACTCAAATATTTTTCCTTCTAAAAAATTCTTTAGAAAAATATTTGTTTTAACAAAATGGTGGAAAAGTGAGTTGCTTGAACATCAATCATAATCAAAGTTTCATAAATTTGCAAATCCAATCAATGACTTCAGCGCTTTCAAAACTTTTCAAAAAATGAGTCATTGATTGAGGGGGAGAATGTCTTTTCAAATTTACATCATCTAACGGGCTTTCTTAATCATCCTATGTGCTTAATTCAAAATGATATTTGCCTATGTCGAAGGACTAGGAATTTAGGATATGAGTTTTAGAATTAGTTGACTATAGTTTGATAAACATGTTATTCCCATGCCTTTATATGATCTGATTGCAGTCGATTGTTGTTTGGGTGTTGTCGACCACAATATATCTGTTTGTGTCCACTAACGTATGCAGGTATATTGGTATATAAGAATGTTCCCGATCCGGATCCCACAATAGAAGATGATTTGATGCCGAAAGGAAAGGGTAACTATATCTTGGGTTAACAAATGAAGAAACGGAGCTTAATTTGATCTCTATGGAGAGTTGGCATGAAAAAATGCAACGTAAGAGGTCTCACTGCATCAGCAGATGGTTTTCTTCATCATCAAATGAAGAAACGGAGCTTAATTTGACCTCTATGGAGAGTTGGCATGAAAAAATGAAACATAAGAGGTCTCACTGCATCAGCAGATGGTTTTCTTCCAAACCTCCAGCAACAACAAATTATTTTCACTGTATCATCGATTGAGGGGGAGAGTGATTTAAAATAAATTATTTTCAAACGATATTTCATCTATCAAGTCCAGCTTGTACGAATTAAAGTGGTGATCTAAATATTTAATGTTATGTCATGGTATATTTTCTTTAAAACCCAAAGATCTTTCAAAATGAAATTTTTTCTGTTCTTGTTTGATTGTGAAATTGTTTTATTTTACTTAAAGTTCTCTTAAAACTATCATACATGACACCAACAATCTTTAATGTCGAAAAACTGTTCCTTATCTATCATTTTTTTAAAATTAAATCTTGCCACGTCTTTCCTCAAAATTTTCCAAATGATTTGAATCAATCGGGATCCAAAATCTCAATTGGTTTGAAATTTTTGATCGGGGGAGAGATCGTGATTTAAATCTCAAATCGGTTTTAAAGGGTGATTGTTTCTAAAGCACTCCTTCCTTCATGTGCCAAACAATTTTGAAATACATAATGCGCATGATTGTGGAGGAGCATTTAACCAAAAACCAGAAGAGTATTTAAACAAGGCCACATATTCTCCCATGTTTTCTAAACCTTATTAAATCACTTGGGATCCAAAATCTCAAAGGATTTGATATTTTGGATCGGGGGAGAATTTGTGATTTAAGAATGAAATTTGATAAAAGATGATCGTTTTGATTCAAGTGTGCATACTGCTCTCCCATATGTGCTTTGAATCTTGAAGCACATATTGAGGGGGAGCATTTCAAAAAGAAAATAAACTTTCAAGGTACAAAGATTTCTATGTTTGAACATAAAGTACCTTGATTGATTTTCTAATGGTTTCTTAATGGCCTTTGTGATCGTGGTTGTGCTTCAAAAGAACTCTTTCCTCTATGTGATAAAATGATTTCAAAAATCCTATGCACATATTGAGGGGGAGAATTTGCCAAGATAATCAAATGGCTTTTTCCACGGAAATTGTGATCAAGAATATATTTCAAAGAACTCTTGCCTCCATGTGCTAAAAAATTTCAAAATCATATGCACATGTCGAGGGGGAGCATTTCTAAAAGATCAAAAACAATTAAGGTACAAAATGCTTTGATATTATATCACAAGTACCTTGATTGATTTTCCAAATGATTTTTCAATTGGTTGCAAGAAGGAATTCACTGTACCAAAAGACCGACCATTTTACTTTATGTATGGAGTTATAAGGTTGGTGAGGTTAGGTATTAGTTCCCACGATCCCGCCAGAACCGGAGGGATCTACCCAGGGACAATCCACTAGATAGTGTAGAGTCCTTAGGTATGATGAAAAAAGGAGAAAAATGAGAATATGGGAAGAGTGCGGACTGAGACTGAGCTAGTACTAGAATAAACCCAACAAGGTTCTAGTTATGAAGTCTCGGTAAGCACTGAAGGGGTTGAAGAATGAAAAAGAATTGAATGTAAAAAGGGTGAAAAGAAATTGCCCTCCAATAATGCAACCTTAAGGCAGAAACCGGGTTCAATACATATGCTACTGGTTGTTACTAAGGTAACACTGGTATTGAAGACAAGACGTCATGGACCCAATGACGCACTGCACTAAAACTTCCCAAGCTACTCAAGTTCCTCTTAAAAGGACTTGTTTCATTCTCACGGGGAACCTACATAATCTATCGACTTTCTCTTAGAGATTGTTAATATTGATGAAGGAGACCCTCTCCCTAGTCTCCGGCATAGGAAACCAAATATGCACAATTGAGTCTAGAGCCAAGAGATCAACCACAATATCTCATTAGGACACAAAATTAATGAAGACTTGATGTTTTACACAATGTGGAAAGTAAGAATATATTAAGGGTCCTACGCATTATCCTTGTGGTATTGCCAGAACATCCAAGTGATATGTAAAAGTATTCACGATGATGGAAATCCTTCTAGAGCCAACATCAAACAAGCTCTTGGTTGGTGACATGTGAGATCTTTTCAAAAGATCAAGCTTATGACAACTGGATAGAAACAATGGGGCGATTCATTCTTGAATCAACCTTGGTCCAGGAAATGAATTGACGAATACTTTTGGAAAAACCGTTCGATGTGCAAATCTTCTTTTCTCTAGCACATCGAATGTGTATTCATTTTCAAACACAAAAAGTATCTCTAATTGGAAAAATACTTTTGGAAAAACAGTTCGATGTGTAAATCTTCTTTTCTCTAGCACATAAAATGTGTACTCTTTCAAATACAAAAGGTATTTTTGATTGAAAATTGATATTTCTCATAAAACCTTCGTCGTATTGAAAAACTCTTTCTTCTAAGAAATACGCGCTTGTTTTCTAATAAATTTTTCATCAATCAGTGAATCTCAATTCGCTGGTTCACTCAGTCCGTGTTGTCTTCTTTGAGACATTCCGGTTTGAGAATGGCTAGCGCACCGCTAAACCTCGTCAAGGAGATTCTTCGAATTATACTTGATCACAGCAAACTTGTATTGATCAACGGGGAACCGTGGCCGTGTCCTCAATTCAACGAAGTGATCAAAGACACTGTCGATGTTTTATTGCTAACTGTTGTTTGCGGTACACTTGGACGGTTGCAAATGACGATATTGAGAAGTCAATTCATAGCCGCATGCTCACAAAGATCCACACTTAATTGAAGAAATCATGACTAGTGCATATCACATAACCCGGCTCGATATTTATATAATATGCTCGCTACGCTGCCGCGAAATATCATGAACCAAAAAGCTTCCGCTACTGATGGAGATGTCATGATCCAAAGTGTGAGCATGTCGGTCCAAAAGTCACAACATCACATGAAGGCAACACAACAAAAGGATGATCCAGAGATTTGCTGTGGCTGATGATCTCGAATAAAGCTCGAAGATCATCAAGATGTAGATCAGATCAAAGACCTCCACTTAAAGTACAAAGTAATCAGACTTTAAAGAATCACTGCTCAAGCACAAAGATTGCGGAACTTGAAGAATGGAAGTCTACGAGCTCAGAACTAAAGACAAAGATAGAATGCTAGGATGCAAAATGTATTTCATGGGGTGACCTCCCTTAGGGAGAGATTGTTAGGAATTGGAAATTCCATGTGAAAGTGTCGGTCACCCCAATAATGGTCTAGCATATGTTAGCTCGTAGACTTGTCGTTGTTTACGTTATTTAGTAGTTAATTAGTTAGTCAGTAGCGTAGAATAGTTTAGAGTAACACCATGGAGGAAGGACGGGTCTTTACCCACTATATACCTGATCTACATGCCGTCAGGAGGTCGTTTAGTTTGTAACTATAAATACCCTTCCCTCTAAGGGAAGGGTGGTGCTTCTCATTAATCTAACCTTGCATTTGTTTAGTTTCTATCTCTAGAACACCCTCTCTACTCTCTTCATCTCTCTAAAATGGCTTTCTTGCATAATCACAATCCTAGACCACCCGGATCATCTAAACAACATAAATATACGATCCTAAAAGATTCTTCAGAAAAATATTTGTTTGTCAAAATGGTGGAAAATGAGTTGTTTGAAAAATCAATCAGAATCAGAGTTTTCATAAATTTTGAAACTCAATCAATGACTTCAGCATTTTTAAAACTTTTCATAAAATGAGTCATTGATTGAGGCGGAGAATGTTTTCAAATTTATATCATCTAACGGGCTTATTTAATCATCCTAAATACTTAACAGAAAAAGATGTTTGCCAACTTTGAATGGCTAGGAATCTAGGATATGATTGTTAGATTTTGATGATTCGAGTTTGATGTTCACATAATTTCTATGCCTTTGTATGATCTGATTGATATGTTGGATTGACTTTTATTAGTCGATTGTTGTTTGGGTGTTTTCAACCACCATAAATCTGTATGTCTATTTTTGTTGACTAACGTATGCAGATAACATGGTCTATAAGAATGTTCCCGCTCCGGATCCCACAAAAGTAGATGATTGGATGCCGATAGGAAAGTATCGGGCGGCAAAGAAGACCGAAACTTAACTCAATCTCTTTGCATGAAATAACAACAAGGTCTCACAACTTCAGCAGATGGTTTTCTTCCAGCCTTATAGCAACAACTGAAGTAGCTTCTACTCCACCTAACGTATCTTTGTGCAGGACAAGTTGTGAATAATACCATATTTGAATCTCAAAATGGAAAAATATTTTTTGAAAATAAATCGGACTCAAAATTTTGAAAATCAACCGGACTTCAATTTTGTCAAATCTTAAGTCACTCAATCAACGAATACGGTCATTGATTGAGGGGGAGAGTGATTTTAAATTAAATATTTTCAAACAATATTACTTCAAACGAGTCTGTTTGTACGATATAAAGTGGTGATTTAAAGATTTAATGTTATGTCAAGGTATGATTTCTTTTCAAATGAAAGATCTTTCAAAATAAAATTTTTTATTTTACTTAAAAGATCTCTTAAAATTATCATACCTGACACTAACAATCTTTAATGTCTAAAATTTGTCCTTATCAGTTAATTTCAAAAATAAATCAAACCACATCTTTCCTCAAAATTTTCTAAATGATTTAAATAAATTGGGGTCACAAATCTCAAAAGGTTTGAAATTTTTTATCGGGGGAGAGATCGTGATTTAAATCTTAAATATGTTTAAAGGGTGATTGTTTCAAAAGCACTCCTTCCTCCATGTGCCAAACTATTTCAAATACATGATGCACATGATTGAGGAGGAGCATTTATCCAAATACCAGAAGAGAATTTAAACCAGGTCATATTTTCTCCCATGTTTTCTAAACCTATTTAAATCACTTGGGATCCAAAATCTCAAAGGATTTGATATTTTGATCGGGAGAGAAAATGTGATTTAAATATGAAATAATCTCAAAGGATTTGATATTTTGATCGGGAGAGAAAATGTGATTTAAAATGTGATCGTTTTGATTCAAAGTGTCGCTGCTCTCACATATGTGCTAAACGCTTTCATTAATTGATGCACATATTGAGGGGGAGCATTTCAAAAGAAAATAAACTATCAAGGTACAAAGGCTTCTATGTTTTAACATAAGTACCTTGATTGATTTTCTAATGGTTTCTTGATGAGTGTGTAAATACTCATCATTTTTGGTCAAATCTGAACTGCAAAACATTTAAAAACACTCAGAAATGCATCAAAATACTGAAAATATTCCAAAATTGTGTTTTATATGTGTCAGATGCAAAATGTTTAAAATCAGATGAAAAACGAGCTAACTTTGCAAAATTGGCAATTTCAGTCCTCAAGTTTGGTGAATTGCAACAATGGTCCTTGTTATTAATAAACACCCTTGAACCCCCCTTGGACCATGAACCCTGCCAAAACACCCTTGAACCCTTGACCCTTGAACCCCCTGCCTATTAATACTCCCCGGTCAAACAGTCAACTCACCTATCTTTTTCCCTCCAAAAACTCTTCTTCCTCACCCACTGTCTGCAAAACCAATCACCACACCATGCTTCCATCTCAACATACCACCACCTTATCACTCCACCTCAACAACAAAACAAGGTGCATTAAATGCTCTTCCTTCCCACCCTCAACCCCCAACTGGCAATACCATTTTGGTGCCAAAATTCATCAAACGGCTTATATCAACTCCAATAATCCAATGGCCCAGAGGAGAGGTGGGAAATGCGCAGAGGACAAGTGGAAGACCTTTGCATAAATAGAAGGAAGAGGGCGAGAAAAAAATATAGTAGTTAATTTTTATAATTCTTGTAAAATCGCATTATCAATGTCTTAGTTTAAGTCTTAAATTGTAATTTTTAGTTTCTATGTACTAAATATAAGTTACTTAATCGTTTGTAATCCAGTTCAAGTTCTAATTAAAAGTTTATCCAAGTTTCTTGTTTTTAAGTTTTTTATTTATGCAGTTTTAAATAACTGAAGCCGCTTCAATAAGCTTCATTATAACTCAAACAAGCTTACTAAAGCTTCCCATAGCTTTTAGTAAGCTTATAACTCAGCCAAGTAAATTGGGTACTTGGTCAACAAAAGTCAAACTGCTAATATATGGTTGAACCTCCTCTGGATTGCTGATATAATGATGGAATTGGGTTGAAATTCAGTTGGTTTTGGGATAAAAACAGTTGTAGGTAGTGGTTGAGTGAATTTGTTTGGCAAGCCATAGTGGCTAAGGATTCAAATGAGTTTAACTTTCAAAACTGAATCATTGAACATTCTGTTTTAGTTGTGCTTAATTGTTGTTTCTATTGTTTCTAGTTCTATTTAAGTAGTTGGAATATAAATTTGTTACTACCATTGGCTAGATTAGAAGAACAGGTTAGTTAGATTACATTTTAGTGTGGTAAGTGGTGTTTGGATCATTGGATAAATCTGAGTTAGAGGTAAGAGTTTTAGTAGAATATGTTAAGTAGACTTAATTAGGACCATTAAGTAGATTTGGATTTTTAAATTGCACCTTAGTTCATCAAAAGTCAAATTTCACTTTAAATCTATCCTAGGATTAAAACAGTTAGAATTTAACCATTCATTAGCTTAATCTAGGCTCAGATTTGGAAGTATTAGCTTATTTCAGTTTTACTTTAACTTATTTCATCAATCTAGTTCACAAAATTGATTCAAATCTCAGTTTGGTCAAAGATCAACTGTTTCAAAAGTCAAATTGTAAAACTCAGTTTTCACCAACCTTTGTTGATTTTTCATAGCTTCAATTTTGGTTCAATTCAAGTGAAATTTTGGGCTTAACAACTTCAGTTGGTCAAGAGTGGGAATCTGATTTTTGTGAAATTTTAGTAATTTTTTATAAGCCCCTTATCGCCTTGTATTTAAGTTGAAAGTGCCCTGGCACACATGCTCGATAATAATCGAAGCAGCAAGGTTTGTGCAAAAGCTCTCAACAAGCTCATGAGAGCTTGTCTTGGTCTGATTTTTGGTTTATATGCTCCTTGCCAGGTCTACTTGAGATTGTGATATTTGGTTTTGAGTTTCAACTGTAGTAGACAGCCTTATTTTTAAGCTTGAAATCAGACACCTTTCTTATTTGATTTTGAACTCATAAGCTAGTAGCTGGTTGTCTAGAGGTTTATAGCAGCTGGAATTAGTTGTTTATAGATAAGTTTGGCATATTTTAGCTTCTGCTTTCATTTGGTGGTCTTTAGTGCTTATTTGCTTAATTTGAGTGCTTATTTATAAGCACATTTCACTACAGCTTCATAACCTTGCACACTAGTATATGTTTTTATATTTTTTATAAATTTAGAATAATATTTTAGACTTTTCCTGAATTTTTCATAATTTTCCATTACTGTTTGCTATTTTTCTTTATTTTAATCAGTTTTTAGGACTTTTTAAATAGCTTTTAATACAAATAAATCAGAAAATATTCAAAAAAATAAGTTTTTAATTTTTATAGATTAAGATAAATATAAAAAGGCAAAAAAATATTTTTCCATAATCTTCCTAGTTTAAATAGTAATTTTTAGCAATTTAATTAGTTTTAAATAGTTTTTAAATCATAGAAATTAGAATATAAATCAGAAAAATACAAAATTAGTTTTGAAAATTCTCTTTAGTAATTTCAGATTTTTGAAAAATAGTTTCACAATTTTCCTCTTTAATTTCATAATTTTTAGTATTTTAATTTAGTTTTAAAGTTTAAAATTAGTTTTAATTCAAATTTATAAAAGAAAAATCAAGAAAATCCAATTTTAAAAATAGTGATAGCGTTTATTTAATATAATTTAGCTTTTAATTTTCTTTCATTTTTCATTTGTTATCTAGTATCAATCATAACCCTTTCTTGTTCAATATCACCCGATCACTACACGTTTAGCTTCAATCGCCAGCTCGTTGGACTTAACGACCGGGGAAACACTAAACCTCCTAGACTTAATTGCTTTGGTTCTAGACTGTCTGACTTTTATTACGGTTAACCATTTACAAGTGGTTGACTTGTGTAATAAACCTGACCGCTTGGGACCGATCAAATTTTGGCGCCACGCCGGAGTCGTGCTAATAGTCTTACGTTTAGCGATTAGTGATTTGAATATTCACTCTTTGTTCATACATCATATATATATTTATATTTTCTTATAAAAATCCGAAAATAAAACATCTTAAAACATATAAAACACAAAAATATTTTTCTTTTGTTTCTACATATATATAAAACCATAAAACCCAAAAAGATTCTTCTTGCCCCATTTTCATACTTGTTTCCTCGAGTTACGTCTAGTGCATGCGCACTCGCTTCTAGATCATTGTCCTTTCAGTGATTCTAGCGAAATTCCTAGAAGACGTTCTCATAGATGTGCTGCCCAAATAGTCGAACCCGAGATTCGTACTATTCCAAACAACAATATGGCAGACGAACGAACTATGGCAGAAATGCTCCGGCACCACCGAGGGTTATGATATCGCTTACCGGTAATCATTCGATCACTTCGAATTAAAGACACATTTGATCCAACTTGTGTCTAAGAATCAATTCCACGGGTTTGATCGAGAAGACCCGTATGCACACATCCGTTGGTTTAACAAGTTGATGATGAGTGTGTAAATACTCATCATTTTGAGTCAAATCTGAACTGCAAAACGTCTAAAAATGCTCAGAAATGCATCAAAATACTGAAAATATTCCAAAATTACATTTTATATGTTTCAGATGCAAAATGTTTAAAATCAGATGAAAATTGATCTAAGTTTGCATAATTGCGCCAAGTCTCCCCAAGTTTCAAAAGTTATCAAAACAGTCCCCGAGCACATAATTTCAAAAGTAAAATCACCAAAGGTCCTTTTAAAATCATAAGTTGTCAAATTTAGTCCTTTGGTGAAAAATATCAAAAGTTTGAGAAAATTACAAATTGGTCCTTCAAGTTTAAGAATTCATAAAATGGTCCCCTGGAAAATCTGAAAATGGCAACTTTGGTCCTTGTAATATTAACACTTGTCAATTTCAGTCCTTGGAGCAACTTTTCAAGATTGGCAGCCTAGGTCCTTGGTCTTTTCGAAAGCTAAGTCCTTGTCATTTATAACTCTTGACCTTTGGACCCTATCACAAACCATTGACCCCTATCATATACCCATGGACCTGCCTTTCCTTTGACCCCCAAGTCAAAAATAAGATAAAACCTAACTCCCCAACTTCCACCTTTCCACCTCATATTTTGCTTTCCTTCCCTACCACTGCTCCATCCCATCACCTTCTCCTTTCTTCCACCCTCATCATCATCCACCACCCACAATTAATGCCACCCCCTACTTGCCGTTACATGTGAGCCCCAAGTCAAATGTCCGCTTCCCGCCAAAATGGAAAAATACAAACACTCTAAACTCTCTCATTGGCCAAAATGAGAGGGGGATCTCAGCCTACACGGTAAGCTCATTTGAAGCATAAAAGAAGAGAAAGACAGAGAAGAAAGAGGGTAGTTAATTTTCAATTTCACCTGTATGTCGTATTTTTTTAAAATGTCTTAATTAGCTTTCAACTTTGTATTTTTAAGCTTCATGATACTGAAAACAAGTTATCTAGTTGATATAATTCAGTTTGGATCTCTAAATCAAAGTTTCATTTCATTTGCATATCTTATGTACACTGTTCTAAATTTCAAACTCAAACTCTGGTATTCAAAGCTTCAATAAGCTTTATTTAAGCTCAAATCATCTTACTTAAGCTCTATATAGCTTTTTGTAAGCTTGGGGAATCAGTTCAATCAAATTCCATTGAAAGTCAACAAAAGTCAACTTAAGAAGCAAATTGGATTCAAGCTGGTTGGAAATGGAATGGGTTGCGAGAGTTGGTTTTGGTTGGAAATGGATTAAAATGGTGATGTATGGTTTGGTTTAAGCTACAAAACCAGCTGGACCTTTGTGAGCCTTTACTCTTATTTCTTTTTTTTGTTGTTGCAGTTTGTGTTTGTGCTTATAATAGTGATCATTAAACCATTTCAACCTGTCCACTAGTAGTAATTAGGATAATAGTAATAAGAAAAAGTGATAACATCTACTAGATAAGTGTTTAGCCAAGTTAAAAGTAGTAAATCAAGTATGTTAGGGATGTTTGGATTTTGCGAGATCTCTGCTGTGGGTTTATTCAAGAGTGAGAATCTATTGGATAATGCTTGTTTAGTTCATTTGAGTCCATATCAATCTTAGTTTTGGTCTGCAACCATTAAAGGTCAACATTCTATCAAATCTGTCTTAACCGATTATTCTGTGGATTTGGATTTGCTAATTCATTGTTTTGTGTTTAGAAGTCTATAAAGTTGCTTGCATTAGGCTAATTTATTATATAACATCAAATAACAACAAATTGATTCAAAGTTCACTTTGGTCAAATGTTCATAACTATGTCAAAAGTCAAAATTCAAAAAAATGGATTTGAGCTCAACTGAAAGGATTTTTCCTTGACTCATTTCTAGGTCTTATTAGGTGAAACTTGTTGTTTCAAAAACTTCTGTTGGTGCTCTTTCTTATAACCATTTTAGCAGAATTTTACAATTTTCTTAAAAAGCTCAAACAAGCTTGTTTTAGGCCTTTTGCCTGCTCAAATGCTCAGTTTAAACTGAGCTTTCCTCAGCTTTGAGAGCCTTGCACCAGGCTCATAAGAGCTTCCCTTGGTCTGGTCTTTGGCTCATATACTTGACCGTGTCTAGTTGAGGTCTCATTACTTGCTTTCTAGTCTCTAGCTTATTTAAGTGCTTATATTGTGGTCAAGTAGCTACCCAAACTTGTTGTTGCACTTGAAACTCTAATAATCCAAATCTACTTGATTGCAAATCTGGTTGTAGCTTGTTGTTTTAGTTCATTAGTAAATTTAGCATATTGTAGCTTCATTCCAAGTGTGGTGCTTGTTTGTGTTCACTTTAGTTATTCAAGTGCTTATTTCATAAGCACTAGCATATAGCTTTCATTATCTTCCACACAACACCATGTTTTTCTATTTTTCCTAGATTCCTAGTATAATTTTAGAGTTTTCCTGAAATTCTCACATTTTTCCATAACAGCTATTGCTTTCTTTAATTAAAAACAGTTTTTTGGATTATTTAAATAGCTTTTAATACAAATAATTCAGAAAAAGTCCAAAAAAATAATTTTTCAATTTTATTAAGTTTAGATAAATATAAAAAGTAAAAAAGTAATTTTCCAGATTTTCATAGTTTATTTTGTAATTTTTAGTAATTTAATTAGTTTTAAATAGTTTAAAATTCATAAAAATAGAAAATAACTTGTAAAATAGTTTTGAAAATTCTATTTTGTTATTTTAGATTTTTCTAAGTCATAATTTTATTTTTCTAGGTTTATTTCATATTTTCTTGTAATTTAGGTTATTATTAAATAGTTAAAAATAGTTTTAATTAATAATAATTAATTAAATAGTTATAAAAATAATTTTATTTTTCTTAAAATTTTCTTATATCATTAGGTTTGTAGAAATATCATTTTCATATCTTTAGGATTAATATTGTGTAAGTTTCATTTTAATGCGTCAGATTTTAATTTCAGATTTATAAAAACATAAAACAAAAACATTAGTTTAAAAATAGTGATAGCGTTTATTTAATAGATTTTAACTTTTTAATCTCCTTTAATCTCTCGTAGTTTATAAACAACTCAAAATCCTACCCACGACCACTATCCTTAGTGGTTATTCGACATCTGATTGTGTTAAACACCAACTCCTCCGGACTTAACGACCCGGGAATACACACTCCCTGATCTTAAATTGCATTCGTGCTGAGTGCTTTTAGTTTATTACGGTCTGCCATTCACAAGTGGCAGGTTGAGTGATTTAGCTTGACGGTTCAAACACAGATCAAATTTTGGCGCCACACGGAGGCTGTAAGCGTTTTTAAACATTTTCGAACTGCACTTGCACATATACCACGTTTGTAAAAGTTTTTTGTAAAGTTTATAAATCAAAAGTTCATTAACACTTTTCTTAAAGTGTTAAAAACACCAAACAAAATATAAAACAACAAAACAATCGAACTTTTCTATTTTGTATTCTTTTAAGGTGATTCTTGAAGAGATACAATTTGGTTAAACGAGACGATACCAAAAATATTGTCCAAAAGTTTTAAACCATCAGACAAATCATACCTACGCCTTTTCAGTGGTACTTAATATACATAAAATCAACCACCGAAATCAAGGCAAAGGTACTACCTAACTGGGGTGTGACCATAATAAGTTCCCTAAACATCGATTTAAAACTTGACTTTGTGTCCTTGTGATTTGGTGTACCTTTTTCAAAGAAGCCATTTCATTTGTGATTATTGGTTAAGTTCACTTGTGTTTTGCCTCATTTGTTTTGAAAACTGATTTTTAAACTTAGTGCATGCGACTGTCTTCCTTCTACAAGTCCACTTTCGAGCTTGGCAAGATTCCTCGTAGACGTAGAGGATCCTTCACCGCGGATCGAGGAACGTCTACCACCACCACCCTCGCCGAATGGCAGAGACAAACCTATGAATGAGCTTCCAAGCACCCATCGAGGGTTACGGAGATGCTATTGTTGTCCCAGCCATCGTGGTTGACACTTTTGAGCTCAAAACCGGGTTACTTAATCTGTAACCCAAAGCCAATTCTATGGTTTTGAGCGGGATGATCCTCATGCACACATTCGATGGTTTAACAAGATTGCATCTACCATCAAGTACAAGAATTTCCCACATGAAGCTATAAGCTTCTTCGTTCATTTTCTAGAGGACAAGCCCGAATTGGCTTGAGAAACAACCCGCTCGCTCCATTGAGACATGGGAAGATCTAGTCACAAAGTTTGTTAACGAATTCTATCCTCCATCCCGAACTACAAGTCTTAAGAATGAGATAATGAAATTCTCTCAGAAATTTGATGAATCATTCGGGAGGCGGGATCGTTATAAAGACTTGCTTCGCAAGTGTCCCAGATCATGGTTTTACCCGAGTTAATGCAAATGGATACTTTCTACAATGGTCTCACCAAGGTGATCAAGACTCTAAATGCCCGCGGGAGGTAATTTCCTGAGCAAGACCACAAAAGAAGCCTTGCAAATAATTGAAAACAAGTCTCAGGTCCGCTCTTTCCGAGCAAAGACATATCAATCTCAGTCTAATGCTGGACCTTCTACTTCATCTCCAAGTGTACATCTAGCACCGATGCTAAGATTGACAAACTTACAGATATTGTTCAGGCTTTGGTTCTTGCACCAAGAAAGTCACTTTCACACAAGCACCAACGTATGGTGAAGTGAAGAAAGTTGAAGTTTGTGTTACTTGTGGTGGTCCTCATGCATACTACAAGTACATCGCCACCGATGGTAGTCCTTTGAAGCTAATGCTATAGCGGTACTTCAAATCAAGGAGGTAATCATCAATCGGCCCTCATAATGAACCAAACTACCGTGCTAACACTTATCAGGCACCACCCGGTTTCAAACCGTAATCCTAACCGAATCGAACCAACAAAGAATGAACCAAGGTTATCAAAACCAAGGTAATTTCTATTCCGTCCCAAACCAAGGTTTCCAACAACAAGGAAATCTTAATCAAAACACTTACAATCGAGGGAATCAATTTCAGGGAAATGTGAATCCTAATCAAGGAAATTCTGGCTATAACCAACATACCTACCGCCACATTGTCCCTCCACCTCCTCAGATCAACATCCGATGAGCTTTTAAGGCAATTCATGAAGTCCCAAGAGGAGACAAACAGTGTTGGTCGGCCGACAATTAAAGAAGTCTTTAAATGATCGACCCTCGGGCTCACGTACTTTACCTAGCAACACGATCGCTAATCCGAGGGGCGATGCAAAGGCGATCACAACCGAGTGGTTGTCTTCATATGATGGACCCGCTGTTCCTACTACCTCTCTTCTCTCTCCCAAGGTAGTGGAAAGTGAACCGAGGCGACAACGGACAAGGAACTTCCTACTAACGGAGGAACCAAAGATGTCCATCCTCGGTTGTCCGTAAACCAAAATCCAATCCGGAGTTGTTTTGAACCTCCTGTAGCTCCCATTGGAAAATCCAAATCTTCTATCCCTTACCCATCACGTTTACATGAGCAAAAGTCGCCGAAAGCAGTCAACAAATGGAAAATTCTTTCAAATTTTCCAAGAACTTCATTTTGACATAAGCTTCGTGGATGCTATCATGTTGATGCCCAAGTTTGCATCAACTCTCAAACACATGTTAAGCAACAAGGAAAAGCTGTTTGGAATGGCTAAAACTCCTTCAACGAAAACCGCTCGCAGCATCTTGAAGAAGCTTCCGAAAGCTTGGAGATCCCGGAAAGTTCCTCTTACCTTGTGTATTTCCAGAATGGTTGAATGCTTTGCCTTAGCCATCTTGGTGCAAGCATAAACCCGATGCCTCATTCAAGATGGAAGAAACTTTCTCTCCGGATCTTACTCCTACATGACTCTCGACTCTGCTTGCAGATCGACAATATCCCGGCCCTCTGGAATTGCCGAGGACGGATTTGTGAAAGTAGGAAAGTTCCATTTTCCAGCTGACTTTGTAGTTGTTGATTTCGATGTCGATCCACGGTTCCTCTCATTGTTGGAAGAGGATTCCGAGAACGGGTCGCTCTCATTGATGTATTTGAGCAAGAAATCACATTACGTGTTGGTAATGAAGCTGCCACCTTTAACCTTGATCAAACTTCGGAGGTACCGCAAACTATGATTCTCGAGTCGGTTAACCGAATCGATATCATTGATGTTGCTTCTCAAGAGTACTCTCAAGAAGTTCGGGTTATTCTCATAATTCTTTGAGTGGGGATCCCACCACATCTTCTCAACCTATCATAGCCAATTCTACTCCTCCTCTCACTCCGCTTGAGGGAAGCGACTTCATCTTGGAAGAGATTGAAGCATACTTGGCTAGTGATTCTGTTCATTGGGAAATTGATCACTCCAATGACATCGAGGGGACATACTTCTCATTGAGAAAATGCTTAAAGATGATCATTCATCAACCCCTCAGACTAGTGATGGTCTTCAGAGAGATTAATCACCATGAGATTAATCCGGAGGGAGATATTCTTATTCTTGAGAAGTTGTTAAATCAGGACCCTTCTCCTCCACTCCTGAACTTCTTCATAACAAGGAAGTCAAGTCAGCTTGAGAAAATCAAGAATTTCCTGAAGTCGAACTTAAGGACTTACCGCCTCATCTTGAGTATGCATTTCTTGAAGGTGATGATAAATTACCCGTCATTATTGCTCGAGATTTGAGTAAAGATGAAAAGACCGCTCTCATAAAGGTCTTGAAGTCACACAAGCAAGCAATTGCTTGGAAACTCTCCGACATTAAGGGTATTAACCCTGAATTTTGTACTCACAAAATCTTGATGGAGGATGACTTCAAGCCAACAGTTCAACATCAGAGAAGGGTGAATCCAAAAATCCATGATGTTATCAAACAGGAGGTTATCAAACTTCTTGATGCAGGATTGATTTACCCTATCTCAGATAGTCCTGGGGTTAGCCCGATTCATCTGTGTTCCTAAAAAGGGTGGGCATAACTGTTGTCACGATGAAGAAAACGAGTTAATTCCAACTCGATTGGTTACGGGATGGCGTGTCTGTATTGACTATCGTAAGTTGAATGACGCCACCCGTAAAGACCATTTTCCTCTACCCTTCATGGACCAGATGCTTGAGAGATTAGCAGGAAACTAGTACTATTGTTTCCTTGATGGTTCTCGGTTACTTTGATCCCATTGATCCATCACCACATTCACCTGCCCATACGGAACTTTTGCCTACAAACGTATGCGTTTTGGCTTATGTAACGCTCCCGCACGCCCAACCAGTATGATGGCCATATTCCACCATTATGATCGGGAAACAATGGAGGTGTTTATGGATGACTTCATCGGGGATTCATTTCAGACTTGTCTCTCCCACTTAGACAAAATGCTTAAACGGTGTGAAGACACCAATCTTTGTCTAAACTGGGAGAAAGCCACTTTATGGTCAAAGAAGGCATAGTCCTTGGCCATAAGATTTCCAAAAATGGGATGGAGGTAGATAGAGCAAAAGTTGATGTTATTGCTAAACTGCCTCATCCCACTACCGTCAAAGGTATTAGGAGTTTCCTTGGTCATGATTTATCGCAGATTCATACAAGATTTTCCAAAATCGCCGCCTATGACCCATCTTCTTAAAAAGAAGCTCCTTTTATCTTCTCTCCGAAAGCGCCAAAGCTTTTGAAACATCAAGAAAAAAGGCTTACGGAAGCACCCATTCTAGTTGCCCCGACCGATTTACCCTTTGAGCTCATGTGCGATGCAAGTGATTTTGCTATCGGTGCGCTCGGGCAAACCAGCATTTTCAAAGCCTATACACTACGCAAGTAAGACTATGATCAAGCTCAAACCCATTACACCACTCCACGTAAAAAGAACTATTAGTGGTGTATGCGTTGAAAAGTTTCGCCATACCTCATCTTGACCAAATGCGTGGTGTATACGGATCACTGCTCTAAATATCTTTGCAAAACAAGATGCAAAGCCGAGATTGCTCCGCTGGGTTCTCCTCCTCCGAGAATTTGATATAATTATACGGATAAAAAGGAGCCGAGAACCCAGGGGCTGACATCCGTCCCGATTAGAGAACCTCACCGTGATGTGTTCGAGAAAAAGGAAATAAATGAAACGTTTCCTCTCGAGACACTCAGCGCTTTTCGTGGAGACTCTACTACCCCATGGTTTGCTGACTTCGCAAATTACCATGCAGGTAACTTCATAGTGAAAATGCCCCAACAGAAGAACAAATTCTTCAAGGATGTTAAACATTACGACCCCTACTTGTTCAAAATCTGTGCGGATCAAGTCATCGCGATGTGTATATGGTCGAAGCTATTGACATTCTCCAAGCTTGCCATGCTGGACCTACTGGGGGACATCATAGCCCCAACTACAAAGCCAAGAAGGTGTTTGATTCCGGATTCTATTGGCCCACAATCTACAAGGATGCCCATGAATTTGTCAAAACATGTGACGCTTGTCAACGCCGGGAATATCTCACAAAGGAATGAAATGCCACAAAACGCCATTCAAGTGTGTGTGAGATCTTGACATCCGGGCATTGACTTTATGGGGCCATTCCCTTCTTCTCGAAATAAGTACATACCGCGGGCCGTTGACTACTTGTCAAAATGGGTTGAAGCTAAGTTACCCCACCAACGATGCCCGAAGTTGTGAAATTCTTAAAATCCTTGTTTGCTAGGTTTGGAACTCCACGAGCCATAATCAGTGATCGTGGTACGCATTTCTGCAATGACCGATTTGAAAGAGTCATGCGTAAGTATGGTGTAACTCACCGCTCTCTATCGCATACCACCCACAAACAAGTGGCAAGGGAAGTTTCTAACCGAGGATCAAAAGAATTCTCGAGAGGACGGTTGGTGAAAACCGCGCCTCTTGGTCGGATAAGTAGATGACGCGACTCGGGCCTTCCTTATAAAACACCCATCGGGTGCACTCCACAAGCTGGTGTACGGGAAGGTCATCTACCGGTTGAGCTAGAGCACAAGGCATACCTTGAAACATGCCAACTTTGATATTCGTGAAATTGGTGATCACAGAAAAGTTCAAATGAATGAATTAAATGAACTCCGTGATCAAGCATACGAGAACTCTTTGATCTATAAAGAAAAGACAAAGAAGATTCATGACTCAAAGATCAAAAACCGCGTTTTCAACGCTGGTGATCGAGTCCTTCTTTTCAACTCCAGATTGAAGATTTTCTCGGGAAAGCTTAAATCCCGCTGGTCTAGACCATTTACTATCACTAAGGTTTATCCTTATGGTACCATTGAGTTATCTCAACCCGATGAACTTTAAAGTGAATGGTCATCGAGTGAAGCATTATTTTGGAGAGGACATTCCCCCCGTGATTGTCCCAGATCTACAAACTTTCCCCATGAACCAATGAATGCGGGATCGAGTCGCTAGCGACTACTCGAGAATCAAAAAAACAGTAGCATGCCACATGGGTTTTCACCCATATTTCTGACTTCTTTCTACTTTCTACCACCCTAGTGTGCTTGCCCCATATGTGTATAAAAAAAAAAAAAAAAATCCTTGCTAAATAATGGCCGTAGTATTTCCTTTTACGTTTATGTTTCGGCATAACCGCCGGTACTTTGAATATTGAGGGCAATATTCATTTCTATGGGGAATTCCTACGAATTTTATCATGTAATTATACCACCAATTTTGGCCAAAAATTTTTTTTTGAGTAAGTGTTTTACACTTTCATTTGGTTATCAGTCGCCTTGTCTAATAAACAAAAGGATTGGCTAATCCAGAGCAAACGCTCTTGGTAAAGATATCTCAAATCCTTTGACGGCTTGCAATTTGCCCAAAATTGTATGGTATTCAACTCACCATATCCTAAAAAGTGAAAAGTTGGCTAGCCCGCAAGTTTATGGCTTGTGGTAAAGGCAGGGGAAAAACCATAATTGGTAATCAGCTCACCAAAGATAATATTGATAATTTATCTTAGAGTTGGCTAGTCCGAGGGCAACGGCTTCGGTAAAGACAAATCAAATCCGTTGAAAGGTGGTGGTTTGCTCAAAATCACATGGTTATCGGTGTACCATGGTTCTTACTTGTACTGAAACATTTGGCTACCCGAAGTAATGGCTTTTTGTAAAGAGATGAAATCCATTAAATTTTTCTCAAAACATTGCTAGGGACTAGCAATAGTTTAGTGTTGGGGATTGATGAGTGTGTAAATACTCATCATTTTGAGTCAAACTGCAAATCTAAAACTAAAATGCTCGAATGCATCAAAATATGAAAATATTCCAAAATTACATTTTATGTGTTTTAAATGCAAAATGTTTAAAATCAGATGAAAATTGAGCAAAGTTTGCAATTTGCCAGTCCCCCAAGTTTCAAAAGTTATCAAAACATCCCCTGAACATGTAATTTCAAAAGTAAAACAAAGGTCCTTTAAAATCATAAGTTGTCAAATTTAGTCCTTTGGTGAAAAATATCAAAAGTTTGAGAAAATTACAAATTGGTCCTTCAAGTTTAAGAATTGGCGAAATGGTCCCCGAAAATCGAAAATGGCAACTTTGGTCCTTGTAATATTAAAACTTGTCAATTTCAGTCCTTGGAGCAACTTTTCAAGATTGGCAGCCTAGGTCCTTGGTCTTTTCAGAAAATACAAGCTAAGTCCTTGTCATTTATAACTCTTTTGACCTTTGGACCCTATCACAAACCAAATTGACCCCTATCATATACCCATGGACCCCTGTCTTTTCCTTTTTGAACCCCCAAGTCAAAAATAAGATAAAACCCTACCAACTCCCCAATGTTCACCTTCTTCCACCTCATGCTTCGCTTTCCCAAATTGCCACCGCCCATATCCCATCACCTTTTCTCCTTCCACCCTCATCATCCACCACCCACAATTAATGCCACCCCCCCTACTTGCCTGTTACAGAGCCCTACAAGTCAAATGTCTGCTTCCCGCCAAAATGGAAAAATGGCCAAAACACTCTAAACTCTCTCATTGGCCAAAATGAGAGGTGGGATCTGCTCTAAGGACACGTGTAAGCTCATTTGAAGCATAAAAGAAGAGAAAGACAGAGAAGAAAGAGGGTAGTTAATTTTCAATTTCACCTGTATGTCGTATTTTTTTAAAATGTCTTAATTAGCTTTCAACTTTGTATTTTTAGCTTCATGATACCAAAACAAGTTATCTAGTTGATATAATTCAGTTTGGATCTCTAAATCAAAGTTTCATTTCATTTGCATATCTTATGTACACTGTTCTAAATTTCAAACTCAAACTCTGGTATTCAAAGCTTCAATAAGCTTTATTTAAGCTCAAATCATCTTACTTAAGCTCTATATAGCTTTTTGTAAGCTTGGGGAACGCTCAATCAAATTCCATTGAAAGTCAACAAAAGTCAACTTAAGAAGCAAATTGGATTCAAGCTGGTTGGAAATGGAATGGGTGTTGCAGAGAGTTGGTTTGGGTTGAAATGGATTAAATGGTATATATGGTTTGGTTTAAGCTACAAAACCAGTGGACCTTTGTGAGCCTTTACTCATTTTCATTTTTGTTGTTGCGTTTGTGTTTGTGCTTATAATAGTGATCATTAAACCATTTCAACCGTCCCACTAGTAGTATTAGGATAATAGTAATAAGAAAAAGTGATAACATCTACTAGATAAGTGTTTAGCCAAGTTAGTAAATCAAGATGTTAAGGGATGTTTGATTTGGTCGATCTCTGTCTTGTGGGTTTATTCAGTAGTGAGAATCTATTGGATAATGCTTGTTTAGTTCATTTGAGTCCATATCAATCTTAGTTTGGTCTGAACCATTAAAGGTCAACATTCTATCAAATCTGTCTTAACCGATTATCCGTGGTGGATTTGATTTGCTAACATTGTTTTGTGTTTAGAAGTCTAAAGTTGTTTTGCATTAGGCTAATTACATCATATAACATCAATAACAAATAACAAATTGATTCAAAACAATTTGGTCAAATGTTCATAACTATGTCAAAGTCAAAATTGCAAAAAAATGGATTTGAGCTCAACTGAAAAGTTTTTCCTTGACTCATTTCTAGGTCTTATTAGGTGAAACTTGTTGTTTCAAAAACTTCAGTTGGTGCTCTTTCTTATAACCATTTTAGCATAATTTTACAATTTTCTTAAAAGTTGCAAAACAAGCTTGTCTTTTAGGCCTTTTTGCCTGCTCCAATGCTCAGTTTAAACGAGCTTTCTCGATTTTGAGCAGACCTTGCACGAGGGCTCATAAGAGCTTCCCTTGGTCTGGTCTTTGGCTCATATACTCTTGACCAAGTCTAGTTGAGGTCTCATTACTTGCTTTCTAGTCTCTAGCTTATTTAAGTGCTTATATTGTGGTGCAAGTAGCTACCCCAATTGTTATTTGCACTTGAAACTCTAATAATCCAAATCTGTACTTGATTGCAAATCATTGGTTGTAGCTTGTTGTTTTTAGTTCAATTAGAGTAAATTTAGCATATTGTAGCTGTTTCGGTGTGGTGCTTGTTTGTGTTCACTTTAGCTTATTCAAGTGCTTATTTCATAAGCACTAGCATACAGATTTCATTATCTTCACAACACCATGTTTTCTATTTTTCCTAGATTCCTAGTATAATTTTAGAGTTTTCAAAATTTTCACATTTTCCATAACAGTTTGCTATTTTTCTTAATTAAAAACAGTTTTTAGGATTATTTAAATAGCTTTTAATACAAATAATTTAGAAAAAGTCCAAAAATAATTTTCATTTTATTAAGTTTAGATAAATATAAATAGTAAAAAAGTAATTTTTCAGATTTTCATAGTTTATTTTGTAATTTTTTAGTAATTTAATTAGTTTTAAATAGTTTAAAATCCATAAAAAATAGAAAAATAATCAGAAAAATACCAAAATAGTTTTGAAAATTCTATTTTGTTATTTTAGATTTTTCTAAGTCATAATTTTATTTTTCTAGGTTTATTTCATATTTTCTTGTAATTTAGGTTATTATTTAATAGTTAAAATAGTTTTTAATTAATAATAATTAATTAAATAGTTATAAAAATAATTTTATTTTTCTTAAAATTTTCTTATATCATTAGGTTTGTAGAAATATCATTTTCATATCTTTAGGATTAATATTGTGTAAGTTTCCGTTTTTTATGCGTCAGTAGATTTTAATTTGATTTATAAAAACATAAAAACAAAAACATTAGTTTAAAAATAGTGATAGCGTTTATTTAATAGATTTTAACTTTTTAATCTCCTTTAATCTTCGTAGTTTATAAACATCAAAATCCTACTTGACCACTATCCTTGGTGGTTAGTAGACATCGATTGTGTTAAACACCGGTCAACCTCCGTGGGACTTAACGACCGGGAATCCTTTGTATTCTCGATCTTAAATTGCATTTGTGCTCGGCGGTTTTAAGTTTCTTACAGTTGGTCATTCACAAGTGGCTGAAAGCTTGACGTGAGATAACTTGATTCGGCACAGATCATAAATCATATTGCTATTCAAAGTTAGAAAGATCATTTTCTGGATATATCCAGCCGTT
>OU343224.1:279501596-279586528 GCA_910596185.1 Chrysanthemum makinoi
CCCACACACCTTGAACAACAACAATCTTCAACAACGACTACTCCTGAAGATAAAGGCAAAGCTATTCTCACTACTTCTGAAATTTCTCAGGGTAATAAGTTGCAAAAGGCCTCATCAGAAGTCAGACTGGATCCTCATGCACCAATCAGGATTCCCTACGAAATTAATAGTAAAACCTACCTTATGACTGTGGATCAGATTAATGCCTATCTTGCGAGAGAGGATGCACTAAAAAAAGGTTGCAGAAGAAAAGAGGTTTACCAAGCCTGAGATGATTAAGGTTGTTCAAGAGGAGGCTGAAAAGATTGGGCTTGACCAAAAGAAGATGGAAAGAAAGCAAGTTGGTGAAATATTCAAGAAAGCTCATGATGCTGAAATGCTTGCATTAAGGAAGAGATGGGATGAAAAGGTCAGGAAAGCTGCTGAGCTGAAAAAGCAAAGAGTAGATCAGTACAACTGGACCATGTCTAGCCGAAGATACCCTGAGCAAATCACTGATGTCAAAACAATCCCCAAATCAAACCCTGTTGCAATGAACGTCTATAGTGGAAGTGATAAAAGGCACTTTGAAGTGCATGATCCGCTAAAATTCACTGACTTTGGGATCACTGAGTTAGATTAATTGGGTCCAATCATTGAGAATAAAAGAAATGTTGTTGTCAAGGACCTGATGAATTCTTTAAGCAGGAGGTATGAGAGATTGAGAAAGTTGCCCACTAAGCTTGGTATTCAATTTGCACTTCCTGAAGCTTAAAGCACACAACCCAGATCATCCCAAGGAAAGAGGAAGAGGATGAAGCTGGAACCTGAAATCAAAGTCTCTGGTCTTGATTGCAACAGTGCACTCCCTGAAGGCGCAAAGTTTGTAAACAAAATGGTCATTGAGCAGCCTGAGAGAGGACTCTTCTTTAATGATGCCTATAAAGATCCTGCTTTTCATAGATGGAGTGACACTGACAAGGTTGGTATTGATTCAACGGTAGGTTACTTGATGATGGCATCTCAAATTCAGACCCCTGAGAATATCAGGTTCTGCATTGACTTGAAGAAGAAGATAAATGACCATCCTGATCAAGAAAAACTCTTGTCAAAGAAGCCTATGCTTGCAGCACTTGGTTACCAGCTGGACTGACTTCAATCTGCAATAGCATCTATCTTTTATTTCTTATACTAGCTGATAGGGACTTGTAATGATCATTAATAAACAATGTATTTTGTTAGATCAATGTTCTTCATTAAGCTTACATAGTACATTCAGTGTAAGAAGAAGCCTCTTGCTCACTTCCACTGATCAAAACACTTAGGATATTTATATATCCAAATAGGGGGAGACTGTTGGGTTAGGTCGGTACCCAAACCCCTTAAGTTTAGGATCTGAATAGAAAATACCCTAAGTGTTTATGTCCTTAAACACTAACAAGTCACTAATTGCATAGTCACTCAGTGACTCATCTTTAGGACACTTCGAACTAGACTAAGAAGAAAGTCTCTCCACTCAGTGAGGTGGAACTCAAAGGGTGACGACTGTGTTAAGAAGAAGATGATGGGTTCAGTGGGTGATGACAATAACTCACTGAATCCTATAACTCCTCAACAACTACAACCACTCAAGATAAAGACTGGAGATTAAGAAGACTGAAGAATGGGCGGGACAAGGCCGGAGAAGTTTAAATGCATAAGGAGGAGTCCTTATCAACCATAAGTCAAACTTTCCCTGAAAGGCTAACAACCAAGATCGGTGTCATCACTGATGATCAGAAACTAGTATTGTCTTTTACCCAAAATAGCTTCTTGTAAACAGAGACAAAATACATAAGTATTTTGTTCTCTATAGCTTATTTCAGTATTATCTTTTAAGAAATAGTTAAAACTCACATTTGTATAAATAGGCATAAGGATGGAGTGAAAATTAAGCTAGCGCATAAAATGTGTTAACATTCACAAGCAACTTTCACTCCTCCAAATACAACTAGTCCCTGAAATAGTTCAGTGGTTCCGTGTAGTTGTGCTTAGACTTAGCCTAAGTTTAGTGAGGAGTTTACACCACACTTGTCATTCAATCCCAAGTGTTATTCCGCAAACACTTGGGTAATATATTCTTTGTTTCGTTTTAATAAGAATATAAACGTTGAAAAATCTCTTGTGCATTCACTTTACTTTAACTTGTTAGACTGATTTTTCAAATTACTTTACTTAAGTCATGGATCACGATTAGCTTTATTTGTAATTTTTCTACTTGTGATACGGGAACAACACTCATTCACTCATCATATTAGACCCGTAAAACCCGGAAAAATGACTAAAAACAATCAGATATACCAAATTATATTGCAAATATCCTTGAATTGTGTTTTATGTCTTATAGGTACAAAATGATTGAAAACAAAGTAAAAACGGACATTTTTTGATCAACTCGACAATGTTGTGCATTTCATCAAGGCAAACGGAGTCAAAGTCAACCCCGGGATGCATTTTTGGAATGAGCTTGGAAAACTGATAACATCAAATAGTCGTGAATATTAAGTGTCAATTTCCCCCGATAATGCTTGTAATTTATATCATTTATATGGATTTACGCTTGTTTTCCATTGTTTTCCACTTTCAGGTAAACTACGAGCATTGGAGCTAAAGAGACGCGGAATTTGAGAAATATCAAAGATTTGTCATAGTATGCTGACTTTGAAGAAGTTACGGCGTAACTCATATCTCACATTATGCCGTAACTAAAGCGTGACTCAGAAAACCAACTCATCAGAAGGTTACGGCGAACTCTCCCCAAAGACTACGACGTAACTATATTAGGTCAAATGAGGTTCCACGCCGTTGATAACTACGCCGTAACTATTTCATCAACTACGGCGTAACCAAGTAGTATTGAAGATACGGCTTAACCACCTATAAGGTTACGTCGTAACCAGCAGATCTAGTGCAAATTACGAAGGAATTGAAGATTACGGCGTAACTCTTACATTAGTTACGCCGTAACCCATATCTGGCATATAAATACCCCATGATTTTCAGCATTTCAGAGCATCCCATTCCACACATCACAACCAAAGAACGTGGGAAGAAGCCAAAGGCAGGTCTAGAGGAGCATACGGAGCTGTCTCCAAGGGAGAGATCACTCCCCTATGATAAGCATTAACATTTTATCTTTTCTTTACTTTCGATTCATGTATTTCGTAACATTAAATATTGAATTGATTTTTATGGTTAATATGAGCGGCTAAGAACCTCTTGGCTCTGGCCTAGTTATGATTCCTTAATTGTGTCACAATTCTCAATTTCCGGTCATTTTTCAAACTTTAAAAAATTTTACTACTCATCTCGGGAATTTACTATTCATCGGTTACTATTCATTGTTTTCAAAGTCGAGTTGATATTTTGAGAGGTTATTTCAAAATTTTACTATTCACTTTTACTATTCATTTCCAAAATTTTTATTTCACATTCTCGTAAGTTAACCTATTTTAGTGATAACCCAAGAATTTGACACTCATCGGGTCATTTTCGCAAATTTCACGAAACCGTGTCCGAGAATTACTTTAGGGTTTAAACGTCATTCGGGCATCCCGATATGTCCATAAAATACTATAAACATTAGAAATATGTATTTATACCATTTTACGACAATTCCACAAGTTTTGGAATTTTACATTTTCCAGTTCTGCGTTTTACGCGAAATACGCGTTTTTGACCAGGTTTCAGGTTTTAGCAACGCGTTTAAGCAACCCGATAGAACTTACCACTCACCTAATATGCTTATATAGAGTATATTAATAATTTTTAACATATTTATAAGTTTCATATTTTTAGGATACCCGGTTTTAAGTTTCGAGGCTTAAAGACTTACCGTTATCAATTACCGGGACCAAGACGCACTCCGTAAACACAAGATAGTATCTAAACATCATAAATATCTAAGAACCTTATCATTTTCAGCCCATGTGGACGTTTATAGACCTAGCCAAGACATATGGTCATTTAGATAAACACATATGCTTTACTTAGCACCTAAGTTACTTTCCTAGATAATTTCAAGTAGCAAAGTCCTAGATAAACTCTTTTAGTCTTCGTTTATCTCATATTTATCAAGAAAAATCTCTCATCTCTTCCATTTTGCTCTCCATAAATGAATTTCATCAATTCACCATCACCTTCCATACTTGATCTTCATACAATAAGTTATATACCAAAGTTAAAGCCCTTAGTGATCACTACATGAATCTTTAGTTTGTTTCATGATTCCATGGTTGAATTAAAAGTTATACAAGGTGTGTGGGCTGAGATTATAAGGTTATTACAAGAGTTAGGTCAAGGCTAGCAAAGGTTTGCAAGAGTTGTGTTGAAGATTTGGAAGCTAGGGCTTTGAGTTGCAAGCATAGGTTTAGTGATCTTGATTCTTGTTTCTTGTTTAGTTCATCACAAGGATTGTAAGAAAACTCCTATACTTACCTTTGATTTCAGTAAATACTAGTATTTCATGTATTTAATATGTTTTATATGCTTATTATTGTTGATTGTGCTTGGATAAATTGAACTAAAACACTAGAAATCGTTGAAAGGGACCTTAATTGCAAAATAGTTTCTGGACAGGGGGTATAAATGGAATTACTGGGAAACATCCGGGGTCTGATAAACTTAGGTGAAAACATAGGGAGTTATATCTATGTCTTGTGGTCGTTTCTCCGAGTGGCTCATGCCGTAACTCATCACGATGTGTAAATTAGAGCCAAAACGGCAAAACGTGTCCAAATATGAGTAACAGATTTCAAACGGGTAAAACTCATAAAACTTGCATATAACCAACTGTTGGTCAAAGAATAAAAGTTGTAGCTAATACCCTAACTTGAACGTGGCCACTGGCCGTGCGTTAATCGGAGTTGTAGAACTCGACTTATGCCCAAAACCGTGAGACAGTTTGCTGCTGATTGAAATAATTAGTACATCCAAGGGTAAATTGGTAATTTCACATTAGTTAAATAATTTCTGGGGCAGTAGGGCCCACTAATCTGTTTAGTACTATCAATTACCTTTCTGAGGACATAAAAATCGAATCGTGATCATTTACGGTTTAGAAGTAACGAGTTAGACGGGGAAAACTTAAATATAAGAAACGTAAACACTTATACGACTTCAAAAATGTTAAGTATCCAAGCATAATTGATGTAATAACTATATAAGGCATGTTTATACATTCACATCGTTATTTTAGAACCTAAGACACAACATCATATTCTAGGTTGCACGTTGAGGTTTCTCGGCTTATCCATCGATTCAAGTATTATGATATCATTTATTAAGGTGAGTTCGTAGCCCCACTTTTACTCGTTTAATTGTTTTATAAACTCTTTGGGGGAGATACATGCTCAACTACTTGCTTTTACTTTACCTTTATATGAACTTAAATAACTGTTGTTTCACTACTTATGCTAGTAAGTAGATTGTGCCCGAACTAAATTGATCAATATGTTATGAACACTATTATTTGAACCACTTTCCTTGATTTTGAGCCCTTCGACATATATATTTGAGCTCTTTTAACTTGATAGGAACATATTGGCATAGATTTGAACACTTTAACTTGATTTAACTCTTTTGACATATAATTAATCTCTTTAGCATGATTTAATTCTTTTGACATATAATTAATCTCTTTTAACTTGATTTAATTCTTTTGACATATAATTAATCTCTTTTAACTTGATTTTATTCTTTTGACATATAATTAATCTCATTTAACTTGATTTAAAACATTTGGACATATAATTAATCTATTTTAACTTGATTTAAAACATTTTGACATATAATTAATCTCTTTTAACTTGATTTAAAATATTTTGACATACAATTAATCTCTTTTAACTTAATATAGAACCTTTTGATATATTTTGAACTTGTTTGACTTTATATTGAACCCTTTGACTATTTTGAACTTGGTTGACATAATACTGAACCCTTTGACTATTTTGAACCTTTTGATATGTTTTGAGCTCTTTGACTGTTTTGAACTTTTGAACTCGACTTAAACTCTTGAACTTAATTACGAACTTTTGAATGGAACACTTGAACTTAATTACGAACTTTTGAATGGAACCCTTGAATTTAAATACGAACTTATGACTTGTTTGAACTTATTGAACCGTACGTGCTATGACCTTGACCTAAAGTCTCCCACGATCGGAGCATCACTATAAAGTCTCCCATGATCGGAGCATCACTATAAAGTCTCCTATGTTCGGAGCATCACTATAAAGTCTCCCATGTTCGGAGCATCACTATAAAGTCTCCCTATGTGAACGGAGCAATACTAAGTCTCACTTGTACGGAGCAGTGCAAATTCTCCTATGTTCGGAGTGTTCTTAATTGTGTATAATAGTTGTATGATGTACTGTTCGTACATTCGCATTGTTAGTCTCCTATCACTAAGTAGTATGGATAGCGCTATTAGAGTTCGGCCAACCTCTCGTTCACTATGTTACGGGACGCATATTATTTATTCTAGGGGCTTTGCCTGGCATACATTATTATATACGTGGTGCTATATTCTGAACTATTATGACAGCGTATACTGGACCACTATACACTATATTTTGTGCAATGGGTTGTGAACACACAGGTTGCAAGTTTTGTATGGGCGGAACATGGAACTGAGTGGATTTACAATGCCTTTGCTTTGTGAACTATTATGATAACGTATACTTGACTTCTAGACATGCTACTTTTGGCAGTAGGTTGTGAACACACAGGTTGCAAGTTTTGTATAGGCGGAACTTGGAACTGAGTGGATTTACAATGCCTTTGCTTTGTGGACTATTCTAAATGACCAAAAACTTTGCCTTTGCTGCATGAGCGTTCTTTAAAAAGTTTTACATGTTTAACAAACTCTATGAACTCACTCAACCATTGTGTTGACACTTTTAGCATGTTTTATCTCATGTATCTAAGGCATTCACTTCATGGCATGCATGTGGACTTATCATAGAGTCGCGGTGACGACGCGTCTCACATATATTTTATGCACTTAACTATCGTTTGATTGTAACAAACTCATTTTTGGTACATTGGAAATCTTTTGGGACCTATGTTTTGTAAACTCTGATTATTTTACTTAATCAAACGATATTTTCAAAACGACACTTTAGGTCGTTCGATATAACTGTAACTTTGATGCTATGACAGTCATCCCCCAGGTATTCCATTCCGCTGCAAAACAGGTAATTTGGGGGTGTGAAAAATTGTTTTGTTTGCGTTTACATTACTTCCGTATAATTATTTCTAAGTATATGCATGCATAGTTTATTGGTAGCTACCCTTGTTTCGGTAGCTTTGAATGGCGGTAGAGGCTAGTTGCTTAGGAGATATGACCAACTGACCCTAAGTGAGTAGACTGAGGCGTGTCTCATGATGCTGTTATGCTAAGGGTATTCTCCATGACTCTTACTGGGACTGCCAGAAGATGGATTGAAAGATTGCCCGCCGGGGCAATTAATACTGGGGCTCTACTTAAGAAGCATTTCATTCCGAGGTATTGTCCTCCATCGAAGATTTCTAACCAGCTCTTGGAAATCCATAATTTCAAACAAGAAGATGATGAAACGTTGTATCAAGCCTGGGATAGATACAATGATCTCCTTTACAAATGTCCTACACATGATCTGAATAACCAGCAAAAGGTCAACATCTTCTACAAAGGAATCAACGTAACTACAAGACAGATGCTGGACTATCAAGAACCTATTCCGAACATGACTTCTACTCTAGCAATTGAAGCCATTCAAAAATTGGCTGATCATTCTCAAAAATGGCACAACGGAGGAAGCAAAAGAAACCAAAGCGGAAGTTTTGACAAAATCGCAGCAATCTCTAGTAAAATTGAAAATCAAAGTCGAGATATGCTGAAAGTCAGAGAAACCGTTCATGCCATCCAAGTGGGTTGTGAAAGCTATGGGGAGGACATCTCACGAAGAATTGTCCTCACGTTGACAAACAAAATATAATTGAAGAAGCCAAATATGGAAAAAAATTGACCGTTTTACAAAGATAATCGAAATAGTAATGGATACCGTGGAAATTACAACCGTGGGCCTTATTGAAAAAGAAAGCCCAATCTTGAAGAAACAATTAACAAATTCCTGGAAAGTTTAGCCCAAAGACAAAAGGAACAAGATGAGTGGTTAAAAGAATTCCAGGAAAACACTGACATTAGCCTTTCCAATCACGACACAACCCTAAAAAACCTTGAATCTATGGTGGAAAAGCTTAGTAAGAAAGTGAGAATGAATACCAATAAACCACAAGGATCAAAACCCACAATGGAATGTAAAGTGATTTTTGCTGATAATGACTCGAAGATACAGGCCAAAGATATGAATTCTGGTAAAAATTCCATCGACAGATCTGAGTTACGCCGTAACCTGTCTGAAGAGTTAAGGCATAACTATGTTTTTGACAGCGATCATGGGGTTATGAAGAATGTTGATAAGGACGACTCTAGCCAGTTACGCCGTAACCAAAAATCTGAGTTACGGCGTAACTAGGATACGTAGGCAGATGAATTCCTCGAAGTAGACGAATCAGGAACCACTAGAACAAAAAGTGGATTTGGCCACATCGAATATGTGTGACGATATACATATAGTCACACATGATTTTTCGGCCGTGTGTGACTAAAGTCATCGCTACGACCATAGGTACTCTATGGTCACGTGTTTGACTTTTTTTAGTCTCTATTGCAAAAGAGTAACCAAAACCGTAACATGTGTGACTAATTAGGTACAAATTTTGTTGGATTAATCCATATTAGTGACCATAAACACTGTATAGTCACACAAAGCATGTTTGTTTTGGGTATTTAGTCACATACAATTAAGCATAAAGTGGCCAAAAGTGTTAATAAGTGTGACCATATGTTGTTTAAGGTGAAGAAATATGTCTTTTGTGTGACTATTGATCAACCAATGGCCACTTGAATTTTATGTTTGTGTGGCCTTTTGTAACATTTAGTCAAACAAAGCATGTTTGTTTTGTGTATTTAGTCACATACAATTAATCATAAAGTGGCCAAACGTGTTAATAACTGTGACCATATGGTGTTTAAAGTGAAGAAACGTGTATTTTGTGTGACTATTGATCATCCAATGGCCACTTGAATTTTATGTTTGTGTGGCCTTTTCTAACATTTAGTCACACAAAGCATGTTTGTTTTGGGTATTTAGTCACATACAATTAACCATAAAGTGGCTAAAAGTGTTAATAAGTGTGACCATATGGTGTTTTAAGTGAAGAAATGTGTGTTTTGTGTGACTATTGATCATCCAATGGCCACTTGAATTTTATATTTGTGTGGCATTTTCTAACATTTAGTCACACAAAGCACGTTTCTTTTGGGTATTTAGTCACATACAATTAATCATAAAGTGGCCAAAAGTGTTAATAAGTGTGACCATATGGTGTTTTAAGTGAAGAAATGTGTGTTTTGTGTGACTATTGCTCATCCAATGGCCACTTTAATTTTATGTTTGTGTGGCCTTTTCTAACATTTAGTCACACAAAGCATGTTTGTTTTGGGTATTTAGTCACATGCAATTAACCATAAAGTAGCTAAAAGTGTTAATAAGTGTGACCATATGGTGTTTTAAGTGAAGAAATGTGTGTTTTGTGTGACTATTGATCATCCAATGGCCACTTGAATTTTATATTTGTGTGGCATTTTCTAACATTTAGTCACACAAAGCACGTTTCTTTTGGGTATTTAGTCACATACAATTAATCATAAAGTGGCCAAAAGTGTTAATAAGTGTGACCATATGGTGTTTTAAGTGAAGAAATGTGGGTTTTGTGTGACTATTGCTCATCCAATGGCCACTTTAATTTTATGTTTGTGTTGCCTTTTCTAACATTTAGTCACACAAAGCATGTTTGTTTTGGGTATTTAGTCACATGCAATTAACCATAAAGTGGCTAAAAGTGTTAATAAGTGTGACCATATGGTGTTTTAAGTGAAGAAATGTGTGTTTTGTGTGACTATTGATCATCCAATGGCCACTTGAATTTTATGTTTGTGTGGCCTTTTCTAACATTTAGTCACACAAAGCATGTTTCTTTTGGGTATTTAGTCACATACAATTAATCATAAAGTGGCCAAAAGTCTTAATAAGTGTGACCATATGGTGTTTTAAGTGAAGAAATGTGTGTTTTGTGTGACTATGGATCATCCAATGGCCACATGAATTTTATGTTTGTGTGGCCTTTTCTAACATTTAGTCACACAAAGCATGTTTGTTTTGGGTATTTAGTCACATACAATTAAGCATAAAGTGGCCAAAAGTGTTAATAAGTGTGACCATATGGTGTTTTAAGTGAAGAAATGTGTGTTTTGTGTGACTATTGATCATCCAATGGCCACATTAATTTTATGTTTGTGTGGCCTTTTCTAACATTTAGTCACACAAAGCATGTTTGTTTTGGGTATTTAGTCACATACAAATTAAGCATAAAGTGGCCAAATGTGTTAATAAGTGTGACCATATGGTGTTTTAAGTGAAGAAATGTGTGTTTTGTGTGACTATTGATCATCCAATGGCCACATTAATTTTATGTTTGTGTGGCCTTTTCTAACATTTAGTCACACAAAGCATGTTTGTTTTGGGTATTTAGTCACATACAATGAAGCATAAAGTGGCCAAAAGTGTTAATAAGTGTGACCATATGGTGTTTTAAGTGAAGAAATGTGTGTTTTGTGTGACTATTGCTCATCCAATGGCCACATTAATTTTATGTTTGTGTGGCCCTTTCTAACATTTAATCACACATCGAATTAAGCAAACTGTGACCAAAAAGTGTTAATAATTGTGACTATATGAATCTTTTAGTCACATATAAGAAATCAATGTATATCAAAACAAATTCAAATATATATATATATATTCAGAATATATTCAAATACAATAAAAGTGGAATGTATATAAAATTGTAATGTCGTACATAATAAAATTCTCAATAATTTAACGACTTCTGACTCTTGATCTTCTTAGCTTCCTTTTAAATGGCATCACTAGAGATGTAGCGCTTCGTTTGTAATTTAGGTGCAGTGCTGTTCTCACCAATCAGTTTTAAGGTACTTGGTGGTGTTACATGTACAAAACAAAAGCCGGGGTGTATCAAACACTGAATTAAATATGAAGAATGATATATGTAGGTTTATAAAACACATGCATGTATGTACCTTTTCATCGAAAACCACTTGATCCTTTGGCCATGCATAAAACCACCTAATGTGATCCTTAACTGTTTTGAGACAGTTACTTCCTACATCCGGTATGCATGCTGCATCCACTAAAGATTTTTCAATAGACACTCAGAGCAATCCTTTGGTAGTGGTTTGTTATGAATCATTTGTTTTCCATCAGTTTTGTACACGGTACCCTCCGCAATAATAGTTGATTTCTTTAAGTGCCACGTCGCACTTAATTACCTAAAAAGATAATTTGTTGTATGTATATATGTATCAGTAATTAATTAAACTAAAGAACATATGAAAATGTTTAAATACATACTTGTGGTAGTACTGCTAATGGAAACTCATTTTCTTGTGATTCGGAAAGTTGACGTGAAGAATCCTTTCGTTTTGATCTAGTCGATTTCTTAGATGCGACAGATTTAACAGTTCCTATATATATAATACACGGTAAATAATACATGTATGTAGAATTCAAAAATCCCAGAGGGATGATTTATTACTTACACTTATTTCCATTTCCTTTTCCAAAGTTGCAAGTCCATTAGACTTCTCAATGCTCGCAATTTTCTCACGCCCAAAGAACACGTGTTCCGCCTCCTCATCAACACTGCTATTTATAAGATTAATGTTCACCGGAGACACCTGAAATATAAATTGTTTAAGAAGATTGCAGCAGTATTTAAAAGGGTAAAAAAAAGATGGAATGTTACTTTCTTATGTCTTACATCCGTTTGTGTCAATGGAGTTGAAGTTAAAACACCCCTTTGTGCAGCCAATTGTTTCATCAAATCCTGTATATCAGCCTCTTTTTATTGACGTTGGTGCCTCTCATTATCAAGTTCACTTTGAAGTGCCACCACTCTTTCATCGATGCTTGTCTCGATTCGAGGCGATCAAAATACCTCTTGTAGGTTACTCCACCTCCCACTCCCCTCGGATATCCTCCCTTTTCCTTACCTAATACAACTGTCATGGCATCAATGCTATGATCAAGCTTCAAGATTCCTTGTTTGATCTTGTCGTCCGTTTCTTTCTGCACACACAATATGTGAAATAGGTTATTTAATTCTACCAAGATAACTTGTAACTAACAAGATTAACTAAAACACCACATGTATTAACTTATAACTAACAGTTTTAACTAATACAGAGCAAAGATTAACTTATAACTAAACAAACATAATAATAAAATTTGCAGTCAAACTTACAAATTTTTCTCCCAATGATCCGATATCATCATCGCGGATATTCTCCGCTTTTTCACCTTCCTTTCAACCACAAATACACCACGCGGTGGTTCTTCATCTGGTTCAATTTCTTTAATCTCGATCTTATAAACATCAAATACATACAAATGTAAGATAAACGAATATAAACGAAAGTATGATGCTATTAATTGCAAATGTGCAAATGTTTACTGTTACCATTTTTTCTATCACATGGGCGTATCCACCTCGTCCCATTGTATGATCATAAACAAACTTGGAACGCGATACTTTAGCTTTTGCTGATCTCACCTTGCAACACAAAATCATACGTCGTTTAGATGTAGTATTGTTGATAGTATACAACTAATACATATGGAAACATATGAAAAGGTGAAAGATATTTGAACTTGAATAAAAATGAATAATTAACACCTTGTATTCCTCGGGCTGTGTAGTTTACAAAATTAACCCAATCTTCAGCTTTTATAATTGCACTATACTTTGCCGGGACTTCATTTAGTTTAGAAAGGGTATTTTGGTTGGGCAATATGTTGTTTTGTATCAATTTCATTCTGAAATTCCTTAGAAGTTGACCAAGACGATTCATTATCAGCTTTCTGACCGTCAAGTCAACATCAAAATATCACTGCAAAGATTAACAAATTGTTGTTAATTAGTTGCACATACTGTAAATAATGGTGTAAAAATTGAAGTTCTGGTTGTTTTGCTTTAAGCCTGATTTATTGGAGTAAAATTAGGGCTAATGATGGGGCAGTTTTTCAATTAAGGAAACCATAATTTCCAAATTAATTTTAAAAATTTTGGCTAAAATTTGGCTCTAAATTTGATAATTTTAAAATGTGGCTCCAAATTTATAATATAGCATTTAAATATATAATTTTTTGCTACAATTTAAATATGAATTAGAAAATCTAATTTTTGAAAAATCAAACAATTTTTGAAACCAAACACCCATATTACTTCAAACCAGCTATGTCAAAGACACATATAACTGCAGATACTCTAAAATCACCACATGGCGCATACAAATGAACAAACAAAAGCTAAAAATGGACATAAAGCAACTATAACTAATAAGCAGTTCCAGATAAACAATTAAGCACAAAAATAGGCAAATCAAACCAAGAACTGCTGATACATCAAACAACCCTAAGACCTTACTTTAAGCCTATAAATAAGCTATTTATAAGCAATTAGATAAGCTCTAACATCCTCAAGCAATCAAAAAAAATCAAGAAAACATGTAAATGCAATTAACTTAAAGCAAAAAACAACAAACAAAACACCGTAAATCTAGTGGTTCAATCAAGAATAATTGTCATGAACAAACGCCTCCAGTTCTAAACTTCATTATCAGTCATAAAAAAATTGACAACAATCTAAAAATTGAACATCCTAATCCTACAATAATACATTCTACCAATGCGAATATGAACTTAAACACCACAACCAATTCCTAAATTCAAAACAACATGAAAAAAAAGATGAAACAAACTAGACACATTACTTATATTAACAAACATATTTAGCATTCGTATGGATAAACCATCAAAAGATCCATACATATTCCATTGTTAATATATCTACATACCATCCCATTAAACCAAGACATTAGACATTAGACATTAGACATAAACAGATGACACTAGAGCAAAAGAAAACATCCCATTCCATAGCGAGAAACCCTACAACCATTCATCGCCTGAATTTGTTATTCCTTGGTATCGATTTCCTCCTAAGATTGATTAATGAGATCATTCAACCCCTGCAGCTTAGACCTCCCAGCCTCCCTGTCATCCCTAAGATCCACCAATCTCTAAGGACCTAATGTTTAAAAACGGCAAACTAAGTCCTCCTTCTTTTAAACTATGACTATAAATTAGGGGTGTTGATCCGTTCGGTTATCGGGTTTTGTTTCGTTAAATCGGTTATATTTTTATTTTGGTCAACATGAAAACCGAAACGAACCGAACTATAATTAAACCAAAGCGAACCGAAAACCGATTATGAATTAAGTTCGCTTCTTGGGTTGACCCGAAATTAAGCTTGATTCTTGGGTTGACACATATGGTTTTAAACCGAAAATGGATAATTAAGTTCGCTTCTTGAGTTGACACAAAATTATTTACATTTTAAGCCATGGCTTCCACAATTAGCAACCTACAAACATAATGTTTGAGTAAATGCGACGAAAACGTGCAAAACAACTGGAAACGGACGAATGTGTGTAAAAACTAATACAAACGGACTAAAAGATGAAAAAACCAGCGAAAACGTGCAAACACGGACGAAAACCTATAAACAAAAACGGAAACGTATAAAAACTGATTAAAAGGGACAAAGACGTAAGAAAACGGACCAAAGCGTATTAAAACAGACGAAAACGTGTATAAACGTATTTAACTGTAAAAGTGTAAGAAAACCAATTAAAACGGTTGAAAAATTCTTAAAAACATACGAAAATGGGTAAAACGGATGAAAACAGGTAAATCGGACTAACTTAAACGGACGAAAACATATGTAAAACATATGAAAATGTATGAAACGCTTGACAATGTAATGCGTTAAAATGTAAAACGTAGAAAACGAAAGTATTCAAACGGACGGAAACATGAAAAGACTAGCTTAAAACGTGTAAACACGGACGAAAACCTGTAAAACAAAAACGGAAACGATAAAACAGATTAAAGGGGACAAAGACTAATTTACTAAAACGTATTAAAATAGACAAAAACGTATAAAATACGAATCGCGTAAAAGTGTAAGAAAACCTATGAAAAACGGTTGAAAATTTCTTAAAAACATACTAAAAATGGGTAAAATACATCTAAAACATATGTAAAACATATGAAAATGTATGAAACATTTGAAAATGTATGTGAAAATGTAAAACAGATGAAAACGTATTCAAACAGATGGAAACATGAAAAGACTAGCGAAAACGTAAACACGGCGATTTAAACCTGTAAACAAAAAATGGAAACGTGATAAAACATTAAAGGGGACAAAGACGCATTTAAAACGTATTAAAAGAGACGAAAACGTGTATAAACGTACGAATCTGTGTAAAAGTGTAAGAAAACCTATGAAAACGGTTGAAAATTTCTTAAAAACATACGAAAATGGGTAAAAACAGGGTAAATCGGACGAAAACGGACGAAAACATATGTAAAACATATGAAAATGTATGAAACGTTTGAAAATGTACGTTAATATGTAAAACAGATGAAAATGTATTTAAACGGACAGAAACATGAAAAGACTAGCGAAAACGTGTAAACACGGACGAAAACCTGTAAACAAAAATGGAAACGTATAAAAACAGATTAAAGGGGACAAAGACGTATGAAAACATATTAAAACAGACAAAAACGTGTATAACCGTATGAATGTGTGTAAAAGTGTAAGAAAACGTATGAAAATGCGGGCTAAAAAGTCTTGAAAATAGTAAACAACCCCTAACTCATATAGTATGGCTAAACATATGTGTCAGCATCCTATTGTGTCAGCAATTTACATAATATTGTATGCAAGTAGTTACATGTAAGGTATTGCAATTGATGTTATCATAAGTTTTGTATTTTAGGTAGTCTATTTAATATCTTAATAGCGATGCACATGAACTATATCCAAGTTTTGATTGCCTAATGTTTGAGTAAATTGCTGAGTTTTTATCGTCATGGTCTTTGCAGTAGTAATTTTGATTACGCAATAGGTCGGAGGTAAATTCTTGTTGCGTAATGTTGTTGTAACCTTGTCGGGTAATGTTTACGTGGATTTTGTTATGCAAATTTGCATGGTTCGCAAATTAATAACCACCGCATTCATTGTTTGCCAAAGTTGTAGTGTCTATAAAGCAAGATTAGTCTTCTTCAGTTCTACTGTAGATGACTACATAGTAATGATGACTAACTTTGATTTTGGTCAATGTGCTACATTGTAAAGATGACTAACTTTGATTTTGGTCGATGTATTGTAGTTGACATATTACGTTCTAATTTATGTTATTGTTCGTCCGATTCGATTCGATTAATTTTTTTGAATGGTAAACTGTGACCCGAACCGCGGGTAACCGCTCATTTCGATACCCGCATGTCCGTTACCCGCTAGAATACGGTTCGGTTTTGGATAGTAAAATGAACTACCCGCCCCATGATGGATAGTTAAAATCTCTAACCGAACCGAAATTTAACCGCCTCGTGAACACTCAAAGATATAGGGGCTAGTTTAGATCCAATGAAAAAATGAAAGGTTTAAATTGCAATACAAGATATCTTCCTAAATACTCCTGCATATCACTTTTTTTTAAACTATTGCATATCACATTTATGCATGGAATAATATGAAGGGGCTACAGTAACACCCAAAATAAATTTTCCGATGCCTCTTGAGTGTTTTTTTGTGATTATTTGTGCAAATTGTGAGGTATATTGTAATTATTTATACTTACCTAACCATAAAATCAACACACAATTATCAATAAGTTTAACCCTAAACACACAGCTATCAATAATTTTAACCCTAAACACACAAAATGTCTTCCACACCTAATATCGATGAAATGAAAGCTGCCAATGAATCCGCAAGCTCGATGCTTTCAGGTTGTTGATATTGCAAGACATAGCAGAGGAGAAGAAGTTGATCGAGAAGCTTGGAGAAGAGAGCAGCATTCTCAGGGAAACTGTTGCCAAAAAAGAAGAAACAATCGATGAGGCTGGAAGATTGTTTACTCGTTTTAATGCCGTTGCAGCAACATGTGAGTTTTCCTTTTACACATTGGGTTTTTTTTTTCTTTTGTTTTTTTAACCATGAACTGCAAATGTAAAGTGATTGATATGCATGTTTCTGATATGTTGATGGATACAAATGCATGTTTGGTATTTTTTTTGCAATGTTTAACATATCCTAAAGAATATAGTATCCTTTGATCATAATGTAACAGCCGTTTTATTAGAACTATATGCGATTTGATTCTTTAGAATATTGTGTGACATGTAAATATAGGATGATTTGAATAAAAAAATCATGGATATATGTGGATTGTGGAAAAACGTAGCAGCTATTCATTAAATAGCTAATTAGACAATTTGTAAACATATGTTTAATCTAGGTTAGTATAGCTTTTATATGATTTGGTAAAGCACTACACCTTATGTAATTAATTATCTGAGCTTAGGTTTAAACTTTAAACATTGGATGAAGCAATGGCGTATGGTATGTTGGGTAGATTATGGATTTCTTACTAGATTTTAACAAACGTATGGGGTAAGATGATTAAACGTAAAAAAATACAGATTTTTACTCTAAAAGGACTATATGATTATTGATTTTTGAAACATAGTTAAATATGTAGTAGTACATCTTCAATCAATTTTTGTTTGACACCTTAATGATAAAGATGTATTGATCATCTAAGACTTGTATTAGTTGAATGTTATGCATATGTGATAACCTTATTCACCATTAAGACGATTGTGATTATAAAATAGAATGAGCATCCAATTGTTGGTGGAGGCAAACCGCACAAACATTAGGACATTGCAGGTAAGTTGTACTTAAAATGCTTACTTAAGGTTATAAATTTATCAATGTAACCATCAAATTGATATACGTGCTTACTTTTTAAATTTAAGATGCTTCCTGCTTTGTTTCCTGAAACACTGTACCCCAAGAAGTGCTGGATATACCTAATCCACAATAGGGAACCAAACATAAGGTTTACTGGAAATTGGTTCGTGGTCGCATTACTTTGCAAGGGTCCGAGTGGCAAGCTTTTATTGATCAAAGCCAATACATCAATGTTGCCACATTCCATTTCATTCGTCAGGAAGAAGACTGTTATTATGTAACAGGGTACAACGATGCAGGCCACGAATGCCCTGGATACGATCTGGCTCTTCTAGGTTACAGACAACGTAGGTGCCTGGTTACATTGGATGAATATCCTGCACAACCTTTGGTAAAAAAAAAATGTTAATCAATACATTGTATAAGTTTGTTGAAAATGGGAATTATTTTAATTGTTTGACCCGCTAATGTTTTCTTTAAACTAAAATGTTACATAGGTCATTCCTTGCAATTTCCGGGACAATACAGACAATAACCAATTTTACGTTCTTGTTGCTGGCGTGCCCGTAGCAGCTATCACTCACCGTCAAATTGAAATACTGGAGGAAAACAGACACGTGCATGAGTTTGGTGGGCACGGATGGAATATATTGGTTCACGATGAAAACCTGTTTGCTGGCACAAGAGTTGTTTTCACAAATCTCCTAAACAATACTCTTTCCCTGATGCCATTTGCTGAAAATGGATTGATGATGCTCAACTTGTGCAACGTATAGAGCTGAATCGTACAAGACCGTTCATGAGAAACCCCGTAGATGAAGGTATGTTAATCAAAGTGTAGACATAATCTATGATTTTATTTTAAAAATAAACCTTTCCATATAATAGCTTTTAAATTATTAATTACCATTTTTATTAAATTCCAATTGCGTATGGGTGTATGAAACACATATGTGCATGGAACGAATGTACAGAGCATGAAAGTGAAAGGGATTGTTTTACGCCCATCCTAGCATATGTCACGGACAGGAGTCGTTTGGTAAGTAATGATACAAATCGGACCATTTCAGTCATTATTCTGCAAGAAAAACTAATATATGCTTCAACACATGGACATACTTTTGATTAGAATACTACATTGTTCTTTTTAATGCAGAACATACCACATAAGTTTACGAAGCGAAATCACATGTGGAAGTACCATAACGCATTGCTGAGATACCGGGAAGACATGGAGTTTTATGTGAACTTGAATTTGCAACACCACAGCGATAGGCCTAGAAGCAAGAACCACGTTACCATAAACGCCATATGGAGAGAGATTGTTGAGGAGTGTGAGTGGGAACGAAACAAAATGGTCAGATTCAATGATGTAGTAGAAATATACCAAATAAACGTGATATGCGAGAATCAACGAATCGACCCTTTAAGAAAAAGATCGACACGCAAAACCCGCGAATATACGATAAGTGATACCGGGCAAGTGATTACCCGGGTCGTTTCCCAACGAGGAGTGAACTGACGGTGACGTTTTGGTTTGGGATTGGATGCTTGAATACAAAGAATTTTAAATTTTTGAATTTTAAACTAAATGACGAGAATTTAAATTAAGCAAGTAAACTAAGCTAAAGCGACTACGGGAAATTAAAAACTAATCTAAGGCAACAATAAACGTAAAGGGAAACTTAAAATTAACTAAAGTGCAATAAAACGTAAAACGGGAATTTAAAGGAAAGCAATAAAACTACACTAAGGAAATCTACGGGAGTCCTAAAATTAATCTAAGATACTAAGGGAAACTACGGGAAACTTAAAGCTAATTAAAAACGTAATTAACATAAAATCGGGCACGTGCGGGTCTCGCACGCGCTTTAAAAAGTGAAAATGTAAAAATATTAACCCTGAAAACTTAAAATTAATTTTCTTACATTCTAAATGACAAAAAATGATTTTAGGAAAAAGCCGGGTATTTTTTCGACTTTTATTTTATTTATTACGAATTAAAAACCAAATTAAACTAATTAATTAATAAAAAATAATAAACTAATTTATAAAAATCTGGGAAAATTACAGAAAATACTTTGACTTACGCTGGTTCTAGGAAAAATATAAATCTGGTCACAGCTTATAGCAATAAGCTGTTAAAAAGCTACTAATCCTAATAAGCTTAAAACCGAAAATGACTGTAAGTAATTAATAAAGCTAATCGTAACACAAGACAACTACTAATGCAGATGGTAAATGTATGAGTGGTTTTGTTGTTTAGGGGGCAGCATGTCATGGGTTCAATCCCCGCCTTCTGCTTTTTTTGCACTTTATTTTTTTTATTTTTGCAAAAACTTATAAAAGCAAACTTTTTAACAACTTAAAAATAAGGACTTTTTTGTAAAAATAACAATTTTGAAAACTTAAACATAAGCTAGAAAAGAGCTTTCAACAGCAGCAAGTATGCTTAAGAAGGCTTAAAGCTAAAGGCACATCGACTAATGTGAACAAATAAGCTATAATGAGCTAGACCTAAACTAACTAAGCTATTGTATCTAAAAACTACTAGGGAACATAAATAAGCAATGGAATTAAACTAATAAGCTACCAAACTTAAAGCTACTGCTGCTGCACTAGGTGCACTAAAACAGCCCATATGGGGTTCACTTTAAGGCTAAATTTGAATAAGCTAAAGTGGAGCTCAGCTAATGAGCTTTTGGGATAATGAAGACAAGCTGGGGGGCAAGATTTTGCCCCCACAAGTACCTAATTAGAAGCTGAATACAATAAGCTAGGGGCTGTGCAAATTGGCTGTGTAGGGACTGTTGACAGAAACTAAGACATTAAGACAGCAATTGGTAAAACTCATGAAACACAAAACTTGAAGTGAAAACTTGAAACCTTAATTGAGAAAGCCTTGAAACATGTTTGTAAACTCAGAAAACAAAGATTTAACCAAGTTTAATGATTAGAACCCTAAAAAATTGCTAATTTCAAACACCCCTTTAAGGGTAAAACGAAATTTTTTTGAAACTGAAATCACCTTGAGACAATAAAAATGATTTTTCAAAGTTAATCATAAGCATCAAATGAGCTTATACAAGCTTCTAAACATCTTCTAACAAGACTTCAAGTGACAGGTTTTAAGAACATAAAAAATTGAAAACTGCATTAACTAAGAAAATGGAATTAACAACTAAAATAAAATTTCATTGAAAATTAAAGGTTTACAAGGAATGTAAATGACAATAAAACTAAAATGGTACTAGAACATGATTTTCTAGACAAAGTTTACAATTACACCAAATGCCTATATATACTAAAAAAGAGATGTGAATCTGTCTTCACTTTTGTTTGCTTTGTCTGCTTCCTCATTGTGCTTTGTTTGTGAGAGAGGAATGAGCAATTGTCCAAGTGTGCTTTTTCAAGTCAATCTAAGCCATCGAAATAATCTTGGGCACCAAAGAGTACAATCTAAGTCGTTGGTTCCTTGGCTTCTTCTTCACAACCAATGAGGTGGATGGGGATTGCCAAGATGGTATTAGACCCATGTGGGATGTTCTCTTGTTTGCTTCTGGAGTGAGAATGACAGGAAGTGAGAGGAGGGAAAGGGACAGGCAATTTTTGCCGCCAAGGTTGAAGGGGTTTGGTTTCTGGGTTTGTTTTTGACTTGGGAAAATGGGTAAACACAGAAAAATGGGTAAAAGGGATTGAAATGGGAAAGGTTAAGTATTTTGTTTTAAAAAGGTTTAAAGTAAAATTTGTATTCTGTAAAACTTAAATAAAAATGTATTTTTTTTAAAGGGAGAAAAACATTTTTAATAAAAATTGGTTTTAATAAAAATAATTGTTGTAAATAAAAATGGTTAAAAATAAAAATAATTGTTTTTAGTGAAAAACGTTTTAAGCGTAAAAGGTAATTTGGGTTCGGGAGAAGGGTAGGGTTTAGGGTTCGGTTTCGGGTTTGTTTTTCCACTCTCACTCCAAAAACGCGTCCCGGGCTCCAAAAAAATGTAGAAAATCAACTCTCGGCTCCGTCCGCAAAGCACGCTTTCCATTCCAAACTCAATTCTGTCCGTTTTTGCCCTGTTTTCGATCCTTTTGTACCTGAAACACATAAAAACACATTCCAAGGATATCTGCAGTATAATTGGTTATATTTCAGTGTTTTTAGACGCTTTTGTGGGTTTTTCGGGCTTAAAATGATGAGTAAAAGGCCACTCATCATTCAATCTTGTTGACTTTGTCATTGACGACCAAACTTCGGTGTCTTCCCGTACTCCAGTTATAAATCCAGTATTTAGCATGTGTTAAAACGTAATTCCAGGCGTTATCAGTTGTTATTGGTAGACATGTTTATAAAAAGATTTTAGGATTGTGTAGGATTTGGTTGGCTTCATTTAGGGTGTGTGTTCCCAAGTAGTTGAAGCCATTCATGAGATGGAATGTAAACTACTTGGTATAGCCCCTATCTGGAAGTGTATGGTTCATACTGGTGCATTAAAAGGTGTTCTTTGTGATGGTTTTGTGTCTGGTTGTCATCTCTGTCCATGGTTGTATGATATGGGCAGTTTGTTTTTATTATCAGACTTATAAGAACAGTTATATCAGATATTGAATATCAGTGTGTGTTGATTTTTCATTTTACAAAGTTTCCTTGATTAATACAAGTTCATCTTTGCACCAAAAAAATATATATATTTTGTGTTGTGGTCTACTTATAAACAGAAAACTTTAGTGGTTAAAGCTGCTAGTACAAAGTTAAGTCTGGTAGGTTAGTTTTAGTGGTTAAGACTGCCAGTACAAGGTTAAGTCTGGCAGACATAAGCTAAGTCTGTTTAGTATTCGTAGTTAGTTCTGTTTATGAAAAACATAATAGTTTTTTTTGTGAATATTGATAATCCAATGGCCACATCAAATTTCCTTTTGTGTGGCCATTTCTAACATTTAGTCACACAAAGCATGTTTCTTTTGGTTATTTAGTCACATACAATTAAGCATAAAGTGGCCAAAAGTGTTAATAAGTGTGACCATATGGTGTTTAAGGTGAAGAAATATGTCTTTTGTGTGAATATTGATCATCCAATGGCCACTTGAATTTTATGTTTGTGTGGCCTTTTGTAACATTTAGTCACACAAAGCATGTTTGTTTTGGGTATTTAGTCACATACAATTAATCATAAAGTGGCTAAAAGTGTTAATAAGTGTGACCATATGGTGTTTCAAGTGAAGAAAGGTGTATTTTGTGTGACTATTGATCATCCAATGGCCACATGAATTTTATGTTTGTGTGGCCTTTTCTAACATTTAGTCACACAAAGCATGTTTGTTTTGGGTATTTAGTCACATACAATTAACCATAAAGTGGCTAAAAGTGTTAATAAGTGTGACCATATGGTGTTTAAAGTGACGAAACGTGTATTTTGAATGACTATTGATCATCCAATGGCCATATATTAAGTTACGTGACCATATGTACTGGATTTTGGCTACACTTAAATAATATGTGTGACAAAACGTTTAGCGTGACCATATATGGCATTTGGTCACGGTGTTAGTAGCAAATGTGACTTTATAGATTAGCTTTTGGTAAGCTAACACAAACTAAACTTTAAACACACATATTAACTTGCGTGAACATATGTAATGGATTTTGGCTACACTTAACGAATGTGTGACAAAACATTTAGTGTGACCATATATGGCTTTTGGTCACAGTGTTCAAGTGTGTGACATATATTTGTCACTGTTTATATGTATATCGTGACTAATGCTTCAACCTTACTTTTCATTTGTCACTTGTTCCAATTTCAGATGTGGCTAAAGAGTTGGCAAAACATATCAGTCACCCTTAAATAATGTGTGACAAAACTTGACTCTATGATTTGGACACACAAAAAATTACTTCATGTGACTAACGCATCAAGGTTACTTGTATTTGTCACGCGTTCCAAATTCATATGTGGCTAAATGATCTTAAACAAAATCACCAGATACCTTTAGCCACACAATGTTCAATTGTGTGGTGATACAGTTGTAATGGTCACACAATAAAAATTTTCATGTGTGACTAATTAGTAAATGTTGTCAATTTTCGTACCTTCAGCCACACAAATATGCGAATGTGTGGCCGTTCCATTTCGACCATGCGTGACCAAATCCCATTTTTGTACTAGTGAACACCGGATATTAACGAATGGTCCCACGATATTAACTTATGCCCTATGTCCCCATCTACGAGGAAATATCACTGGTGCAAAAAGATACCTGTAGCTAAGGGGGATTGGTATGATCTATGGGCCTCGTGTGACCCCAGAATTGAAATTTGCGATGGAGGGAGCGATAAGGATAGGGTCAAGAATAACAAATTCATGTGGCCTGCATATACTGATGATGAAAGACTGGAGAAACTTTCCTTCGAAGATGAAGAGGAGCCACCTATCACTCACTGGTGTACTCCGATAATCATAATCGACGATGAATCCACACAAGCATGGCCTACGTGTGACGCCTTCTGCGAGTATTGCAACGGTGGGGATAGTGTAAAAGAAGAAGAATGGACGTGCCCTCATGAGCTTGAGAGACATAATATCAAGTTCGGGGATTTTACATTTGATGATTGGTACGCAATACAATTCGGGAATGCTAAGATTAACCCGAATCTTCTCAAAAAGCTCAAGATTGACTACTGAGGAGTTTGATAGACTCTTTTAGATCGTTTTGAGCCTTAGGGTTTAACAATAACAATGACAATACACAGCGGATAAATAAAAAATAATTGTTATTGACACAAGGTTTTCATCGCCATTAACTAACTAACTAACTATAGACGTTTATAGGAACATGTCTACTAACTAAACTAATAACCTAGGCGCTTACAATAAACTACACGCCTAGGACACACACACACCTTTAAGTCGACTACATCTTGGAAGACATGTATAAAAACCTACACCTATATCCTCTTTATATACTAGAGGATTAGGGTTTACAAAATACTAGAAAGGACTAATAAATAAAACTTCTTTTGCAAGCAAGTCCTTCCATCTTTTTGTAGATTTCTTCTTTGTCACTTTAAGCCCTTGATGTTTCATTCTTTATTGTTTTGTATCATCGAATCAATAAACCCAACAATCTTCCCCTATTTGATGATGACAAAACAAACACGATTCTTGTACGAACTTCCCTAGACGAAGTAGCAGAAGTTGAGATAATTAAATCTCACCATGAATGAAACATTCTTGTCTTCCTTTGTCTTCCCCTTAATCCATGCCACGCCACTCCAACATCTCTTCCCCTTTTTGTTATCAACAAATAGAGAACATATGCAAACTTGATCTTGACCACCACGAACCAATACCACACATCCAATTCATCCTTCCAATGTCACAAATTACCCTCCATGAAGTTTTCCGAAACTAAAAATGAACTTGAAACAGTAGAAATCTAAACCATCAGTAGCAATACTAATCAATAGTAGTAAGAATCAAACACTTCCCCTTGAGTGGTGCATGAACATCAATTGATTCTTCAAATCTGTAAGCTCTTTGTAATGATCACTTGTGAAGAAAACCAAATATAACAAACTTGATGAATAAGTAAAATAACCCAAACTTGGGTCTTATATCTTGCACTATAGATGACATTGAACGTATACCTATGTATAGGGAGACCTCAATCTCTTGACGATAATCACTGAGAACAATAACGTCACTCCTTTAAGTGTTATGTCAATTCTTTGTCATAATCATTGAAGCACGAATAAGTTACCTCCTGCTAAAAGGTATGATAAAATACGTATCCATGTAATTCCACTTCACCTTCAAATAAGTGATAAATAATCCTCTTCGTAAACAATTCTTCAATAAAATCAACTTTGAGCTTTTAAAAGTCTTTTAAGAACAAAAATCCAAACTCCTTGTGTGTGTGAACTAAATCTTGTGTGTGTCATTCGATATCCTTCAAACCATCTGAACTTCCTCTCAAATTCAGAACCATACTAGAACCAAAACCAATTCGTTCTATCTTAATAACATGCACATCGGAATAAACTTAATCAATTCTTTGTTATTGAACAAGGTTTTCATCACCATAAACTAATTAACTAACTATAGACGTTTATAGGAACACGTCTACTAACTAAACTAATAACCTAGGTGTTTACTTGTTGGATCGATGTACTCTAACCAAACTAACTTAAATAGCTTGTTAAGGGTTTAATAACCTCGGATAAATCCTAAGTTATTAACAATGAAACACTGAGCAAACTCTATTAATTATGCGGAATTTACTTAACAAAGCTAAGAAGAATATAACTTTAACTTTCAATGATTTTATTAATAACTCTAAATCTGCTTGTTATGCAGACTCTTAAACAGCTCTAAAACACTAATATCAAACTCTCTAAAACTCTAATAATACGTATTGTAAACTTGTGAACTCGTTAACTCTAATGCCAATCTAGGGGTCCTTTTATAGGCTTAAGGATAACCCTAGTCGGTTTACAATTTGTAACCTTGTACGACAAGTAATCTAAACAAAGAATATTCTAGAATAACAAAGCTTTCCATAAACGAATATAGCAGTTCTTTAGCTTTGTAGTACTTTGACTTCGACAACAGTACTTTGACTTCTTCTAGTACTTTGTCATTCTTCAGTACTTTCATATCCCAACAATCCTCCCCTAACTTGAATTCTACTTGCTTGACTTCAAGTTCCTTTGTAATTTTATTTTTAACTTCTCCATCTTCAAGGAAAGATTGTGTCTTTGTCTTTAGATTGTATCTTTGTAGTCTTTGTGCTTAGATCAGTATTATCAAAGTATCTTTTAGAAATAATTCTTTTACAGCATCATTCAGCAAGCTCCATCTTTGCAGTAACACAGCAACATATGACAATTTGTACATTAATTCAGTTTAAGTTGCAATCTATTCTCATCACTTCCAGGTGTGTAAACTCCTGTGAGAGGTGAATCATTGAAAATTTAATGAATTTTTATGTCTCTTTACCAAAGCCATTAACTCTGGAGTAGCCAAATATTTTGGTGTGTAAGACCATGGTACATTGATAACCATATGATTTTTAGCAAATCATCAGCTATCAACAGATTTGATTTGTCTTTACCAAAAGCTGTACCCTTTTGGACTAGTTAGTTCCTGCATCCATGGTGAACTAATTACCAAATAATGGTTTTTCCACAGCCTTTACCACAAGCCATTTTCTTGTGGGCTAGCCAACTCTTCACATTTACTGATATGGTGAGTTGATTACCATACAACTTATTAGCAAGTTGTCAACTATAAAACGGATTTGAGATATCTTTACCAGAGCCGTTTGCTCATGGATTAGCCAATCCTTTTGTAACCAAGGTGGATTGATAACCTATTGTTGTTACCATCTCAAAAACCATTTATTTCTTTTAACCTTTGTTTCAAAATATTTGTTACTTAACAAAAGTTTCCTTTTAAAAATCATTAACTGGTTTAAAGCTGCAAGCAGTACTTTGATGAAAGTACTATTTGATCAGCAGTACTTTGAATAAAGTACTGATATTTCAAAAATAATTTATTCAATAAAGATTCATACCAGTTATTCATCATCATCAGCCATAGTAGTTCATCTGATAAACAATTTGATGACCATAAGAGCAGTTTCATTATCTTCTTCAACTTTCATACCATGCTCTAGCATTCTCCTCATAAGATCTGATGTAAGCGGATATCTTCTGTCTGCTAACATGTGAATCATAGTCCCATCTTCTAACTCTAGAACATGTACTCCAGATTCTTCAAAGAATCTCCAGCTGATAATCTCCCAATCTTCTTGGTTTTTCCAAATCTCATCAGTGCTTGTTTCTTCAGTTTCCCAAATAGCTGTGAGATCTCCAAGCAAGATTAAACCAACTCCTTCTGATGGACTGTGTTCAAAATATTCTCGTACCAAATGATATAAATGAAATAAATCCACTCTATCTATTATGTGCAATAGATGCCATAGCATATTGAACACCCTGAAGCTTTCATCTTCTCTGTGAAACATCAGATAATTTCCATCCTTTGATTCTACAACTTCAAAAGTAGTTATTGGAGATTTGTTCTTCTTCATTTCAGCATCATCTTTAGAATACTCAAATTCTACTACTCTTAAGTAATTCCTTAGTTCATCATCAGTATCAGACCTTAATTCAATCTTCTTTGATGGTTGTGTGTCTTCAACTTCAGTTGTTCTTTTTCTTTTTAAGCTTCCTTTCTTATCATCTTCTTTCTGAGCATCATCATCTTTAAAATCTTTGATACTCTCAACATTCTTCTGATAAGCCTCTCTAACAGATTCATACAATTGTTTCATCTCAACATAATTCAACTTCTGCAATCCAATATACCCTTGACCTTTTAAATATGCCATCATTGCATTTCTTTCCTTAGCACGATTTGGTCTTCTTGGTAGAGCAGAAACATGAATTGGTGACTTTAATAGTACAGCAGCTTCAGCATTCAATTCTTCTTGTAATTTCTTAGCTGCTTCTTCATTCTTAGCTTCTTCATTAGCAACTTCAGCATTCAATTCAGCTTGTACCTTTCTAGCTGCTTCCTCATTCCTAGCAATTTCAATTGCTCTAATATCTGCCAATGTAAGCTTCTTTTTCTTCTTTGTTTCAATCAGTTTACCTTTTCCTTTATCTTTTGGATCTATAGAAGGTTGAGAAGCTCTTGGTTCTTCTTCTGTAACTCCTGGAATGCTAACACCCCTTGGCTTTGATAAATCATGCAAGATCTTAGCAATGGTTTCATCATCACTTGCAGTGTGTATAGGTTTGGGTGTATCAGCTTCCTTTTATGGTATAACTGTTGAAGGACCAGCTTCCTCTTCATATAAAACAGTTGAAGGACCAGCTTCCTCTTCAAAATCTAACAACCTTGGTGTAATTAACCCTTGCCTGTAGGTTCCTTGAAAAGCAGTACTTTGATCAGCAGTACCTTGATCATCAGTACTTTGAACTCTAGTGCTTTCTTCCTCAGTACTTTCAATATTGACTTGTTCTTTAGTACCTTGAGATTGAACATCAGTACCTTGAGGTTCAGCTTCTTCATTCAAATTCTTATCTTCTAATTCCCCCCCCCCCCCCCCCCCCCCCCGCAATTGGAATGAAGATTGTTGTTGAACCTTTTTGCCTTTGGTGGTCTTCTTAAAGTGCCTAACTGGCCTGCCTTGCCTTCTTTGAGACTTGACCCATAGACGATGATGTTGAACCAATGGCCAGACAAAATTATTGAGTCTTCTAAACTTAAGCTTCAACTTCTGAATCTGTGTAGCCTGTTCTTCAAAAGATTTCTTCAATCTAGTCAATTCTCTGGATAAAGCATAATTGTTTAGAGTTGTACCCTCAGGCGCCATAGCTTCGTCATCTCCTCTAGATGGTGAGACTTCTTCGTGTTGAGAATCATGAGCAGAAACTTGTGGAGATGGTGGAGGTGAAACTGCAGTATCTTCTTGAACTTCAGTACCTTGTGATGTGATACCCTGTGATGCAGTACCTTGAGATGCAGTACCTTGAGAAGCAGTACCTTGTGTTGAAGCAGTACCTTCTCTGTCATCACTCTCTGTAGCCTCATCTCTTATTGCTTGAACAACCTCCATCATTGAAGTGGTTAATGGAGTGTGCCTTCCAGTGAATAGATCACTTTTCCTAGCCATAAAAGTGAAAATCTTGGCTGGTTGCACCACAACAGGTAGAAGACTGGTAGGCTTTGGTACATCAGCAAGTTGCTTATTCAAGAACACTTGAATAAACCGTGGATACATCAACCATCTTGATCCATGTGAGATGTGTGAGAGCATTCCATCTAAGATTAGCCTTGAAAAGTTGAAAATTCGATTTGTAGCCAACCCTACTATAGCAGATGCTATGTTAGACCCAAATTGCTCCCATGATGTACTTTTAGCACTAATACAATGAAGCAAGACATGAACTAAATACTTCCAGCGGGGACAAAATAAGGGTTTCTTGAATGTTTGTTCAGTTAAGGACCCTTCATACCCAATGTCTCTGAATGTATCCCAAATCAGTTGCTTATCAAAACGAACAGCCCCTTTGTCATCATCAAACAATAAATCCTCACGAATTGAGGCTTCAGAAACCTTCACTATCCTCCCAGCAACTTTAGCTTGCATATATGAATCATCATTCTCCATGTGAGCCCTAGTAGTTGCCCAAAACTGTTGAATCCATGGCTCAATTATATCTGGTTCCACTAAAAGCGCATAACTAATCGGAGACCCAGTGAGAAAATCAATGATATCATGGAAGATAACATTAGCTTCAGTTTTCTCTAGATTCGCCACCATGTTGTGTTTTGAAACTGTATTACGATTCGCCATTGATGATTTGTTTACTAAGAAAGTGATTTTGATGAAGAAGATAGGTGAAAGAGAGAGAAATATGGAAAAGATTATACTGTATAAAGATGAGAGGGAAATTCAGAGAGTAGTTATTTATAGGTGAGATTTTAAAAAATCACAGCCCTTAATAACAAAGTTACCGTTAGTGAAGTTTACCCCTCAATATTGCCGTTGGAACAGTACTTTGATAAGATAAACAGTTCTTTCCACGTGTGCAGTACTTTCCAAAGCAGTACTTTCATAAAACCAAAAAGCAGTACTTTCCCATTCTCTTCTTTACAATAGCAAACACTTCAAATAAACATGAATTTCCTCCCCTCAAGCAATGCATAGGAATATACTTACACTAAATAGTCCTCCCCTTAAATGTAGCTCAGTAATTAATCATGCCAATGCTTACCACCAAGTGATTGAATCTTGAAACATCAAAGCCTTTGGTGAGTAAATCAGCTACATTATCATCCGTGTGAACCTTGACAACATTAATGAGCCTGTGCTCATAACAATCTCTGATGAAGTGATGTCTAATCTGAATGTGCTTGGTCTTGGAGTCATAAACTAGATTCTTCACAATGCAAATTGTACTCTCATTATCAATATTGATAGGAGTATTCTTGAAATTGAACCCATAGTCCAAGAGTTAATTCTGCATCCACAAAATTTGTCCACAACAGCTTGCAGCAGCCACATATTCTACTTCAGTAGAGGATGTTGCTGCAATTGTCTGTTTCTTACATTGCCAGGAGACTAATCTTCTTCCAAGATATTGGCATCCTCCAGTAGTTGATCTTCTGTCATAGTTATCACCTGCATAATCACTATCTGAAAAAGCTTCCAAGTGAAAAGGTGAATCCTTTGGATACCACAACCCCAACTTAGGTTGTTGTTTCAAATAACTAAAAATCCGTTTCACTGCATTCATATGAGAGACCTTAGGTGAGACTTGATATCTTGCACATAGACAAACAGCAAACATAATATCAGGCCTAGATGCAGTGAGGTACATAAGACAACCAATCATGGATCTATACAACTTGACTTCAACATGTTGTCCATCTTCATCCTTGCCCAATGAGTTGATAGATTTAATAGGTGTAGTAACTGGCTTCATAACATCAAAATTGAACTTCTTAAGTATGTCAGATACATACTTGTCTTGACTTATGAAAATTCCCTCCTTTGAATGATTAACTTGAAGTCCTAAGAAGAAATTTAACTCACCCATCGAACTCATTTGAAATTCATTCTGCATCAGCTGCTCAAACTCCTTAACCATGGACTGTTTGGTAGCTCCAAATATGATATCATCAACATGTACTTGAACCAACATGATATCCTTCTTGTCTCTCTTAATAAACAAAGTCTTGTCAATGGCTCCCCTCCTATAACCATGTTGCAATAAGAAAGTATAGAGCCTCTCATACCAAGCTCTAGGTGCTTGATGAAGGCCATAAAGAGCCTTAACCACCTTGTAGACTTTGTTTGGATGTGCAGGATCTTCAAAACCAGGAGGTTGTTTAACATACACCTCCTCTGTAATCTTGCCATATAAAAAGGCACTCTTGACATCCATTTGATAAACCTGAAATCCCATATATGATGCAAAAGCAAGGAAGATTCGAATTGCTTCAATCCTTGCTACAGGAGAAAATACTTCATCATAATCTACTCCTTCTTCTTATCTGTAGCCTTGAGCTACTAACCTTGCCTTGTTCTTGATGACATTCCCTCTTTCATCTCTCTTGACTCTGAACACCCATCTTATACCAATTACCTTCTTTTCATCAGGTAGATCACATAGTACCCAAACTTCTTGAAGTTTAAATTGAAGAAGTTCTTCTTGCATAGCTTCAACCCAACTCTCTTTAGATAATGCCTGAGCTATATTCTTGGGTTCTTCTTAAGAGATAAAGCAAGTGAACAGGCATGTTTGATGATCCTTGTGATTCATCCTGTTTTGTTTATAAACAAAGCTAAGTAAAGCATTGTGAGGTGTAGAAAAACCCTTAGCTTTGGTTCTTGTAAGCACTCCATGAGAAGAAGGTCCAATGATTTGACCAGTAGGATGATCTTTATGAATTTTTAAGGTAGGAGTCTGTGGAACTTCATAATTATCACCCAAATTAGTGAAATCAGCATCTTCATTGGAATCTGAGAAAATACCTTCATTATCTAACTCATCATCAGTATCTTCTGAGCCAGGCATGGTAGGATCATCCAAATCATCCAAAGCGCTGTCAATAGGTGCAGCAGTACTTTGATCGAAAGTACTGTCACCCAAATTACTGTGATAGAACTCTGCAGACTTGTTCTTTTTCTTTGCTTCTTTATAAGCTCTTCTTTGATCATCATTATAAGAATGTGCTACTACATCTTGAAAAAGCATCTGATTAAGTTCCTCTTGTAAAGCTTGATCCTCCGGAGACTGTGAGGATTTTGGTTCATCAGTACTTTGCTTTGGATCAACAGGTATGGGTTCTTCATCAGGAACAACATCAGGTCTAATATGGACTCCATGAACAACATACTGTAAATCTTCTCCATTGTGCACAGGTTGATTTTCTTCTCTAACAGGTACATAGTTCATAGAAGGAGTCAAAACTTCAAGATCAAACATCCAATCAGGACCTTTACCCTTCAGATTTTCTTGATCTTCTAAAAATTCAACATGAAGACAATCTTGAACTTTCTTGGTGACTCTGTTGTACACTCTAAATCCCTTGCTGTTGGTACAATATCTCAATAGATATCCTTCTTCTGACTTGCCATCAAACTTTCCCAGATTATCAATTGTATTTAGAATTTTTAGAGGGCATCCAAAAGGCTTCATAAAATGAATGTTGGGTTTGTTGCCCATTAGAAACTCATAAGGTGTCTTCATCTGAGGTTTGGTAACTGATACTCTGTTAAGCACATAGCAAGCAGTACTTACAGCTTCAGCCCAGAATTGAATAGGTAATTGTGAATCTGCAAGCATTGTTCTGGCTGCTTCAATCAAAGTCCTATTCTTTCTCTCTGCAACACCATTCTGCTGTGGTGTTCTTGCAATGCTGAACTCCCTCTTGATCCCTTTATTGGCACAAAATTCATCCATAAGCTTGTTCTTGAATTCAGTCCCATTATCACATCTAATACCTCTAACCTTGAGTCTCAATTGGTTTTCAAGTGCTATTATAAGAGTATGAATAGCATCAAAAGTGTCATCTTTAAATCCCAAGAAAAATACCCAACTGAATCTACTGCAATCATCTATCACAACCAAGCAGTACTTTTTCTTGTTTAGAACTTGCAATAGAGACAGGTCCAAACAAATCCATGTGTAACAGCTCCAAAGGTTCTCTAATAGTCCTTTCCTCAAGCTTCTTACATGAAGCTTTGTGTTGTTTACCCTTCTTGCACGCCAAACATGAGTGATCATTCTTGTAAGTCTTTGAAGGTAAACCTCTAACTAAATTTCCTTTGACCAATTTGTTGATATTCTTGAAATTTGCAACGCCCAATCTTCTATGCTACTAATGTGCTTCTTCAGATGTTGCTTTTGCCACTAAACATGTAGCTCTTCCTAAAGAGTGAAGACTCTTCATATCCAGACTATACACATCATTGGTTCTTGGTACTCTAAGGACTACCAAGTTATCATCAACAGGCTTGAATTCAGGGGAAAGGATGAGACATTCTGTGTCAGTGAATAACACAGGGTGCTTTTTATCACAGATTTGAGAGACTGACAAAAGGTTGAACTTGAGCTCCTTCACATATCTAACATTCTCAAAATCTATACGCCCTGCTTTGATGGTTCCTTTTCCAGTGATTCTTCCTCCATTGGGATCATTCCCAAATGCAACTCTTCCTCCACAAATAGATCTAAAATCTGACAGAATCTCCTTGTCTCCTGTCATACTTCCAGAGCAACCACTATCCACAATTAGATGATCTTTAAGCTCCTCTTCTGGGTTGCCCTGCACAAAGATAAAAGAGTTAGTGTCTTTTAGGAACCCAAGCCATTACTGACTTGTGTTCCCCTTGTGGAGTAACAAACTCAAATTCCTTGAGTATGTATCCTTCATAGTTTTTGTAGACAGAATCAAGTATTATCTTTTGTTTTAAAACTTGTGGTGGATTTTCAGCAAAACTTTCCTTTTCAACAAAAATCTCCTTTTCTTTTTTCCACAAAATCATCTTTAACAAAAAACTCTGTTTCACCAGTACTTGTTGAAAGTACTGTTTGTTCCTCATCAGTACTTTCTTTCTTAACCCATTTAGTTTTAACTTCTGGTGTAGAGTCCCTTGATCTAGCTACTCTTTTGGAGTTGTAACGCCTTCTAGATTGATAATAATTTGATCTCCTAGGCTTTCCATTCCAAAAAGTGTTTTCAGTACCTTGATTGTTTGAAAATCTAGCAGTACTTTGAGAAGGTACTGCTTGAGTTCTTTGAAAATTATTTGAAGGTACTGGTGGTTTTGAAAAAGGTCTTCTCTGGTGAGGGTACCTATAGTCTTGTGAAAAGTTGCTATGGTTAACCCTATTTGAATGATTCCAGACTAGTTTATTCTCTCTAGGTTTTTGGTTGGCAGCTCTATTCTTTGGGAATTTGCTTAGGTACTCTGAGTGAAAGTCACAGTGCTTAATCAGATGATCAGGACTATAACAAACAAAACACAATTTTTTACCCAAACTCCCAAAATTTCTTCCTCTATGTCTATGACCAAAACTATTCTGTCTTCTAGGTGAATGATTAAAACTGTTTTGACCAAGGTTATCCCAAAAAGGTTTAGCAGTATTTTGAAAAGATTTTCCTAAAGGTACTGCTGAACATGTAGCAGTACTTTGAGTTGAAGGTACTGCTTGACTTTTAACAACATTATCCTTAGGGTTTTCAACAGTTTCTTTTGGGGTTTCAGACCTAGATTGACCAATAAGCTTTTTCCTAAACTCTAGACTGTCTACACCAAAACGAGAAACATCAGGCCTAAGGGGTTGATGACTTCCAGTGGGATGAGGGACTGCATGATAACCATTGTCTTTCTTAAACTCAGGAGGTGTTTCACTAACTGATTCCTCATTACTAGATGTGTCTACATAATTAATGAGTTCATCATCACTAGTGGTTATATCCTCAAAATCAAGGTCATCCTTATCACTAGATTGGTTTTCTTCTATGTTATTAAAGTCCATACCAAAACCTAGGCCAGTTCTAATGTAAGCTCTTCTTTGTTTTTGAACATAAGTAACATGAGTAAGACCAGATTCTTTCCAGGCATCAAACTTTGCTAACAATTCATCTCTCTCCTTAGTCAGTTTCTCAATTTCAGAGATCTTACAATTTAACTTCCATTCACTTAGTTTTAACTGATAATCCTGTTGTTCATACTTTTCTGCCCAAGCCATTTCATTATTTTCTTGTGTTATTATTTTGGCTTCCATAGACTCTAAGGTTATTTGATAACCAGCTACCTCAGACCTAGCCCTTATACAGTTATCTCTTTCAGTCACATAACTATTCAGTACTTTTTGATAAAAGTCATGACACTTAGAACATACCTCAGAGATAGGGGTGAACTTGGTGAAGTAGCCACCATAGCAAGTAGAACAGGATCATCTTCACTCTCCATGCTCCAATCAAAGCTTCCTAAACCATCTCTGGATTCCAAAGCAGCATGTTCAGGTTCCTCATCAAAAGTTGTGCTCCAATCAAACTCTTCCACTGATTCCTCCACAGCTACCATACAATTGGTTACTGGTTCATCATCAAACTCAGCACTCTAGTCAACCTTTGATAAACTCTCTTGAGCAACCAAAGCTTTTGTTTCAGTAATAGGAATTTCTTTTAGCTCAAGTTTTGGTTTCTCAGTCATCCTGTTTGCTTGATATTTAGCAAACCTTCATTCCCTTGCAAAGTGTCCAGTCTTTTGACAATTGAAGCATTCAATTTTGGATTTGTCAAAAGTAATTCCCTGTTTTGGTTTGAATTTAATGCTCTTTCCTGTCTTCTTCATAAACTTCTTGATCCTTGCAGTGATCATAGCAACTTGCCACCTGATATCAATTTCTTCAAGAGCATCCTCTTCAATCTGTGAGAGATCTTCTTCATAAGTGACAGGTAAAGTAGCTTGCTGTGCAAACAAAGAGCATACGACTTCATCTGAGTAGAGGGTATGTGTTGGTGTGGCTTGCTGAGCAAAGGTGGGGGTAGAATAGGCAACAGTATTTTGAGCAACAGTACTTTGAGTAGGAGAAGCAGTAGTTTTAGTGGAAGTACTGCCTCTCTTTTCAGATGACAAAAAGGCTATACTGTGAGACTTTGAACTAGTTTGGCCATTCATCTCATGCTCATACACCTTCAGATGATTGTAAAGATCATCAAAGTCCATGACTTTCAAACCAGGTTGTCCTCTGATCATGGTAGCAATCACATGCCATGTCGATGGCAAACTCCTTAAGAACTTTAGATTAGCATCTTCAACTGAAACCTCTGCTTTGTATAACTCTAGCATACTGAGAAGGTTTTGGAATTTGTCATAAGCAGCATCAAGGCCTTCTTTTTCTCCAACAGTGAATGTTTCAAATTGCTGCTTCAACAGATTTCTGTGCATCTTCTTGGAAGCATCATTACCTCCAAACCATGTCTTGAGAGCAGCCCATAATTGATTTGCATCCTTAGCATCATGGAACTTGAGTAGATGACCATCTGGGATAGCAAACAACAGTATGTTGAGAGCCTTCTCTTGATTCCTTATTGTAGCTGCTGGTAAGACAACCTTAGGTGCTTTGGGTTGTCTAGGAATATCAATAGGTTCTGGAACGACTTCATTACCATTGACAATTACATTCCACAGAGCATGGTCTGTAATTGCAATGTACTGCCTCATCTTCATGCTCCATAGGTCGTACTCTCCCTTCTTGATGATAGGTATCTTGAGTGAGGTGATGGATGGTGGTGGTACAGCTTCAGTTGACATCTTTAGGTTTTTGATAGTTAACTAGGTTTTAGGGTTTCTTCTTAGTCAGAGTTTCCACACAAGCTCTGATACCACTTGTTGGATCGATCTACTCTAACCAAACTAACTTAAATAGCTTGTTAAGGGTTTAATAACCTCGGATAAATCCTAAGTTATTAACAATGAAACACTGAGCAAACTCTATTAAGTATGCGGAATTTACTTAACAAAGCTAAGAAGAATATAACTTTAACTTTCAATGATTTTATTAATAACTCTAAATCTGCTTGTTATGCAGACTCTTAAACAACTCTAAAACACTAATATCGAACTCTCTAAAACTCTAATAATACTTATTGTAAACTTGTGAACTCGTTAACTCTAATGCCAATCTAGGGGTCCTTTTATAGGCTTAAGGATAACCCTAGTCGGTTTACAATTTGTAACCTTGTACGACAAGTAATCTAAACAAAGAATATTCTAGAATAATAAAGATTTCCATAAACGAATATAGCAGTTCTTTAGCTTTGCAGTACTTTGACTTCGACAGCAGTACTTTGACTTCTTCCAGTACTTTGTCATTCTTCAGTACTTTCATATCCCAACAACTACGATGATCATAATCAGAAAAAGGAATTGGCTAATAATGACATCTACTGCATGGAAGATCATTTAAGCGAAACTGACAACAATGAAACCCTAAGTCATTGGTGTGAAAGGATAAAATCTCCTGGGAAGTTTTATGGGCATCATACAACCCTTATGACGATAAATGTAACGGGGGAAGCAGCTTAAAGAGAATGGGAGAAGACAAATTCTTTTAGACCTCAACCAACGATAAGGAAAGGACAAGTTTGCCTTGGTTTGACAACTTAGGATTTGACAGTTGGGTGAAGATCAAGTATGGACATATAGATACATTAACACAAGAGAAGATTTGGAAGGAATGCATGAGTAAAGAAAATTCAAACAATGAGGGTCCTAACAACTCGAGTGAAATAAAAGTTGAGGATGACAAGGAGTTGGTAAGAAATGAAAAGGAAGAATGGAAGCGTGTACTAGTAGAGAATCTGCTCGATGAAGAATGGTTTAAAGGTACCTATTCTGACGATGACGACATTGAGGGGATTTTAGATTACCTTGAGTTGCAAGGGAATGAGGAATTTACTGACCCCGACGATGAATCATATGAGCAAAGGAGGTGCAAACTCCTTGGGATTCCCTACAAGAGGCCGCCACCAATTATTGTCGAAAAGTATGAGTTCACTCACTACCATTTGGGGCCGGAGGAAACATTTTGCAAAATTCGGAAGATCGAGACTAAAGAATACCTCCACACTGCCACGAATGTCGCTTGGTCCAGGCATAACTTGATGAAAGACATTGAGGAAGTCGGGCAAGTCCCAAGGCCCCCATAAAGCCCCGCGGGTCTGAGTCTAACTTAAAGAATCGTAAATAAAGAAAAGCGCTCTTTCAGGAGACAACCCGAATTATCCCTTTCTTCTGTTTTATTTCCATTTCTGTAGGGTTTTGTGTTTTTTACCATTTTTGAAGGAAACTTGGAGTGATTGTTGCAGCTTGCTGATCTGATCCTAGTTACGGCATAACTCATCTCTGTGGTTACGCCGTAACCTACCCCTTGCATTCAGATGCATTACCGATTACGGCGTAACACCATCTCCATGGTTACGCCGTAGCTACACTCTTACAGCGTATGCCAGGTTTTGACAGTTACAGCGTAACTCCCTCTAGGAGTTACGATGTAACCTTCCTCTGCTTTACTTCTTTCTTTTTAAAACATAATAATCTTGTATTAGTATTTTAAATGAACTTTGTGGGTGTGTTCCCTGTAAACCCTCACGAGACTTCACTCGTCCACTTGGGATACCAAGCGGTTTAAAAGGCTTGTTGCATATGCTAAATGCAACCGTGATTCCTATGAAAGTGAGTTAGGTTTGTTTTTTCAGTTTTCTTTTTTTCTTTTTAGAATTATGCTTGTTGGTAGTGTGATTTCAGGGATTGAAGTTTGTTCATGGATGATTATACGAAGGCACGTCTCTTTTTCGTGGGCCTTCTTTCTTTTTGGAGCAAATTTCAGGGAAGTTCTCGTTCTAATTCTACTTTTCTCTTCACCTTTATTTAACGCTTAGTGCAAAAGGGACTTTGTACAATTCAAGTGGAGGGACGGGAGTAGAATTATCTCTTGAACTTTATTTTGCCCTTGTTTCTCTAGTTTATTTTGAAAACTTTTGCCATTTTTAAAATTTTGACATGTTTTTCTTAACCTAACTAGATTAGACCTTAGCCGAGAACATACAACCCTTGATATTATATGGTGAGATTAGCCTTATCCATTTCCAATATTTTACCCCAAATCCACCAAATTATGAGTGTGCCAGTAGCTTGTAAACTTTAGAACTTGGCCTTTGCATCATTTCGAGACCATAGACGAGGTATGTTGAGTTAGCTCGATGTATTTGGACTTTTCAGTTTTAGAAGGCAATATTATAGGATTATCACCTAAATAGCCTACCATTGTGTGTCTATCGATTAGTCACCTCGACTTCTCGACCCCCATGTGAAACCCTTTTGTTTCACTCACCTTTAGTGCAAGATACCCCTAGATACACCCATCAGAGCCATTCCTTTCATTTTGTTAACCCAATATATTGTTTCGATACACCTTAGCCTACCCTGTAGTCTTTATTTGTGATTGGGAAATCATCACTTGCCTAAGTTCAAGGTTCAAGTGGAAAGGTTCGGAAATCACGCTTTCGTCGACGACATATTCCTGAAGATCATTGAAGACCTCCCAAATTCCCGGTGTTCATTTCAAGTGGGGGGATATTATGTTTAGTTGTTATTATTATGTTGGAAAAAAAATGATGATTTGAGGAGAAAAAAAAATTGTTATGTTATTTAGTTATTGTAAAAGTGCATTGTTATAAGCACTATGTTATGAGCTTTGTAGATTTATTATCGAGGAGGCCACCTCGGTCACATTCGAAGATTAGAGTTGGTAATTATGCCAACAGTTGGAGAAAAGGTAGTGTGCCCATCATGACGTCCTCTAATGACACATCTACCTAGTATTTCATGATCCGGTTTCTTGACTTCAAAGCTTGAACTTTGGGCGGATGGTAAGTGGTGATGACTTGGTTATAGATTTAGACTACCTGCTTGATTTTTATTTTACACCATTTATACTTCCCATGTATTATCCTACCCTTTAGTCATGAAGCGTGTCTAGGTGATGCAGCGAGCAATCTTTGGTGTCTTGGCCATAGATTTGGTCATGTATCATTGATTTTGTCAACTTCACCGTGACATGTTAGTAATGACGAGTCACCCCCCTTAACCTTTGTCGTGTCTACCCATATTGCCTTCGAGAATTGTTTAGCCCTTAACTCTAGTGGTGGAGATTTGTGTAACCGCCAAGCTTATGATAGAATACATGCTATGACTGTGCGATTGAGTGATCACCCCGAAATTCACACTTAGAATAGTTGAAAGATTTGAGTGTTTCGTTCCTATTTTGTAAGGTGTTCGGCTTTGTTTTATTCTAGCATAAGGGATTTGTAAACTTATATTTTCCAGGTTATGGGAGATATCTTTTTAGGAATCTTTCTAATAAGGTCTACTTGAGGACAAGTAGAGTTCTAGTGGGGGATATTTGATAACATCAAATAGTCATGAATATTAAGTGTCAATTTCCCCCGATAATGCTTGTAATTTATATCATTTATATGGATTTACGCTTGTTTTTCACTTTCAGGTAAATTACGAGCATTGAAGCTAAAGAGACGCGGATTTGGAGAAATATCAAAGATTTATCATAGTATGCTGACTTTGAAGAAGTTACGGCGTAACTCATCTCTCACATTACGCCGTAACTAAAGCGTGACTCAGAAAACCAACTCATCAGAAGGTTACGGCGTAACTCTCCCCAAAGACTACAACGTAACTATATTAGGTCAAATGAGGTTCCACGCCGCTGATAACTACGTCGTAACTATTTCATCAACTATGGAGTAACCAAGTAATATTGAAGATACGGCGTAACCACTTATAAGGTTACGCCGTAACCAGTAGATCTAGTGCAAATTACGAAGGAATTGAAGATTACGGCGTAACTCTTACATTAGTTACACCGTAACCCAGATCTGGCCTATAAATACCCCACGATTTCCAGCATTTCAAAGCATCCCATTCCACACATCACAACCAAAGAATGTGGGAAGAAGCCAAAGGCAGGTCTAGAGGAGCATACGGAGCTGTCTCCAAGGGAGAGATCACTCCCCTACGATAAGCATTAGCATTTTATCTTTTCTTTACTTTCGATTCATGTATTTCGTAACATTAAATATTGAATTGATTTGTATGGTTAATATGAGCGGCTAAGCACCTCTTGGTGCTGGCCTAGTTATGATTCCTTAATTGTTTTGTTTGCGTTTACATTACTTCCGTATAATTATTTCTAAGTGTATGCATGCATAGTTTATTGGTAGCTACCCTTGTTTCGGTAGTTTTGAATGGCGGTAGAGGCTAGTTGCTTAGGAGATATGACCAACTGACCCTAAGTGAGTAGACTGAGACGGGAAGGGTAAGATATGACCAACTAACGACCCTTTCTACTTGTGCGATTTGACCAACTGATCACCTACCGTTTGGATGAACTTAAGAATTAGGGGGTGAGTGTTTAAGTTGCTAACGCCCGGGCACTCACTATTATAAATCTAGCATGTAGCGGAACTTAATGACATGGATTAGGGTACCAGGAACAACTGGACTTATGAAGGGACACCTGACTTCTCCAGTGGTGGCATCTTTGCTGATAGGTTAGGGCAAATTGACCAAATGTTGTCCTCTTGAATTTGACCCCACCTGAAGTAATTGGAAGTAAGTAGACGTAGACATTACTAGCTAGGAGTAATAACTAGGTTAGTACCACTCTCCTCTATTGATTAAACCTTTGCCTTTATTTGATTTATTCTGCTTTAGTAGTAAATTAATTAATTCCTTATCGAGATCATATTAAAAACTGTGACACCTAGACTTAGTAATAATCCAACACACATAGCTCTTGGGACGACCTCGGTTTTACCGAATACTACACTACACACGACCGGGTACACTGCCCGTTAGTGCTTTAGGGTAGACCATCGGTATAACGAGACTATATAAATATTAAAACCTGGTCAGTAAAACCTGCATCAAAAACTGAACCCGAAACCTAATCCTAAACCTAAACCCTAATATATCATTAAACCTTAAACCCTAGTTACTACTAAACTTAATTTTACAACTAAACCTAAACCTTATTTCCTTACCCGGATAATCAACCCAAGCCCATTTCCCATCTATATCCCCAAGCCCAATCTATTTAACCCTAACCACTTTAAACCCTTAAAACATTTTCAAACCCAACTTACTTTTACCCTATACCCGGTTTCTTTACCCAGTCAAGGAAATTCAAACAAAGGATAAAAATTAAATGCGCTAAAGGGCACTGTTACCCTTTCTCCCTCCCCATGTAACTCTCACAGAACCGAGACAAACCTAGATCACACTCTCTTTTCCACATTGGCAATCCAACATATTCCCATTGGTTTTGAAGATAGATAAAATGATCCAAGGCTGTGATTCATCAGCTTGGGCTCCAAGACAAGATCAAGGGTTCTAAATGATCCAAAGAAGCACAAGTGGACTTTCATAGCTCATTCTACTCATAGAACAAGCACAAGAACAAGAGATGAATCCCTAATCTTTTTAGCATAAATAGGAAAGATGTAAGCCTCAAAAGGCAGTAGTTGTAGTAGTTTTTAAGCTTTAAGGGTTTTTTTAAAGTTCTATTTTTCTGTATTTACAGCTTTGTTAGATTAAATTGTGCTTTAAGTTTCATGTATTGTACTGTTTTGAAGATTAATGAAAGTTTAAAGTTTTTAAGTTTTTAAATTTTGTTTTCTTAAAATTGTGTTAAAGTCATTGCTAAAACTGTTTCAAAAGCTTTTAAAAGCTTCTCAGAAGCTATTTGCTTAACCTTTTAAGCTTTTTCATAGCTTGTAAAGGTTCAAGCTCTCTTTTTTTTCAATCAAAAATCAAAAATCACAAAAATAAACTATGGATGATAATCCAAATTTGGATGGGCTTATGGGTGTTTTGCTAGCTTGTTTATAACAAGCTAGAGCTCGCAGATAAGCTCTAAGAGCATTTATTGCCCTTGTTTGAGCAAAGGGTGTAGTAAGTTCCAATTTACACTTTGCTTATTTTACTGTTCATCTGGTTATTTATTGCTTATTATCTGCTTTTTATTTCTTTTTATTGCTTATTATTGCTTAGAATTCCTTAATATTACTTGCTTTAAATATAAAAGTCATTTTTCCAAATTTCTCTCCAAAATCTGTCCAAAATCCATTAAGCAATAGCTTATTTGAGAGTGCTTTTTAAAAGTTGAAATTTGCTTTTTAAGTCTTCATTTAGCTAGTTATTCATCTATTTTTAATTATCTCAGCTTAAATTAGCTCAAATCTGTTTTAAAATCCAAAACTGTCCCATAAAGGGGTGTTTGGTTTAAGGATTGTTTATAGTCAAAACAAATTTTGGTGATAAAACCTTCTCAAATTAGCTTCAAGTTAGCTTTAGTTGTAGTTTTAAAAGTTGATTTTAGTAATTTTACTTAGTTACGTAGCCTAATTTTAGTTTTCAAAACTTCTTGGTTTTAAAAACTGTTTTATCAGCTTTATCTCATAAGCTCATCTAAAGCTATTTAGTGTTGCTAACTTTTGTTCAAAACTAGTCTAAAATATCTGTTTTCATAGTTTAGTTAAGTTTCAAAAAGTATTTGAGGTCAAAATTGAAATTTAAAAAGTTTTCCAAAAAGTCAAAAAGGTTAAAAACAAGTTTCTAAGAAGTTGTCTTATCAGCTACTTTTGAAGGTCAGTATAAGCCTCAAATTTATCCAAAATTGGTTTTAGATGATCCTTGTCAATAGATCTCAATCTGTTTGAACTCATTTTATGTTTTTGAGCTCATTAACTAGCTTATTTTTAGCTTTAATAGTGCTTACTTAGACTACAGTTAAGTTTGATAAAAGACCATAGGCTCTCCAAAACCCCTTTTTATCACCTTCTTCTTAAGCCCCTAATAAGCTCAAAAATACCTAAGATTTATTTCATAAGCTCATTATTATATGGTAAATGCTGTTTTGAGGTCTGCTTGAATTAGCTTATTGGTTTTCAAGCTTTTAGGATTGCTTAAAGAAGCCCACTTAGGACAGATTGGCTGATGTTGTGCCCTTATGGCTTATTTGTGATTTTTAGCTTTTGCTCATTTCCCTGCTTATTTAGGATTAGATTAAGCTCATTTAGATTGTTTTTAAGTGATCAGTAGGTTATTAGGTTTTAGATTAGCTTTTAAAAGCTTATTGCAAAAATCAGTTCGGACCTTTTCAGCTTCATTCCTAGCTTATTACAAGTTTTCAAAAAATTTGTTTTTCCAAACGTGCTTATTTTCAACTAATAAAAAAGTTTTCAAAAAAATTTCAAAAAAAAAATTAAAAGGGGATATCAGGGGTCAGCTAGGCTCGAACCCCTGACCTCTACCCTTTCTCACCTCAACACACCACGCACTTAATCAAACGTGCCCTAGGGACTTACATGCATTTTCCTACACTATTAATTTTTTAAATGCATTTCAGCCTTTTTAACTTATTTCCTTTTTAAGCTGCTTAACAACTTATTTTGATAAGCTACTCCATTGTTTCTACTTTTCCTACATTCCAGATAACCTTCAGCAGTTTTCCTAATTTTTTCGCAATTTTCTAAAATCGTTTAGTATTTTTTATAATTTAATTGGTTTAAAATAATTTTTAATTCATAAAAAATAAAAGAAAAGTCAAAAAAATATCCAGCTTTTTTTTTAAATTATATTTAGTCATTTAGGACTTGGGAAAAATAAAATTGCACCCTTAGGCCTTAATTTTCAAAATTTGGTTTTTCCGGGCTCGATTCGTAGCCGGTTAAGCACGTTTTTAGTTTTTAGTGCATTAGGATTAGGACTTAATTAAGCTTCATTTTCTTAGTTTATGAGCTTATTGATTGTTTATTTAGGATTTCCTTTCATTTCTTGCCTTAAATGCTTTTCCGTATCTTAATTTGAATTTAGAAAACAATCAAAAAACGTGAAAACCCGAATTTCAAGAATTTTAATAACAAACCTCAAACGAAATCCTCGATTCACACCTCGTTGGGAAACAACCCGGGTATCACTTTCCCAGTATCTTATATCGTATTTGCGGGTTTTGCGTGTTGACCTTTTTCCTAATGGGTTGACTCGGCGATTCGCGCACGTATTATATTTGATATTATAGACTACTGTTTGAGACTATCTGTAAACCTGCAAAATCGCGTAATTATATTTGCGTCAAATTTATAATTTATTAACTCGAGGTACTAATTATAAAATTAATCTAAAATATTTAATAAACATTTGATATAATACTTTTAATTTGGTGACAATTGATAAATTAATAATAAGATTTAAATCTAATTAAATCTTAACTAAACAAATAATTAATTTAAATTACAAAATAAATATTTTCCCTAAAATCTCAACTCATAATTTTCGGCCCATATTCTCCGCCCCCCCCCCCCCCACCCCCTTTTTTTGGACCGACCTATGACATTAAAACACAAATCCCTTCATCAATTTGTGATATTAGGTATTTACTATACCCAAAAATAAAAACACACGGTTATTATCCTCTCCCATTCGACCCCCCCTCACACACACACACACACACACGTTTTTGGAGGCCGTGAGATCAAGAATAAGGCTGCGAAGGTCGGAAGAAAAATCGTTTAGGCCTTTTTGCAATTGAATTTCCCTTAACCGCAAACTAGGTATTGTTTTCCTATTTATTTTAATTGATTTGACTTATGAGAAAAATATGTGGTTAATTTTTATGAAAACCCTAATCTATTATGATGATAAAAACAAATTTTTATTAATTTTATAGCACTTGGATCAGCTTATAAAAATTGTGGAAGTCGGATTAGGGTTTTAGGGTCAATTAGGGTTTTTGGTGTAGTTTTACTTTTTTAATTTGTTATTCAGTGGGCAAAAATGAATGGGACCAATTTTAGGGTGTTTAGGGGACCTTAATACATGTACATGATGATCGATTTAATTATTGGCATTGAATTGGAGTCGCAATGAATTGTTATGTATCGTAGGTCAAAACTGTGATTTAATGTTAAGTTGTCCCAGAAATTTAGTGTTTTGAAAACTATATAATAAATTAATAACGACACATATTTAGGTGGTTTTTATTCTAGAATTGAATTTAAACTCTGTACTACTTGTGTGTCGAGTTTCGGGGTCATTGGTGGTCGGGAAGACACCCTTATGATTTTTAAAAGTTGACATGTCAAAACTGTCTTTCGGGTCTGGGAATTCAGCTAGCTTGTGAGATTTTTCATAAAATATTGGTGAGGTCTGGGAAGCCCTAATTTTTATATGATGTTAATTAATGTCTTAACTAATTTCTGGAATTTTTGGGAAATTTTTGGAATAATTTAAATAAGGTTTAAAAATGTAAACTTACAAGGTGTCAAAAGCTGAGAAATCTGGGACAGTTTGTGAAAGTGATTTTTTATAAAATACTTAGACATGTTTATGAATTTTGGGAAAATTCACATAAATACTAGAGACATATAGTTTTGTGTCAAATTAGGGGACCTAAATTGATGCCTAGCTATTTTATTTAAATGGTTATAAAACAGGTTTGATGTGAGTAAATAAATCTGAATATGACTTGAATACATGTTTTAAATTTTGGTATGCATAAGTGTTTGTAAATTAACCCGGGATGCGTGTAACCTTATGAACTTGTGTAAACAACTACTAAACCACTAAAATGATATTTGGTGACCTCTAATGTTCATTTGGACCTTTGTATGATTTATGGTTTATGAAACCCTAATTAATTACGAATACGGGTAAAGTTTACGTGTTTTGCAAATAATAACATAATTGCACATTAAACCCTAAAATTTGTTAAAGAACACTTAAAAACCTAAAATATGATAATTTGTTATATTTGATCCTAATTTGAAGAATTATGAATTATACCTTAACTTATTCAATTCGAAAAGTTAATAAAACGAGAAACCTGCTAAACGTGGAAACTTACTAAAAATGGAAAGCCGTCTAAAATGGGTAATTTGATTATAATGAACATTAGTTAATTCATATAGGTTCCGTGAAGCGGGAGTGATCATCTTGTGACCTTTCTTTTCATGTTTACTTGCTTTGAATAAGGTACAGATCTTCTGATCTTTCTCTTAAAATTCCTCATGATCTCTTACACATTTTTTGATCTTTAGCTATGTTGATTATGAACCTTGAACCGTTTGATGTGAACCTTTGAATTGAGACTTTGCCATGAACCTTTGCTATGAACCTTTGACTGTGAACCTTTGATTATGAACCTGTGATATTCTGATGACTTAGACATTTTGCCAAACTTTTGACTTTGCCTTTGACCCTTCAGTTTGATACCCGAGCCATTTTCCCTAGCCATGAAGGTAACATGGCCATGTCATTGATGCACCAATGGCATGAATCTAGGGTGGTCGAGTGATGAACCATCCCGTCCCTTTTCTGTTATATGTTTATGAGCTCAAGGATATATGTTTGGCCACTATGATTTCTGCAGGGGCGTATGGATGCATCCTAGATTTGATTTGTATTTGATTTGGATATGATATGATATATTTGGTGATTGATGCTTGTGTGCAATACACGTCTTTCACATTTTGGGAGCTAGCTACTCCATGGTTTCTTATGATATGATATGATTTGATTTGTTTGGGCTCATGGTAGATTACTGATATTTTTCCTTTCATGACCTTTTACCTTTGTTAAGCCTCATGTTATTCCATAATGCACCATATTCTGTATTTCTCAATTCTAGTTTCCGTTTGATTACTCTTTCATTCAGTATCCTTATGTGATTTATCCGACTACCATACTATACTCTAGTTCAGTTGATTTGTCATACTCTCATTCCATTTTGGTTGACTACCAAGCTTATACTTCAGATTACCACTTCCCCCGTTTGCCATGCTAGTATGTAAATATTTGACTCATCCGTTTACCCTGCTATTATATGATTATTATGTGACTATTTGTTTACCATGATATTATGTGACTAACTGATTCACACGTTTGCCATGCTAGTATGTAATTATTTGACTCATCTGTTTACCCTGCTATTATATGATTAATATGTGACTATTTGTTTACCATGCTATTATGTTACTAATTGATTCACCCGTTTGCCATGCTAGTATGTAATTATTTGACTCGTCCATTTACTATGTATACCTCGTTCAGTTATTTTGTGGGCTAAGATTATCATTTAGTATTCCTATTTGCTATTTGTAACTACCATTCTTGTACTTTTGGTTGGTATTTTTCCGTTGCTTACGATATTGTTTTGGCTTAGAAATTGATGTTTACCTGACTTGTTGATCTACCATGTTTACACTTTTGTTCATACTACTGGTTGATGAAGGGATATGGTTCAACTTATGTTATCCGTCTAGTTGACTTGTTTAGTTTGCCATGCTATATTCTTGTTTAGTTAATTCATTCAATTATAATATTCGTTTGGTATTCCTACCGGATACATGTGACTATCATGCTTATACTGCTGTCAGTATTTCCGCTAGTTATGATACTTGTTCTGTTTATTTACTGTGGGTTATCTGACTTATGTGATTGTCATGCTTACATTCAATTTAGTTGCTTCCACCTATGTATCCTGATTATCTGATTTATTTGTGTTGCCATATTTATGTTTAGATGATACGCTGACTGCTATGCTTGTACACTGTTTGGTTACATGTTTAGCTTATGATGCTGGTTATTAATTCCTATTCGTTTATGTCCAGTATTTATATGTTTGGTTATTTTATGCGTACTTATGTATGTTTGCTGATGCGCTGCTTTGTTTTGGTCTCCTTTGATTTATGTTCTTTTGGTTATCTATTAATATTGTATTCTGCAGGTTCCTCATTGACTCATTTTGTTCATTGCTATGACCTTGATATCAGTTTCCTTTGATTCCCTTCATATTTTTATTTTGTTTAGTTTTTTTATTTTGTCATATTTGCTCACTGGGCTTTTTAAGCTCAGCCGCACTTTCTTTTCCATGCGGCAGGTACCTAGTAGGATGCTGGGCTTGATGGCCTGAGAGTAGGAGCATTTGAGTGAACTGACCCTAGATTCCCTATCTTGTTGGACATTGTTTTGATATTACATTTTTGACATATTGGATTTTGTATTTTTTTCTTTGTAAGTCATTCATTTATATGACTTGGTATTTTATTTTATAAGACGTCCGCTTGCAAAATTTTATTAGTATGTTCTGATATGACTCCATAATGTGACATTCGGACCCTTGTCGGGTTGGGGTGTTACACTATCATTAACATATCTCTCGAAAGCTTTAGCTATAATTCTAAAACCATCAGTCAACTCTTGGAATGCATCTTCATTTTGATTGTTTGCTTGTGCATAGTACATGGTGTCCGAGTTGTTGTATTGAACCATTTGATTATGAGTTGATTGTTGTGGAACGAGTTGGTTGCTGGAGGATCATTGAGGATGAGTAAAGCTCTGCTATTGGTGGACAAAAGCGTGATTTGACATTGAAAATTGTTGAGATTGAGCCATTAGTGCAAGTGAATTATGAGGTGTAGACGGTTGAAGCATTGCACGCATAGCATGATCTTTTGCAACTTCTTTTTCATGATGCTTCATATAATCAAACAACAACCCGTGTTTAGCTTCGTGGAGATTCTTGGTTTGACCAAAAAACGTGACGTATTTTTCTAAATCTGGACCTAAGGAATTCAGAAACTTGGTATTGATGGCAATCTTTGACATGTTCACATTATGTCTGTCCAAGTCATTGGTAATGTCTGTAAACCGAAGATACTATGATTCTAATGAGTCTCTAGGTGCAATGGTTAACGAGTCATAGGATTGATACAGCTTAGATTCCATGTCCTCTTGGTTCAATTTTGTTCCTTCCATCAAGAGATAGATGTTTTCCCACATAGCTTTTGCTGTCTTTTTAAATTCAATGCTTCAGAAAATTGGATTCGGTATTCCCAGACAAATGTATTCCATGGCTAGTTGATTTGCTTCAATCTGTAGTATTTGATCTGGAGTAAGATGACTCTCTGCAACAGGAGTTGAGGTCGCAGCATGTGGTGGAACAACAATGGGATCTCCTGGAACCGCTATTGTAGGCCAGGGCTATGGTCCTTCAAGGATGACATGTTTGAGATGTTTGCGATTTGGTTCCTTATTTCAATAAACCTTAAGAATCCGCTTGCCCATTGAATATAATTTGCTGGTGTGAGCACCGGAGGTCTGTCAAGAGAACCTGCTTCATGGATTAATTGTTGACTGGTGTGAGCTTCACACGTTTGTTCAAACCAATGTGGTTGCTTTGGAGTTGTAGTTGTTGGAAGAATTGTTGTGGTGAAGGTTGTTGTTGATTGAATTGATGTTGCTGAGGAAATTGTTGTTGTTGTAGGTATTGCTGAGGGAAGTAGTTGGAATAAGGTGGTTGAGACATGAGTATGTAGCAATGATATGGATCTTTAAAGATAATTTAGGTTGTAAAGTTAAGGTGGGTTTAAGTTAGTACGCTTCCTTACTCTGTGTTCTTACTCGGTTCCCTAACTCGGTGAAATTACATACTCGGTGTTAAGATACAAAACATACAGAGTAACATTTCAAAGGTAGAATAATTAATCTTACTCTATTTTACTTCCTTACTCGAAAAGAATTACTCGGTGAAATTCTTACTCGGTACCAAAATACAAATTGGGCAGAGTAACGTTTCCAAAAAGCCAACAATGTATTACTCGGTTTTACTTTCGTTACTCGGAAACAACTTACTCGGAACACACTAGCAAATCTTACTCAATAAGACAGGTAAGGGTTACTCGGTATTAGGGTTTTGCTTACTCGAAATTAGGGTTTCGCTTACTCGGAACTAGGTTGCTTACTCGGTGCGATGGTGTATTCTTACTCGGTATTACAAATGGTTTTGAAGAGATTTCAAATCACTAAAAATCACACTTTAACCCATTTTGATTCCAAGAAACCTACTAAACTAAGCCTAATACTACCTAAACAAGATGAAAGTTGTGAACTGATGATTTTTAACCACTAAAACGCTCTATTTTGAAACGTGACAGATGAAAGGTACGATATGGATAAAAACCAAAAGACCACAAACTTTAACCTCTAAAACACAACCTAAACTACCCTTGGCGATTGATACTACTTGTTGGTCATGGTTCTATCATTGCCTTATGAATAGTGATAGTATTTCTAGAGAGAGAAGATTTAGAGAGAGAGTGAGGAAGGAAACCTTGTAGGTGAATAATAAAGTGTTATTGCATAAGGAACCAACCAACCTTACATTTGAGGTTTACATTCTATTTATACTACATATAGCTGAGGGCAACGCCCCATATGTCTTTCTAGAAGCTTCTACACGACCCGTGGGCTTACTTCATAGGTCGTGGACTTTTACAAACATATAAGCCTAGTTAAATAATAACCTATTACATAGAAACTAATGACCGACATTTTATATTGATTACACGTAATCCCAACAATATATATATATATATATATATATATATATATATATATATATATATATATATATATATATATATATATATATATATAATAACTTCATTTCGAATATAACAATAATACTTGACTTGTACGAAAAGTATTACGGAAATATCCCTTGTGAAAAATAAACGTTCCTCAGACTCTAAAATACTCAAAACAACCTCAAAGTTACTCAATGGGTCATTTAAAAAATAGTCGTTAAAGTTTTCAGTAAACTGTATAGAGCTCCTTTATCTTCAGTTTTAGTGACAAATTAGAATATAATTTAACATTGTTAAATTATCTTATTATTTATAAAAATATCGAGTTTTGCCTTTTTGTTGGTTTAAAAAAAATAGCCAATTTATTATTATAACAATCCATAGTTTCGACTTTTTGTCGGTTTTAAGAAAATAACCATTTTATTATTATAAAAATTCATAGTTTTGTTTATGTTGGTTTTAAGAAAATAAGTTTAAGTGTACAATTCTAACGAAAATCGGGCATGACCCGTACGTTTATACTCACTTTACCAAGTCGTAGAATTTTATAAAAACAACCAGTTTTCAACCAAAATCTCAATGAAACAATATATTTCGCAAAACGATAATAGTAATCCCTTAATAAGTATAATTTATAAAATAATCCGAGATAATACGAACAAAAATAAACCGAAGACCATAAAACAAAAATAAGCCAAAACAAATAAACCCTTATTGGGCCGAGAGCCCAATAACCCCTTATAAGCCTAAATAAACAAAACTAAATAAGCCAAAAGTTTAATAAGCTAAAAATAATTCGAGACATAAACATGAAAATAAGCCGAATAGTATAAGCACTTTAAATAAGCCGGTTAAGTAAATCCTTTTGGGCCGGTTAGTCCAATAAGCCCATAGGCAAAAAATAAGCAAAACTTAATAGCCATTTGGCCGAATAAGCCCAATATAAGCCCGAATCATAAGTATAACAAATAAGCTAAACCAAATAAGCTATTGGGCCGAATAAGCCCAATATAAGTTCGATAAGCATGAAAATAAGCCGAGAGCCATAACTAACAAAATAAGCCGAAATAAATATGTAACAAAATAAGTCGAAACCAATAAGCAACAAAATAATCCAAAACAAATAAGCCCTAAATACGCTGAGAACTTATAAGACCGAAATAAGTCGAAATACAAGTTTGAAAAATAAGCAAACACCTTAAGTTATGTAAGATCTTGGTTTGTCAAACAAGAGGTGCGGCTACTAGGTTAAGAGTTTAGAGAGAGAAAGTGAGAGAGAATGGGAACCCTAGAGAGACAAAGAAAAATGTATTATGAAAGCTCCAACCCTTTGCCTTGGAGGGCAAAGGGTATTTATAGGGTACAAGCTTAGACGCCTACTTTAGGCTGTGGATCAGGGATACAGCGGGTAAAGACCCATCCGTCCTCCACGGTGTTACAACGTAATCTAAATACTAACACTGAATAACTACGACTACGAGCTTTCTAACGAGTATACATACTTGAGGTGACCGATACTTTAAGTACTGGATTTACTAAATCCCAACAATCTCCCCCTAAGGGAGGTCACCTCAACTTACAATTATTACAAACTGATATGACATTTCGTTGTTCTTGGTTTCTTTGATTGAGCACTTTTGTTCTTTAGCTCGTAGTCTTTGATTCATCGAGTTCTGCATGTTTTGTTAATTCAGGTGGAGGTCATTAACTGATCCACGTGATGTTTGAGTCTTTGAACCAGCTTTGAGATTATCAGCGACCATAAATCTCTGACTCTTCCTTTGTGGTGTTGATAGCATGTGATGTTGTGACTATTGGACCGACATGCTCACATTCTGGATCATGATATCATCTTATCAGAGTAGCGGAAGCTTTAGTTGATTCATGATATTTGCAGCAGCGTAGCAAAAGCATAGTATAAAAATATCTGAGCCAGGATATGTAGATAAGCACTTGTCATGATTTCTTTAATTAAGTGTGGATGCTGTGAGCATGCGGCTTTGGATTGACTCCTCAATATCGATCAGCTGCAACCGTCGAGTGTTCCTGCATAAAACAGTTAGCAATAAAGCGCACAAAAGTGTCTTTGATCACTTTTGTTGAATTGAGGTGCACGGCCCACGGTTCCCCGTTGATCAGTACAAGTACTGCCTGTGATCAGGTATAATTCCGAAGAATCTCCTTGACAGGGTTTCGCAGCTGCTCTAGCTGTTCTCAAACCGGAACGTCTCAAAGAAGACAACACGGAGTGAGTGAACCAGCGAATTGAGATTCACTGATTGATGAAAAGTGATTTGAAAACAATCTTGTATTGCTTAAAAGAAAGTGTTTTGCAATACAACGAAGGTTTTATGGAAAATCAATTATCAATCATAAATACCCTTTAATTTTGAAACATTAATACACAGTCGATGTGCTATGGAAAAGAACTTTTAAGCACAACGACCGGTTTTTCAAAGGTATCCGTCAATTCATTTCTTGGACCAAGGTTGATTCAAGAATGAATCGCCCCATCGTTTCTATCCAGTTGTCACAAGCATGATCTTTTGCAAGATCTCACATGTCACCCACCAAGAGCTTGTTTGATGTTGGCTCTAGAAGGATTTCCATCTTCATCGTGAATATTTAGAATATCACTCGGATGTTCTGGCAATACCACAAGGATAATGCGTAGGACTCTTAATATATATTCTCACTTTCCACATTGTGTGAAACAGCAAGTCTTCATTAATTCTGTGTCCTAATGAGATATTGTGAATGATCTCTTGGCTCTAGACTCAATAGTGCACATATGATTTCCTATGTCGGAGACTAGGGAGAGGGTCTCCTTCTTCAATATCAACCATCTCTAAGAGAAAGTCGATAGATAATGTCGGTTCCCCGTGAGAATGAAACAAGCCCTTTTAAGAGGAACTTGAGTAGCTTGGGAAGTTTAGTGCAGGCATCACTGGGTCCATGCTGTCTTGTCTTCAATACTAGTGTTACCTGAGTAACCACCAGTAGCATATGTATTGAACCCGGTTTCTGCCCTAAGGTTGAATTATTGGAGGGCTATTTCTTTTCACCCTTTTCACATTCAATTCTTTTTCATTCTTCAACCCTTCAGTGCTTACCGAGACTTCATTACTAGAACCTTGTTGGGTTTATTCCAGACTAGCTCAATCTCAGTCTGCACTCTTCCCATTTCTCACTTTTCTCCTTTTCTCAATATACCTAAGGACTCTACACTATCTAGTGGATTGTCCCTGGGTAGATCCCTCCGGCTCTGGCGGGATCGTGGGAACGAATACCTAACCTAACCATCCTTATAACACCATGCATAAAGTAAATTGGTCGGTCCTTTTGGTATTGTTCATATGCCATTGGAACCAATTGAAAACCATTTGAAAAATCAATCCAGATACTTATGATATATTATCAAAGCATTTTGTACTTGAATTGTTTTTGATATTTTTAGAACAAGAGCTCCCCCTCAACATGTGCATCAGGTATTTGAAATCATTTTGCACACGGAGGCAAGAGACAGAAATAACTTCTTTGATTATCATTTTCTAAAAGATATCAACATCACTTCCCTAATTAACTTAAGTAGATAAAGCCTTTCCGGGAAGGATGAGGTTTTCATAAGCTTGCTCCCCCTCAATATGTGCCTTGAGGTTTGAAAGAGTTTTTGCACATAGATAAAACCTAATTAACATTGATCACGATTCATCTTGTTGTGGTTAAAGATAAATGCTCCCCCTTAACATGTGCATGGAAAATTTGAAATCATTTGGCACATGTGGGAAGGAGAGCCTTAACATCCATATAAAACCATTTACTGAATTATCAGTTTAAGTCCAATTTAAATCACAAATTCTCCCCCGATCACAATTGTCAAATCATTGAGATTTGTGATCACTGTAGATTTAAATTGATTTTGAAAGCTTTTAAGGAGAATCGTGACTCGATTATGAAAATGTTTTAACTGATAAGGATCGAATATAGAGACTTTAACCTCCATTGATAAAACATGCATGAAAATCTTTTGAAAACAATTGAGTGCTAAATATCTTTTTAATTTAATTGAAATCATTCTCCCCCTCAATCAATGACATAGGTTGTTGATCGAGAGATTGATATTTTGACAAATAAGTCCAGATGATTATAAAAATAGAATCCGAGTTATATTTTCAAAGCAGTTAGTTTTCAGCAGATAAATGTTTATAGAACCAGAGCATGGAATTTTGAAAACATGATAAAGTATGGCTCTGTTCTTTCTTTGAAAATCGGGTTACTGTCTGAGATGACAATAAACCAACATTTTTCTCCATCTCTCACTCTTTTTTTTTTTTTTTTTTTTTTTTAAATTCGAACTTCATCTAGAGACCCGTGCCATTCTTTGAGTGACAACACAAAGTCCGTATATGTTATCGAACTGACAAGAAAAACTTGATAAATAAACAATATTTTTGAAGATTTTCAAGATTTTCTGATTTTTATGGATTTTGAAAAGTTTTATATTTTTCTATTTTTGTTTTGTTGGTTTTGTATTTTTGTATTTGGTTTTTTGAAAAGATATATACAAGAAAAGATAGAGTCAAACACCTTTACTCCTCGATGTCTTCCTGAAGGCGTTTGAGCGTTTCTGGTTGAAGGCTCTTTAAGCCTAGTCGTGGAAGAATAAACTCAAAGCGTTCTCGAGAAAGAGCTTTTGTGAAGATGTCTGCTAGTTGATATTCAGTCCTTACGAAGTATAGTTCAACCACGCCATTTTCAACTTGTTCCCTGATGAAGTGATGTCGAATGTCGATGTGCTTTGCTCTAGAGTGTTGAACATTATTGCAGCAGAGAGCAATGGCACTTTTGTTATCACAGTACATAGGAACTTTGTTGAATACAAAGCCATAGTCAGATAGTTGGGATCTCATCCATAAGATTTGAGCACAACACGATGACATGGCTATGTATTCAGCCTTTGTAGATGATATGGAAGTGCTCATCTGTTTCTTTGAAGACCAGCTGACAACCTTATCACCTAAAAATTGAGCACCACCGACGCATTTCGACGTGTATCTTGACATCCTGCATGGTCGCATCGCATAGGCCGTTAGTGACATACCGGAGTCCTTCGGATACCAAAGACCCATGTGAATAGTTCCTTGGAGATACCTAAAGACCCATTTAACCGCTTCAAGGTGCCTTTTGGTAGGCTTAGCCTGGTATCTAGCACACATGCATACAGCGAACAAAATGTCTGGTTCTGGCTGTGAGGTACATCGGGATCCAATCATACTATGATATTTCGTTTGATCTACTATGATCCCTGAGTGGTCCTCATCTAGCTTTGTACGCTCCACCATAGGAGTGTCAACAGGGTCACTGGAGGTAAATCCAAATTTCTTTAAGATTTCATTAGCATATTTTGATTGATTTATAAAAATGCCTCTGGGACTTTGTGAAATTTATAATCCCAAGAAAAATGACATTTGTCCCATCATTGACATTTGAAATTTGGAGCCCATCTCCATAGAAAAATGGTCACATTCATTTGGGTCAGTCGAGGCAAAAATAATATCATCAACATAAATTTGAACGTGAATTAAATGTTTGCCCGACTTCTCGGTGAACAATGTTGAATCAATCTCCTTTGCTGAATCTGGTGGATAGAAGAAATTTTGATAGCGTATCATACCATGCCCTTGGAGCTTGTTTCAAACCGTAAAGGGCCTTTTTCAAGCGATAGACATGAGTAGGATGCTCTGGATTCACAAAACCTTCTGGCTGGCTGACGAATACCACTTCTTTAAGATCTCCATTAAGAAAGGCGGTTTTCACATCCATCTGATAAACTACCATGTTTTTGCTAGCAGCATTAGCCAAGAAGATTCTGATGGCTTCGATACGTGCAACAGGAGCAAAAGATTCCTCAAAGTCGATACCTTCTTCCTGACGATAACCTTTTGCCACTAATCGTGCCTTATTTTTCAGAACATCACCGTTCTCATCAAGCTTCACTTTGAAGATCCACTTGAGAGCAATGATCATTGCACAATCGGAGCGGTACTAATTCCCATACATCTAGACGATCAAACTCATAAATTTCTTCTTGCATTGCATTAAACCAACTTGTCCTCGACATTGCAGTTTTAACGTCTTTTGGTTCGATCTTAGAGAGTACTGAGTTGAAGAAGCACCATAAGGCATCAGTAGCTAATTGTTTTCGAGTTGATACGGAACGAGAAGGATTCCCAATGATATTATCCAATGGATGGTCATGTGTCCATTTTCTAAGATGTTCGTGTGGTTGTTGTTGAAGGACTGATGTAGCAGAGTTTATATCCCCTGATGAAGATGATTCAGGTGTGGGTTCAGGGGCAAAGATGTTTTCAAATGAAGCATCTTCGGGAGTAGCAAAGGGATTAACTTCATCATTGGATCCAGAGACAATTCCATGATGTACATTCGAAGATTGATGATTTGTTGATGAAACTGAGTGATCAGCAGCAGGCGCTTCTTGACTTAATGACATTGAAACTAAAGAGTTGACTTCATTGATAGGGATAGAAGCAGCCTCTGTTGATTGAGTTGATAGATCAGTGGCACTTGGCTCATAATATTCATCAAACATTGGATCAAATAATTTCTTCAAATCATTTTCAGATGGAGGTACATATGGAGTTGCTGGAGAAGAATATGGTACAAGGGATGAACCAATGGGACTGTTATGAAGTCCGGGTCCAGAACTGGGTTGTCCAGGAGCCATTTGACCGGACAGCTCATCGAACGTAACGTGAATAGTTTCCATGATATCTCGAGTTCTTTTGTTGTAGATTCGGCAACCCTTCTTGTTTGGTGCATAACCTACAAAAACTCCAATGTCTTCTTTAGCTCTTAATTTACCTAAATCTTGACCGTCATTTGTTGGATAGCACAAAGCACCAAACACACGAAGATAGGATAGATCAGGTGTGAATGAGGGAACGATTTTGGGTGTAGCAGGCAGTGGCAATGGCTTCAGCCCATAGAAACATTGGAACCTTTGAATAAATTAGCATTGTTCTTGCGGCTTCCACAAGAGTTCGATTTCGTCTTTCAACTACACCGTTCGGTTGAGGAGTTCGTGGAACACTTCTTTGATGACTGATTCCAATACTTTCATAAAATTGACTTAAGTCTCGGTTAACGAACTCTGTGCCATTGTCAGTTCGAACAATTCTAACCGTGTTGTTAAGACGAACCTGAAGTTGCTTGATAAGTTTGATGATGACGGCTGGAGTTTCATCCTTAGTCCTCAAGAACTTTACCCAAGTAAATCTAGAGTAGTCATCAACAACGACTAAAATATATCTCTTCCCATTAATCGTTTGCACTCTTATTGGTCCGCACAGATCCATATGGAGGGTATGAAGAACTTCCATTACAGAGTTTGTGGGTTTTGGTTTGTGGGCATATTTCGTACTTTTTCCCAATTGACAAGCTGAGCAAAGATGATCTTTCTCATATTTTAATCTGGGTAAGCCTCTGACAAGATCCTTTCTGGAAAGATTGTTTATGGTACCGAAGTTCAAGTGATTGAGACGACGATGCCATAACCAAGATTTTGTTTTAGAAGCCTTTGATAGCAAGCAAATTGGAGAGGACTTCATCATGTCATCGATAGAGATGGTGTATAAGTTAGAACCTTGAGTGCCTATAAATAATTCTACACCATCAAGTTCTCTAACGAAGCAATTATGTTTCCGAAAAGCTACTTCAAGATTGGAATCACAGAATTGACCAACAGAAAATAAGTTATGACCAAGACCTTCCACATAGTATACCCGGGAAATTACACTATCTCCGACCACATAATCACCATATCCCATAATAGCTCCAAAATGGTCGTTTCTGAATCTAACAGTTCCAATAAATTTACTCACGAAGTTCATGAGCCGTGACCGGTCACCAGTCATATGCTTGGAACAGCCTGAGTCCAAATACCAGAGGACGATTTGTACGACCTGCATTTGAACACAGCAGGAATGGATAATGGACAATTTGGAACCCCATGAACGATTGGGTTCCGTTTGGTTAGTACACGTTATTGGAGCACCCACATCAGTAATAGGAGATATGACCTCATTAGTATTGGTTGCAACACTAGTAGTGACAGTGGACCTGTGTGAGGTATGTTCACTTCTTAAAGGTATGATTCTACCAGTGGGCTTCCATTTCTTAGAAGGTATGGATCTAGACAACTTAGGGCAAGATTCATTCAAATTGAATTTTCTGCCAGTAGGTTTCCATTGATAACCCAAATTGCTAAATTTTCTTCCTGTAGACTTCCAACAGTTGCTAACCTTTTTCTTTTTAGGCTTCCAGATCTCCTTAACATGTCTAGCATATTTTATATTCTTGACTGGAGTATTCTCAACATTAATCACCGCATTCTCAGAAAAATTATGATTAAGACCAGAAATCAAACATTCATTACATGTATTGCAAAAGGCAGTAGAATTCGAATTAATTACAGTACGCTTATAGCTAATACTAGAATCAACACGATTCGTTTTATTCAGCTCAAACTTATTCTTCCTAGGGTGTTCTTCTACTAGCTTTTCTTCAACACTTTTGGTTGGCAAGATCCTATATCGCATTGTATTGCCTGAAAGCTTTGACCCGCTAACCTTAGTATTGCCGATTACTCCTGTAGAAGGAACAACAGGAATATTAGTTGGTGAAACTACACTATGCCTTGGTGGTCTAGTTCTTATCCTTAGGCATAGAACTGGGTGCTACTATTCTATCTCGCCTATTGCTAAATTTCGGACATGTGGCAATTATGTACTCTAAGAGTTCTTGAGATCGTTTGGCATCCATGCAAGCATAGGCAATGGTACTATCAAGAGGTTTTTCTAATCTTTCATCTTCAAGAATCTCACGAAGACCCTTTAAACATTCCTTAAGAGATGAGAGATATGCTTTATGTGCAAGTTCATTATTCCTAATGGGCGGGGGAATATATAACATATCAATAGCATACTTATCACAATTAGAGACTTTAGGAACAGAGTACTTGTAATTGGGGATTGGCAACTTTCCTTTTACCTCACGCTTAAGATCCTCAATATCATTAAGTAAAGAAGTTATCTTTTCAATTTGTTTATCATGTGTAACTTTAAATGAATCACATAACTCTTTGTTTTGATCATTAACCTTTGAATTTTCAGTTTTAAAACAAGCATTTTCCTTTTGTAAGTTATAAATGATGTTTTGAAGTTGGAAACTCTGAGAATCTAAAGGTGGAGGCACATGGGAACCAATTACATCCCTCTTTTCACCTTTCAGTTGTGAAATTTGAGCTTTCAATCTTTTGATCGTGTTATAATGAGCTCGAATTTGTTCATCACGTTTGTTGATTTCAAAAAATGCGTCAAACTCAGGAGCATCAGACGATGTCTTGATATTTGAGGTTTTAACATTTTCTTTGAGATGTTGATATTGTAATTGCAAAGCAAAATATTCAACTTCTAATTTTGAAAGATGTTTAACCAGATTATCATGATCATCCTGTTCAATTTTCTCATGCAATTTTGAATTCGTTTTTTCAAGCTCAATGACACGATCATGGGAAACTTTTAAAGCAACAGATAATTCATGAAATTGAGATGCAGTAATAGAAGAATTTGTAGCAACATAGAACGCATCTTGAGTAACACATTGAGAGATCAAGTTCTCATTTAGTATATGCAGATTCTTCCTTTCAATTTCATTGTATTTTAGTTCCTGTTCATAATCATTGACTTCAACTATCATTGCATCGAATTCCTTTTCCATTTCTTTAATATCAGTGTTTATTCCAATTTTAAGACTCTCAAATTGTCCTTTTAATTGTTTAAAGAAAGGCATGACTTCGGTTAAGTAGCATTCTTTCATTTGCTCAAAACCCCTTTCCCCCTCGGTAATTCCAGTGGGTGTGATTCTCTTCTTACATGTTTTCTCAAAGTCAACAAACAGCTGATAAACAACATATAGGCTGATTAAGGTCCTGCTATTAGTGGCAAAAGATCTAGGAACTAGGTTCATTGGTGTATTAGGAGGATACACAGTTGCTTTTGGCAATTTCCTAAGGGGAGGGTTAGAAACAACAAGATTCTCTGCTTTTTGCTTATCTAAATCCATTTTCCAGAACAATTGTTCAGGAGTTAGAAGTGTCTGAGCCTTAAACTTGTTTAAGGAGATCCAGTTTTCCTTAGTGTAATCATGAGGTTTGATTGTTATGTTATTCTTTTTACACTCAGGATTTTCAAGCTTCTTGTTCATTTTCTCCCTAGTGACTTCATCTGATATCTTATCTTCCTCAGTGCACTCAACGCAACTAGGTTTCTGCCTAGGCTTAAGGATTTCGTTACCATCATAAAGTACCTTATGAGCAGCTCTAGCCTTTTAATAACCTCAGGACTTGGTTCCTCAACAAAGGGAACGCTATGCTTATCGCTTAAGATTCTATGCTTAGTGATCATGTGAGCAAGTGAATGGTATTCCCTTGTACGTACAACTTATTCTCAAGTTTGTTTTTCAAAGTTTTAGATTGGAAAAATCATTCAAAAGTTTTGATTCCTTAGCATTGAATTCTTGCTTAAGCATTTTCACATTTTCTTGAAGTTCATGTTTTTGCTTAGCAGTTTTAGAAAGCTTTTCTTGTAAGGAGTTTAACTCTTGTTTTAATACTTCTTCTCTAAAATTACTTTTTTTGATAATTGCACGCATTTGGTTATCCATATCCTGCTCATGGGTAGTTAACTCAAACTTAGCATGCTGTTCATAAATAGCAACTTGTTCCTTATAGGTATTGAGCTCCGTGGTCAAGGAATCATCAGGCATGAATGCAGTGTATTAATCATGCATGCATTCATTGTTAATTGCAGAAGATTCATCACTAAGTACAACAAGACTGTCATCTTGTTTCACATATTGTTCATATGGGATAACATTGTTATTTCCCATATTTTCAATATCTGACTCAATGACTTCAGTAGATTGTACTTCATGGTGAATCTTTTGCTCATCAACCACATCATATAGTTTGAGTACCTCTTTAATGATGGATTCCTTGGATGGACTGGCTTGTTGAGATGAAGAGGTCATTGGAGAGATATTAGCCATGAATATAGTTTGTGCACATGGTTCATCATCAACGTCCGAGTCAAATGCATCACATCGCAACTTGAAAGGCGTTAGGATTGTTCTGAGCAGCATGCACTGGTTGTTCGTCCACATCTCCATCATATGTTCTAGCATTCCCATCAGACAAGAACAACAGCTCCTCTTCATTCAACATTACACCACTATCTTGTGCTTGAACCAACAACATCTTGTCCCTGAAGTATTCTGCGTTTTGAGGGCGTTTTGGTTGAGTACAGTTTCTAGCAATGTGCCCTTCTTCACCACAGTTGTAGCACTTTATTGGCTTTGCTTGACCCTGGTTTCCATTCCTTCCCCAATTCTGATTTGCAGCATAGCCTCTACCAGCTCCACCTCTTCCTTGTTCGTACTGCCTTTCTTGAACTGGTTGAACTGTAACTTTTCCATCTCTGACCAAAGCATGGTTGTGTAGATTGGATGCAGTCCTGATCTCATTGTTAGTGTGAAGTCTGTTGGTATGTGGAGAGAAGGTTAAGTTTTGTTTAACCATAAAAGCCAATTTATTGATAAAGTGCTCTATGACTTCATCAGAGTTAGGTTGCTTATATCCCGAATCAGGAACAGGCTTGTGATTATCATTGCCAGTGGGTGTGACTTGTGATGCTTTGGTGAAGAATGCAGTTGTATCATTTGATGAGCTTGTTTCTCCTGGTTGAGATTTGAACTGTTCTAGAATCCTTTTTTCAAACATAGCATGTTTCTCATTCTGAAGAAGGAAGGCATACAATTGCTCATAGTTGGTGTTCTTTAGTCCTTTGGTAAGCTTCACGGAAGTGACAAACTTGTGCCATTCGGGATTCATGTTGTTTACGAATTTTGAGTTCAGCTGAATGTTTGGCATAGTAATCTTGATATTCCTCATATCATTCACCAGCTTGTGGAATCTCACGTAATATTCATAAACACCTTCTTCGGGTTTCATCTTAAAGTGCTCAAATTCATCATACAGCTGTGATTCTCTATCTTCGATAGTCAATTCAGAACCCGAGAGAAGCATCTTGACATTATCCCAAACTGCCTTGGCTTCTGTGTTGTGATTGATAAGCTTGTAGATATCTTTTGGAAGACCTTGAAGAATAATATTTGAAGCCCTGATATCAGCATCGAATCTCTTTTCCTCCTTATCAGTGAGTTCATCATACATCTTAGGTCTATCCATTCCATAAACTATTGTTCCATCTGCAGCAGTATCAATCATGTCTCTAGTAGTCTCAACCTGATAAGGTCCTTCATCAATAGACTTAAGGATGTTAACCCCATTCTCCTTTCCTAAGCAGTACAACCTGATTCTTTGTGACCAAGACTCATAGTCAGTTCTGTCAAGCATAGGAGGACGAGTATCAGATCCTGCAGCTTGCACATCATCAACAACGGAAGACATGTTTAAATTCTACGGGATTTTACAAATCTTTGACTTAACCGGGAAATAGAAAAATTTCACGGGATTTTACAAAATCAAGAGATAAATCGTAAAACGTATGCACTTATGCGTAGACAACAGAGTTATGAGTAGGAACTTATGCGTAGATGAGATCTTACGCGTAGACAGCAGTTTACGCGTAACTTACAACTTACGAGTAGACACAGGCTTACGCGTAGACAGAGTTTACGCGTAGACTAGAGCTTACGCGTAGGATATTAGGGTAAAATACTTAAGTTTATGCGTAAACCAAAGCTTAGGCGTATGAACCTTATGCGTAAGTTTCCCTTAGGCGTAAGACAAGCTTATGCGTAAGAAAAAGCTTATGCGTAAGAATTGTTACGCGTAAGTTTTATGCTTATGCGTAAAATTAGGGTTTTACCCAAAACGATCTCTTACACTTCACAGTGTACGAGATATCCAAAGTCGAAGTGTTTTTCAGGCTTATCCAAGCAAGAAGAACACTAAGTAATCACCAGTGATGAAGATCAAGAGAAAAATTCCTTACGCGTAGGATTAAGGTTTCGTTATGCGTAGGAAGTACAAATTTTGCCAAACACGTTTTTATGATCAAAAACGTTAAGACAACCAGATAAAGATGATAACACAACCTTAAAAACACTAAAACAACAAGTCTCGAAGATCAAAACCACCTTTCTCTCTTACGCGTAGGTTCGTACACACATATCCAAATACTCTTAAAAACCAAGAAAAACTCGTAAAGTTCGAAACTTTTTGCAAGAAACTGAAAGTTTAACACTCAATAAACCTTAACCCACAAGAATCTTAGATTAAAAAGTGAAAAATTTAAAGCTTTAATGATTCAAGAATATCGTGTACGAGACAACCTTTTTACGCGTATAAACCAAACCTTAACCCAAGAATGACAATCAAACCAAGAACATGAAAGATGGATGATCAAACCATGGCTCTGATACCATTTGTAAGATCTTGGTTTGTCAAACAAGAGGTGCGGCTACTAGGTTAAGAGTTTAGAGAGAGAAAGTGAGAGAGAATGGGAACCCTAGAGAGACAAAGAAAAATGTATTATGAAAGCTCCAACCCTTTGCCTTGGAGGGCAAAGGGTATTTATAGGGTACAAGCTTAGACGCCTACTTTAGGTTGTGGATCAGGGATACAGCGGGTAAAGACCCATCCGTCCTCCACGGTGATACAACGTAATCTAAATACTAACACTGAATAACTACGACTACGAGCTTTCTAACGAGTATACATACTTGAGGTGACCGATACTTTAAGTACTGGATTTACTAAATCCCAACAAGTTATGTAAAATAGCTTAAACTTTTAACCCCTTGGGCCGATAAGCCCAAAATAAGTCCAATAAGCTATGGGCCAAACAAGATGTCCTTTTTAATCTTTTATGAAATCAAATAAACCACACAAGCATAATGATATAATTTTTTCACAAAAATTTATATAAGTCGAAACATATAAGCTTTAGAAAGCTAATTTTATAACTTTTAAAATGTAACTTTTTATAATCAAGTTGTACTTTTGATACGTAAATATAACATAAATTAGGAAAGTACAGGAAAAGATTAGAAAATATTACTTACAAAAAGAGGGTTTAGTGAGTGATGAGTGAATAGAACAAACACAAATAACAAACTACAAAACCCAAACTATACTAAACTATAACCCAAATCTTCTTAAACTTAAATCTTGAATTAATAGAAAATTTTTGATGGTTTAGTTGTGGGTTTATGGGGCATCGAATACAAGAACAAGAGGAAGGAACAAGAGAAAAATATTTGGCTAGCAACTTGAATGTGTGATTAAAATGACTACTAGTGCACCCATTATATAGTCCAACAATAACACATGAGGTTAAGAATTGTAGGGTTCAAGGCTAATCCAAGACAAAACCAAAGTGAGATTATTAAGCTTACATTCATGAGACAAAATTTGTTACAAGTTTGTTACACATAAGTTAAAATGCATGTGTTGTGATTTCTTGTGGGGTTCGGCCGATTGGGACCAAGGAGGGGGAAATAAAATTTAAACGTTCAAATTTTGTTGATATTACGTGTGTAGTGATGTTTAATGCAAGAGTGGTGTGTCGGTTGGACATTTTTCGTGCTTACGTGAGCCAAAATATGAAAATATGCGTTTTCATGTAAAAATGGAGAATTTAATTACACAACTAATAGATTAAGGTTATAAATGTTAATACATGCTAATTTAACGTGAACCATGATTTGTTTAGTGTTGGTACACGTTAAATGGCGTTTTCCATGTTATGCGGGTTTATCTCCCGGTTTTAGGTTTTAGGTTTAGTATCAGTACGTGTTAAAACATGTTAAAAGTGAATATTTTGATTTTTTGGTAAAATATTGATCTAGAAAATTGAAAATTTACGAAAAATATCATTTTCGGGTTTACGTGACTCAGTTTATAGTTACGCGTAAAGGTAAACGAGTGAATTTCCAATGTCATAGTTATGAGTAAAAAGGTTAATAATGACCTGAAAAGTATGATTTTTCACAGTGGAAACGGGTTATGGACACTAGTTAAGCCTCGTCACCTCAGTAGCTATCATAGATCGCATGGTGTCAAGATCGGGAAAAAGGTCCTTATGAGCAATGACTGTGGCAATGTTTGCATATTTTTTACTTAGTCCGTTGATAGCATATGTAATAATATCATCATCGAACATAGAAGAACCAAGATCATTTAATAGAGTAACTATCGATTCTATTTTACGAAAATAAGCATCAGCGCTAAGATCTCCCATTTGAATGACACGTGACTCACCTTTTAAGGAAATAGTTCGTGTACATTTGTTTTCGAAAACTATTTTCTCAACTTGATCCCAAGAAAATTTAGCCGTGGGAGGGTTTGCCTTGATTAGTCTACCTTGAAGAGTAGGAGCGAGAGTGAGAAAGGTCCATGACTTTACGATGGAATCAACAATTAGCCATTCTTTCGTTGGTGGGGATGAAGATGAGGAGCTCACAACCGCACTTTGGATGTATGATAACATCAAATAGTCCTGAATATTAAGTGTCAATTTCCCCCGATAATGCTCGTTATTTATATCATTTATATGGATTTATGCTTGTTTTCCATTTGTTTTCCACTTTCTGGTAAATTACGAGCATTGGAGCTAAAGAGACGCATAAATGAAAACATTACTAAAGATTTATCACAGTATGCCTATTTTGAAGAAGTTACGGCGTAACTCGTCTCTCACATTACGCCGTAACTATTGCGTGACCCAGAAGTCTAACTTATCAAGAGGTTACGGCGTAACTCTTCCCAAAGGTTACGACGTAACTCCATTAGGTCAAAAGAGGTTCCACGCCGCTGATACTTACGCCGTAACTACCGCATCACTTACGACGTAACCGAGTTTATTGAAGACTACGGCGTAACCACTTATAAGGTTACGCCGTAACTAGCAGATCTAGTGCACTTACGAAGAAATAGAAGGTTACGGCGTAACTCCTCTATTGGTTACGCCGTAACCCAGACCTGGCCTATAAACACCCCACAAATTCCATCATTTCAAAGCATCCCATTCCACACACAACACTCTAAAAACGTGGGAAAAAGCTCAAGGCAGGTCTAGGGGAGCATACGGAGCTGTTTCCAAGGGAGAAGTCACACCATTACGATAAGCTTTAGCGTTTTATATTTATTTTACTTTCAATTCATGTATTTCGTACCTTTGAATATTGAATTGATTTGCATGATTAATATGAACGGCTAAGCACCCTTTGGTGCTAGCCTAGTTATGATTCTTTAATTGTTTTGTTTGCGTTTACCTTTACTTCCGTACAATTATTTCTAAGTGTATGCATGCATAGTTCTTTGGTAGTCACCCTTGGTTCGGTAGTTTTGAATGGCGATAGAGGCCAATTTCCTAGGAGATATGACCAACTGACCCTAGGTGAGCGGACTGAGACGGGAAGGGTAAGATATGACCAACTGACGACCCTTTCTACTTGTGCGATTTGACCAACTGATCACCTATCGTTTGGATGAACTTAAGAATTGGGGGGTGTAGTGTCTAAGTTCCTAACGGCCGGGCACTCACTATTTAGAATCTAGCATGTAGCGGTACTTAATGACTCGGCTTAGGGGACCAGGAACAACAGGACTTATGACGGTGCGCCTGATTTCTCCTGTGGTGGCATCTTTGCTGATAGGTTAGGGCGAATTGACCAAATGCTGTCCTCTCAAATTTGACCCCACCTGAAGTAATTGGAAGTAGGTAGATGTAGACATAACTAGCTAGGAGGATTGACTAGGTTAGCACCACTACTCCTCTATTGATTTCCCTTTACCATTTATTTGCTTTTATTTTATATTCTGCATTAGTAGTTTAATTAATTAAATCCCTATCGAAACCATTATTATTCTGTGACAATTAGACTTAGTAATAATCCAACACACATAGCTCTTGGGCGACCTCAGTTTTACCATTTACTACACTACACACGACCGGGTACACTGCCCGTTAGTGCATTAGGGTAGACCATAGGTATAGCGAGACACTATAAATATTAAGACCTGGTCAAGAAAACCGCATCAAGTTTTTGACTGGGAGCTATATTAGGATTGATATTAAGTCTTTCATTTCATTTTTAAACTTTTCTCACGATCATACTTAAAGTTTTCAGGTACCATGGAAGTTGTTAACATCGATGACCTCACTCTTGAGGAATACTTGGCGTTGACTAGAGCTGATCAAGGGCCGGGTCTCGTAAGACCTAATCGAGCGGATGTTCGTTTTGAAATTAAAGACCAATTTATGAGGGAGCTTCGCGCTAACCCTTTTTCGGGAAACAGGGACGAAGACGCATATGAGCACGTTGAAAATGTCCTATACATCGCTAGCCTTTTCAACATTTCGGGCGTGTCTCATGATGCTGTTATGCTTAGGGTATTCCCAATGACCCTTACTGGAGCGCCGAAGATGGATCGAAGATTGCCCGGGGCAGTTAATACTTTGGCGCTACTAAAGAAACACTTTATTCAAAGATATTGCCCGCCATCGAAGATTTCTAATCAACTTTTGGAGATCCATAATTTCAAACAAGAAGACGACGAAACTCTGTATCAAGCTTGGGACAGATACAATGATCTTCTTTATAAGTGTCCTACCAATGATCTAAATAACCAGCAGAAGGTCAATATTTTCTACAAAGGAATAAATGTAACTACAAGAAAGATGTTGGACTATCAAGGACCTATCCCAAACATGACTCCTACTACTGCAATTGAAGCCATTCAAAAAATGGCGGACCATTCTCAAAAATGGTACGACGGTAGAAGTAAAAGAAACCAAGGCAGAAATCTCGACGGAATTGCAGCAATCGCTAGTAAAATTGAAAGTCTCAGTCGAGATATGCTGAAGGTCAGAGAAACCGTTCATGCCATCCAAGTGGGTTTTGAAAGTTGTGGAGGAGGACATCTTACGAAGAATTGTCCTCATATGGACGAAGAGGATATTGAAGAAGCTAAGTATGGAGAAAATCGACCATTTTACGGTGATAATCGAAATAGTAATGGTTATCATGGAAATTACAAACGTGGGCCTTATGGAGAAAGAAAGCCCAGTCTTGAAGAAACAATTAATAAGTTTCTGGAAAATTCAGCCCAAAGACAAAAGGAGCAAGATGAGTGGTTGAAGGAATTCCAGGAAAACACTGACAGAAACATTTCCAAACACGACTCAACTCTGAAAAACCTTGAATCCATGGTGATAAAGCTCAGTGAAAAAGTAAGGAGAAATAACGATAAACCTGAAGGATCTAAACCAGCTATGGAATGTAAGGTAATTTTTTCTGATGATAACTCAAAGGCTCAGGTCAATGATACGAATTTAGGGGATGATTTCGTTAACAGATCAGAGTTACGCCGTAACATGCCTAATGAGTTACGGTGTAACCTTGTGTTTGACAGCGACAACGGGGTTGTGAAGAATACTGAGGAAAGAGACTCTAATGAATTACGCCGTAACCAATAAACTCAGTTACGGTGTAACTGGGATACATGGGCAGAAAAATTCCTCGTCATGGACGAGTCAGAAAAACTCGAGGAACTCTCCTTTGAAGATGAAGAAGAACCACTTATCACTCACTGGTGTGCTCCTGTCATCATTACCGATAAGGAAACCACAAGGGCATGGCCTACATGTAGCCCCTTTCACGAATAATGCAATGGCGGAGACAATGAAAGAAAGGAAGAATGGACATGCCCTCATGAGCGTGAAAGACATTGTATTAAATTCGGAGATTTAGCCTTTATAGATTGGTACGCAATTCAATTTGGGGATGCCAAGATTGACCCGAATCTCCTTAAGAAGCTAAAAATTGATTACGCAGAGCACATTCAGAAAAAGGAAGAGGCTAATAAAGACATGTACTGCACGGATGAGCATTTAAGTGAAAGTGACAACAAGGAATTACGCAGTCACTGGTGCGAAAGAGTAAAATCTCCTGGGGAAATTTTTCAAGGCCATGCAACCAGTATGACGATATATGTAATGAGGGAAGCAACTCTGGAAGATTAGGAAAAGATGAATTCTTTTGGTCCTCGACCAATGATGAGGAAAGGACAAGTTTGCCTTGGCTGGACAATTTAGGATTCGATAGTTGGGTAAAAATTAAGTTTGGACATGTGGACACATTAACCAAAGAGAAAATTTGGAAGGAATTCATGGATCGAGAAAACTCAAACGACAAAAGTCTCAACAACACGAGTGAAATAACTGTTGAAAACGAGAAGGAGTTGGTTTGTAATGATAAAGAAGAATGCAAGCGCGTTCTGGTGGAAAATCTGCTCGATGAAGAATGGTTCAAAGACACAGCTTCTGATGACGATGATATTGAAGGGATCCTAGATTACCTTGAATTGCAAGAAAATGAGGAGTTCACTGATCCCGATAACGAGGCTTACGAACAAAGGAGGTGCAAACTCCTGGGAATTCCCTACAAAAGACCACCTCCAATTATAGTCGAAAATATGAATTCACTCGCTATCACCTAGGTCCGGAAGAGAAATTTTGTAAAGTCCAAAAAATCGAAACCGTTGAATACCTCCGAACTGCCTCAATTGTTGCATGAATGAGACATAATTTGATGAAGGATATTGAAGAAGTAGGGCAAGTTCGAGCCCCGTGGCTCTGAGTCTAACTTAAAGACTCGTTAATAAAGAAAAGTGCTCTTTCGGGAGACAACCCGAATTATCCCTTTCTTTTGTTTTTATTTCCTTTCTGTTGGGTTTTGTGTTTTCTAACCATTTTTGCAGGAAATGAGGAACTAATTGCTGCTGCAGTTGCTGATCTGAACAGAGTTACGGCGTAACTCATCTTGCTGATTACGTCGTAACCAACATTTTAGCAGCAGAATTCTTGACGCATTACCAATTACGGCGTAATACCATCTCATGGTTACGCCAGTAACTATTCGCTTCACGCTCATACCAGGTTTTGCGCCACGGCGTAACTCCCTAATTGGAGTTACGACGTAACTCTCCTCTGCTTTAATTCTTTCATTTTAAAACACAATAACCTTGTATTAGTTTTTAAATGAACTTTGTGGGTGTGTTCCCTGTAAACCCTCACGAGACTTCACTCGTCCACTTGGGACACCAAGTGGTTTAAAAGGCTTGTTGCATTCGTTAAATGCAACCGTGATTCCTACGAAAGTGAGTTAGGTTTGTTTTTCATTTTATTTTTTCTTTTTAGAATTATGCTTGTCGGTATTGTGATTTCGGGGATTGAAGTTTGTTCATGACGCTTAAACGAAGGCACGGTTCTTTCTCGTGGGCCTTCTTCTTTTGGAGCAAATTTCAGGGAAGTTCTCGCTCTAATTCTACCTTTCTCTTCACCTTTATTTTAATGCCTAGTACAAAAGGGACTTTGTACAATTCAAGTGGGCGGACGAGAGTAGAATTATCTTTTGAACTTTATTTCGCCCTCATTTTTCTAGTTTATTTTGAAAAATTATGCCATTTTGAAAATTTTGACATGTTTTTCCGAACCTAACTAGATTAGACCTTAGCCGAGCACATACAACCCTTGACATTACATGGTGAGATTAGCCTTATCCGTTTCCAATATTTTACCCCAAATCCACCAAATTATGAGTGTGCCGGTAGCTTGTAAACTTTAGAACTTGTACGTTGCATCATTTCGAGACCATATACGAGGTATGTTGAGTTAGCTCGATGTATTTGGACTTTTCAGTTTTAGAAGGCAATATTATAGGATTATCACCCAAACAGCCTACCATTGTGAGTCTATCGATTAGTCACCTCGACTTTTCGACCCCCATGTGAAACCCTTTTGTTGCACTCCCCTTTAGTGCAAGATACCCCTAGATACACCTTTCTGAGCCATTCCTTTCGTTTTGTCAACCCAATATATTATTTCGTTACACCTATACACCTTAGCCTACCTTGTAGTCTTTATTTATGAATGGGAAGTCATCATTTTCCTAAGTTCAAGGTTCGAGTGGAAAGGTTTGGAAATCACGCTTTCATCGACAACATTTATGAAGATCATTGAAGACCCCCAGAATTCCCATTGTTCATCTCAAGTGGGGGGATATTATGTTATTATGTTATGTTGAAAAAAAAAGTTGATTTAGTTATGATATTGTAAAGTGCGATGTTATAAGCACTATAGTATGAGCTTTATTGATTAGTATCGAGGAGGCCACCTCGGTCACATTTGAAGATTGGAGTTGGTGGTTTTGCCAACAGAAGAAGAATAGGTAGTATGCCCATCACGACGTCCTCTAATGACGCATCTACCTTGCATTTCATGATCCGGTCTCTAGACTTCTAAGCTTGAACTTTGGGCGGACGGTAAGTGGTGATGACTTGGTTATAGATTTAGACTACCTGCTTGTTTTTCATTTTACACCAATTATATATCCCATGTCTTATCCTACCCTTTAGTCATGAAGCATGTCTAGGTGATGCAGCGAGCAATCTTTGGTGTCTTGGCCATGGATTTGGTCATGTATCATTGATTTTGTCCACTTCGCCGTGACATGTTAGTAATGACGAGTCACCCCTTAACCTTTGTCGTGTCTACCCATATTGCCTTCGAGAATTGTTTAGCCCTTAACTCTAGTGGTGGAGATTTGTGTAACCGCCAAGCTTATGATAGAATACATGCTATGATTGTGCGATTGAGTGATCACCCTTTGACACTTAGAATAGTTGAGAGATTTGAGTGTTTGTTCCCTTTCGTGAGGTGTTCGGCTTTGTTTTATTCTAGCATAAGGGATTTGTAAACTCACATTTTCCAGGTTTTGGGAGATATCTTTTTAGGAATCTATCTAATAAGGTCTACTTGAGGGCAAGTAGAGTTCAAGTGGGGGATATTTGATAACATCAAATAGTCCTGAATATTAAGTGTCAATTTCCCCGATAATGCTCGTTATTTATATCATTCATATGGATTTATGCTTGTTTTCCATTGTTTTCCACTTTCAGGTAAATTACGAGCATTGGAGCTAAAGAGACGCGAAATTGGAAACATAACTAAAGATTTATCACAGTATGCCTATTTTGAAGAAGTTACGGCGTAACTCGCCTCTCCCATTACGCAGAACTATTGCGTGACCTGAAAGTCCAACTTATCAAGAGGTTACGGCGTAACTCTTCCCAAAGGTTACGACGTAACTCCATTAGGTCAAAAGAGGTTCCACGCCGCTGATACTTACGCCGTAACTACCGCATCACTTACAACGTAACCGAGTTTATTGAAGACTACGGCGTAACCACTTATAAGGTTACGCCGTAACTAGAAGATCTAGTGCGTTTACGAAGAAATAGAAGGTTACGGCGTAACTCCTCTATTGGTTACGCTGTAACACAGATCTGGCCTATAAATACCCCACGAATTCCAGCATTTTAAAGCATCCCATTCCACACACAACACTCTGAGAACGTGGGAAAACGCTCAAGGCAGGTCTAGGGGAGCATACGGAGCCGTTTCCAAGGGAGAAGTCACACCATTACGATAAGCTTTAGCGTTTTATATTTATTTTACTTTCAATTCATGTATTTCGTACCTTTGAATATTGAATTGATTTGCATGATTAATATGAGCGGCTAAGTACCCTTTGGTGCTAGCCTAGTTATGATTCCTTAATTGTTTTGCTTGCGTTTACCTTTACTTCCGTACAATTATTTCTAAGTGTATGCATGCATAGTTCTTTGGTAGTCACCCTTGGTTCGGTAGTTTTGAATAGCGATAGAGGCCAATTGCCTAGGAGATATGACCAACTGACCCTAGGTGAGCGGACTGAGACGGGAAGGGTAAGATATGACCAACTGACGACCCTTTCTACTTGTGCGATTTGACCAACTGATCAACTATCGTTTGGATGAACTTAAGAATTGGGGGGTGTAGTGTCTAAGTTCCTAACGGCCGGGCACTCACTATTTAGAATCTAGCATGTAGCGGTACTTAATGACTCGGCTTAAGGGACCAGGAACAACATGACTTATGACGGTGCGCCTGATTTCTCCTGTGGTGGCATCTTTGCTGATAGGTTAGGACGAATTGACCAAATGCTGTCCTCTAGAATTTGACCCCACCTGAAGTAATTGGAAGTAGGTAGACGTAGACATAACTAGCTAGGAGGATTGACTAGGTTAGTACCACTACTCCTCTATTGATTTCCCTTTACCATTTATTTGCTTTTATTTTATATTCTGCATTAGTAGTTTAATTAATTAAATCCCTATCGAAACCATTGTTATTCTGTGACAATTAGACTTAGTAATAATCCAACACACATAGCTCTTGGGACGACCTCAGCTTTACCATTTACTACACTACACACGACCGGGTACACTGCCCGTTAGTGCATTAGGGTAGACCATAGGTATAGCGAGACATTATAAATATTAAGACCTGGTCAGTAAAACCTGCATCAATGTATGTTAGGACACCAAAGTTGTTACAATGAATCTTGAAAAAGTAGCACCAAGATGAGTAATTTAACTCATCTATGTCAAGTTTAACCGGGACTGAATTATTAATGTTATGCACGACACAGAGTTTTTCAACGAGGGTAAGTTTTGGAGGTTGTGGAGGTTGATCACCGTTGGTCATTATGGAGCTAATGTAGTGGATGTGTTACAGTAGAGAAAGAAGGAGGGGGATGCTCTGAATTGTGATTCGATGATAATGTGTTTAGGGTTTTAGAGGATCGATATTAACCCTCTGATACCATGTAAAAGTAATGTGTTGTGTATTCTCATTAAAACTCTGAATGTGTACAATATGCGATATATAAGAAAACTAAGCCCATAATACAATGCAAACATAAATCGTGGGACCAAGCCAATTAACCCGCTAGCAAAAAAATTTTGTTTTTTTTAATGAAGCTATCACAATATAATTCATTTTTATTTAGATGTTTTTAAAGAATTCAAAATCGTGATTATTTTTTTATTTCAATTCTTTAGTGCTACAGAATAGTGAAATTTAATAAATTTCTCACTCAATTATGAGAAAAGGGTAGTTTGGGTGTTTAAAACTTTTAGAAATAATTTCAACAGTATACCACTTTTGAAAAAGGGATAATGACAAAAATACTCAAAATTTCAAACCTACTTCACAAAATACCCCATTTTATACTCAAAAACCCAAAATACCCACTAAATCCGCAAGTTTTTTTGAGAAAAATCGCAAATTTGCGATTTTTTGCGAGTTTTTGAGAAAAAATATCGAAAATTTTCGATATTTTTAAGAAAAATCGCAAGACTTGCGAAATTTCTTAAAAATATCGAAAATTTTCAATATTTTTAAGAAATATTAAAAATTTGCGATATTTTTAAGAAATATAAAAAATTTGCGATATTTCTTAAAAATATCGCAAATTTTCGATATTTTTAAGAAATTTCGCAAATTTATGGATAAAACTTGCGAGATTTTTGTCAGTTTGCTAGATTTTGCTGATAAAACGTGTTTTATTGTTATTTTAGCTCCCTTCACTAAAAACTCAAATTCTCACTAAATCGAGTCAAATGATATTGGACAACAACGACTATGAACTGAATCAGATTAAATGGACAATTAAAAACTTAAACTTTTATTCATAAATTAAAAACGTTACATAGATAATTAAAAACGTACACGTACGAAATAAAAACGTAAACATTCATAAATTAAAGATTGTATCCTTGTGGAAAACCTTAACAATGTTTTTCAATGTAATGTTAAGATAATGGCCACCAAATTTAGGGGAAAACACTGAAACATTACGAAGTATCAAAACAGCTCCTACGGTAATAGCCTTTTGATAACCCTCCTCTTTAAGGACTTTGTAATGAATTGTTCCAGAAATTATACCCGAAGGATCTTTGAGTGTTACTGTTAGGTCACCCAACGCATTCGGCGTACAAGACTTTATTATTGCTACAACCTTTTCAAGTTTCCCATTCTTCAAAAAGGTTTTCATATCGCCAAAACAACCAATTGCGATACTCCCTTCAACAGCTAGATATTGAACCGCGCTAAGCCATGGGCCACGCGTAAAATGATCATCCTCACTAGCATCCTCAATTATTTTCCTAACGTATTCCTGTGTCGGCATTTCACAGTCATGACCAACTTCCCTAGTCTCTGCTATTTTACGGAGCCTCGCAGCTTGTAGAATACCAGCAGGACCAGGTATTATCCTAACCGCATTTTCATCACTAAATGGATGAACGGGAGACGAAGGATGGTTCATATTTGGTTGTGATGAAGAACTGCCAACGTTATGTTGAGGACTTGTGAATGGTTTGTTATGGTATGGTTGGGAATGTCTTGTGTTTCGATGAGACATTTTTTTGTGCTTAAAAATGTTGAAGTTAAGGGGTATTTATAAGTTAATTAAATACTTATCTTATCCTTGAATAAAGTTGTCCTTTTGTCATTTGTAATCTCGAAAATCTTATCTCAAAAAATGCAATATCGCAAATATCTTATCCCTGGATAAAGTTGTCCTTTTTGTCAGTTGTAATCTCGCAAAAATCTTATCTCGCAAAAATGCAATATCGCAAATATCTTATCCCTGAATAAAGTTGTCATTTTTGTCAGTTGTAATCTCGAAAAATCTTATCCGCAAAAATGCAATATCGCAAATATAGGGATATATATATAAGAGTATGCCACATATTTTATAAAAATTCATCATGGATTTACCCAAGTTTTACTGTATTCGAGAGTCTGGTACACCATCATACGTTGGAAATACTTACGGTATGTTTGCTACATTACCTTAATGCTTTATATTTTAATGGTAGCTAACCAATAAATTTTGTTTTTATAATGCACGATGAATTTCCTACTGTTTCATTGTTAATACACCATGAAGGACGTTTCTCTGGTTTTCCTAAAAGAAAATACTTGCAAGGAAAGATACATGAAGTAGACTTTTTAAACATTGATGATTTTAGTAGGGAAGACATGTATAATATTATGAAGAAAATAAGTGATGCTAGTGGCGTTGTTGAGAATATCAAGTCGAATGATTATTTATGCTATTTTCAAAAACCTAATTGTGACTTAGATACTGGACTACAACAACTATGGTATGAAGAAGATTACATGGATCTATACATGTATATTGGACACGGAAAGACGCAATTCCTTCATATCTACATTGTAAGCGAGGAGGTAAACGAAGACTGTGAGGCTTGTAGAGCTAGTTCAAGTGCCGAATCAAAAGGCTTTATAATAATTTAATAACTATTATCATTGTCATGCAATGTAATGTCAAATTATAATTGTCATGCAATGTAATGTCTAATTATCATTGTGATGTAATGTAATGTCTAATTATCATTGTGATGTAATGTAATGTCTACTGTTCATATTGGCAAAAAAATACTTAATAAGAAATAACATAGTTCAATAACACTAAAAGAAATAACATAGTTCAATAATACAATATGTTATCATATTTCTTCATACACACTAGATTCTTTAGATCTTTTTGAACCTTTCCTTGATGTGCTAGAACCTGACTTCACACTTGATGTTGTCGCAATAAAAGTCTGGGATGGTATATCTGATGGGCAATCACGACGGTTATGTCCATCTTTACGACATCGTGTACATGATTTTGGTGTAGTTTCTTCACCCTTAGATTTAAAGCGATCACGGTTACGCGGCCTTCCTGGCTGACGTTTGTCCATTACAGGTGGAAGGACAGTTATAAGATCATCTGGTTTCTCCCATTCTGAAGGATGCCCAACATCGTATATAACCTCGTTGTATGAAGCCCTCCAAACACTAGTCTTGAAACATGGAAATGCAAACTGATTTGCACTTGATTGGCGCAAATGTCGCATAATAGCAATAAGATGCCCACAAGGTAAACCCGATAATTGCCATTGTCCACAACTACATGTCCTAGTATTAAGATCAACTGTCCCATTTTTGTTATAATCAACAACATTGTAAAGGTAGTTTGCAGCGGGTCTTACAGTCCATGTGGTGGATTTTGCAATTCTTTTAGCTATCTTGGCCTCCGCCCAGGGTGTTAATTCATCTTTATGTTCATCTACACATGGTATAATATATGTGAGTAAAATATATTTATAAAAAAAAGAAACATAAATAGGCATGGTTTAGTATGTGTTTACCTGCCGTTTGTCGATGTTCAAAGTACCATTGTTGCAAAGATTTTATGAACCAATCAATCATCATACAAATCGGGAGTTTTCGAGAATGTCGAGACAATGCGTTCACTGATTCTGCACTATTGGAGGTCATGTAATTATAACGCATACCGGGGAAGTGAACCCTTGCCCACTTTTCATGACCAATCCTATCAAGTTTATTAGCGGCACTAGGCAATACATTACGTAAAGTGCTAAAACCTTCTTCAAAGTCTGAAATCCGATATGCTTTACATGCTCTCCAAAATAGCGTTTCCTTACTTATAAATCGAGGACACTTTGCACGTAAGTTCATCAACAAGTGGCGACAACAACGACCATGAAATGCATTGGGAAATACATTCTGAATGGCCAAAGCAATGGATCCAGCTCCATCAGATATGATCGTTAAGTTATCTTGCTTACCAATTATACATTCCTTGAGTTTCGTCAAAAACCAATCCCAAGATCTAAATGTCTCCGACTTACCCACTCCGATGCAAGCGCAGAATCTGATTATTACCATCCATTGCAACTGCTAGATACATTGTACACAAAAATTCCCCTTTAAGATGTGCACCGTCTATTATAATCAATGGTCGCATGTGTGACACAAATGTACGAATCTACATAAAAAAATCTTTCGATAATTAGAATAATAAATAGATAGCATGAATAATACATTTATTTTTTTGTAATAAACAATACTTACCGCAGCACCCATGGCAAGAAAAAAAATCTCAAATCTGTCTTCATCGTCAGTTTCAATATGTGTAATAGTCCCTGGGTTTTTTAGTTTCAAATTGTGGCAATACAAAGGGAGTTCGGAAAACGACTCCCTAGGAGTCCCTCTCAACATTTGCAATTCATAACATTTAGCTCGCCAAGCTTGAGAATATGATATATCAATTTTGAACCTAGCATTCATATATGTCATAATCTCTTTCCCCCTATAAATCCTACTATTCTCAGACATTACCTCCTTCAATATATGACCAAGGACTTTTGGGGAAGCATTACGATGATGTGGGTGAATTTGAGTTCTAGTGCATGTATGATGGTCGTGAAATGTTGTTACATAAAACTTTTTATAGGCTTTGGGTATATAGGCTCGAAAAACCCATTCACATGTGTCATCAATACATTTTGCATATACCCTTTGGGGGTCTGATCTTGGGTATCTAATTTGAAATCCTTCTTCAAGAGCTTTTCTACCCAAAACAACTTTTATATGTTCTTTATTATCAAAAGTATCATGCAAACGAACAAGACTAGATGTTCCAGAACACATACCTTTTTGGAGGCATATTCCAAAATTTATCCTTCTTGGATTCACTAACCTGCTCATCAGATTTTCTACTCTCGTCATCAGATTCACTACGCTCATCATCAGATTCACTACTCTCATCCTCGCCAGACAATCTTTTCACTTTCCCAAAAACACCACCCATTACCTTTTCTCCGAAAGGCCGTAATTTATCATCATCTAGCAAATCCCTTTCGTTAGTCTTTTTGTTTTTTGGTGAACCAACAACTTGTTTTTTTTTACGATTAGCTGAATCACTTTGAGGATCCTGCATATGATACACAGGAATTCTAGGCACACACATAGGATTCCCAGGAAATCCATGCATATGTTGAAAACTATGAAAATTTTGATAAAAACTACTACCAGGCATTTGTGTTTGGTGAATTTGTGTGGCATGATATTCGGTTTGATATACATTTACAGACGAGTTAGCATGAATAAAATTGCTTTGTTGATTGCTTCCCGTAGTTGATAATTGCCTACCATTTACACTAGACTCAACAATACATAACGTAACAATTCTACTACTTTTAACAACAAATTCCATAAATTCATTGACTTCCAAATCATCACATACCTCTACAATATCATTATCCGAATTGTAAGTTACCATAAAACCACTATTAGCATCGATTTCTAGCCTCTCGGATACCGCTTCTAGTAAACATGAATATGATGACAACAATGGTAAAATTAGTGTACGTTTTACACAATTTAACGGCATATACTCCAACATACCATCCACTCTTTCCCATGTACCTCCTTTACATACACGTATTTTGACGGTTTCTTTGACGAAATTCATGGAAAACTTGAGTTTTTTAGTGAGAATTTGAGTTTTTAGTGAAGGAGCTAAAATAACAATAAAACACGTTTATCAGCAAAATCTCGCAACTGACAAAAATCTCGCAAGTTTTATCCATAATTTGCGATATTTTAAGATATATCGCAAATTTGCGATATTTTTAAGAAATATCGCAAATTTGCGATATTTCTTAAAAATATCGAAAATTTTCGATATTTCTTAAAAATATCGAAAATTTTCGATATTTCTTAAAAATATCGAAAATTTTCGATATTTTTAAGAATTTTCGCAAAAATATCGAAAATTTCGCAAAATATCGATATTTTTAAGAAATTTCGCAAAAATTTCGCAAATTTGCGATTTTTCTTAAAAATATCGAAAATTTTCGATATTTTTTCCAATTTCGCAAAAAACTCGAAAATTTGCGATTTTTCTCAAATAAGTTGCGGATTTTTTTGGTATTTTGGGTTTTTGAGTATAAAATGGAGTATTTTGTGAAGTAGGTTTGAAAAAATGGGTATTTTTGTCATTATCTCTTTGAAAAAATACATTAAAAGTACTCAAGTTAAAGAACCGCAAAATTTGTAAGACAAAATAGGCAAAAAGACCAATTAGACAAAGGGAAGTCACAAGGTTGCAATTCGACCATCATCAACACCAAAAAGTTACTCTCCAAACTCCATAACAAAAGTCTAACCAACCCATCTTCATGTTTTTATTTTTTGACAAAACAAAAAGTCAACCCTTTTGAAACCCTAACAAAAGTCTCAGAATCTTAAGGTTTTTCCATCTTTTTCATGAATTAAAGGAATATCCAATTTGGGTTTTGGATAAAGATGATGAATTTCAGGAGTATGGAGGAATTCTGGTTGTTTTATATGAATCAACACTCAAAACCAGCGACAAGAAGATGGCATTTTGCTGGGACACTTTCGAGTATTTTGTGTTTTATATATGCAGTTTTGTTTAATTGGTGGTTCTTGTTCTTTGTGCCTTTATTTGGTTATGGTTTGGCTTGGTTTAGTCATTTTTATGTTGAAGAAAACATACCTGCAACTTTTGGTCATCCAATTTGGTCTTTGTTGTGTGATTTCAAGATGTTTGTTTTGATGATCACTGGTCAGATGGATAGGGAAATCAAAAGGCTAGGTAAACGGCCTGTCTTACAACTTTATTGATGCATTTTTCATATAGTTTTTCGATTTGGAATTGGGTAACCTATTCGTAATATACATGTAATAATAATGGTAATAATGTGTTTGGTTTACTCTTCTGTTTGGATACTATGCTTTTTGTTGTGTCTTTGTGCATATGTATATATATCAAAGCGTCTAGTGTTTGATGTGATAATGGAATCCTTGTTCAATCTAACTTGGGGATCAGCTGATGAAATAGGATTTTCTTTTGGACATCATGAAAAGTAGATTATATGTGCTCCTTGTTAACTTCATTTTCCCAATCCTCACAAACCGTTGTACTTGTGCACTTAATGGGCTTTAGCTTTCTATTTACTCACATCACTTAGCCGAGGAATCCTTGTGCCGTCGTTGTGCTTAATGAGTATGAAATGTGAACGCGATTTGATAATATTGAACTGCATTTCAGTGATTGTGCTAGAAGGGGACCGAAGGTTTAGCCCCCTTACCTTTTGTAGTAAAAAGATGTGCTTAAATTTGTAGTGATATAACAAGAAGATTGTAATAAACTAACTATGTTATACTTTAACTTCCCTTCATATGTATGTTACTGCCAAATTTACTGACTGCTCATAGCCATGACGCTTTGGTGTAATGGCTTTGTTCTTGATGTTATTGAACTTTGAATTTGCATATGAAAGGAGTTGACCTTAGGAAAATCTGGAACACTTTTAGATCTAAGTCAATTGACTAGCTTGGCACTAGAACAACAAACACCTTCCGTGTAACCTATGTAGTCTATCACATATTCACATCCCCTGTTCTATCAGCGTTCTGCTTGCGTGTTTTATTTTTCAAACATCAAACAGCGACACACCCTACTCTACAACTTCATCCCTACACAGTACTTGAGAACCCTCAACACTTAGATGAGCAACATGGTTAGACATTCATATGCACGTTGGAATCAATCTCAAAATCGGCTAGCTGACTTAAATAAATGATATTGTCCTTGCTATAAGTTCTCTGTTGTGGTCATTACTCGCCTTCTGCTCTTAAACATCTTATTTGCATGTGTTATTTTTTAACAAATTTCTGGTTGAGTTTAGATCAAATTTTTGCTTGACTTTAGATCACATGAAAATCACATTTAATCGCATTTTTCTTGTTCCCTATACTTTGATTTGTAAAAAAGAGTGTGAAACCTCTACATGCGCAATTATTAACATCACAAACTAGCTAAACCACCTAATTTTCCAAATTTCTGTTGATGAAGTCGAGCTAACATTTTTATAAATTATATATTATGTTGATGACCAAAAGATTGGTTAAATGATTATCAAATAGTTATGTCAACTCTTTCTGCTGTATAAGGTTATTTAAAAACTATTGTTATGTTTTTTTGTTAAGCTAACAGAAATCATTGGGAATAACTCTATTTGGCAATTTCTCGTCTTGTTTCAGGAGATTTCCATAGGCAACATTTCTCATGTGTAATATTCACTATAGACGTGATACATGTAATCTCTTATATATAAGAGACTAGCCTTAGGCCCGCTCGATGGACGGCTAGCCTTAAGTCTTATTATTAAATATAAAAATAAATTACATCAATTTTATATTTATATATTTTATATAATAAAGGAATTACATCATTTCGAAATGATTTTGTCAATTCATTCTTATTGAAAAAACAATTGTGCCAATAGAAGAGCTCGATTTTGTCACGTAAGCAAAATTGTGTGATGTGATTGGTTAATAAAAGTCAAAATTAAATTGATTTTGGTCAAACATTAATAAATTTGGTGGAAAATTTTGGTTGATAAAAAAAACACATAAAATATAGGTGTCAAATTTGTTAAAAATAAATTAAAAAAAGGGGAGTAAATTAATAAAACTTTAGTGGTTGAATTTTTAAAAATTATATAGAGTTAAGTGTAATAATATAAGTCTCCATGTTTTATAATAACTTTGGATTATAAACAAATATCTCCTTATACTTTATATCTTTTATATTTTATATCTTAAAAAATACAATGTATATGTTTTTAAATAACACATATAAATTTAATTTGCATAAGACTTATAAGTATCCATTTTATTTACTATGTAACGTTTCATTAGGTACGCAATTTATTTCATTTTTAAAAATTAACCTATGTAGCACACATATTTTTTCCTTATTAAATAACGACTAAATTACTGAAAACGGGAATATACTTATGCAAATTAACTTTAAACTTATAATCAACACTCATATGGCTATTAAACGTGCATCATATTACAACATAAAACATCCAGGATGAATTTAAATAACACATCAACATATTTATCGCTAAATAAAATTAAATTTTGAGTACTAACTAAAATT
>OU343224.1:279586628-279705682 GCA_910596185.1 Chrysanthemum makinoi
TTTGCCTTTGAAAGTAAACATATGGGAGATGAAGCAACCATGTCTTTCATAGAAATAGTGTAGAGACTAAATTACAGCGATCCGGTCATAAGGTCATTTCCTTGTAGATCACGAATGAAACAAGTTTTTCTCGGAGAAGCAACCTCCAATCATCACAAGCCGACCTCTTGAAAGCAGATTATGTGAGGCCTTCCACATAGTAAACCCCGCTAATTTCGATGTTCCCATTGACATAGTCTCCATAGCCCATGATAGCTGCGAAGTGATCATTCCGAACGGCGGTGCCAATGAACTTTGCAATAAAGTTTGATAACAGTTTAAGATTGCCTGTCATGTGTCGGGGAACATCCGCTATCAACAATCCAGAGAATGATCGTATCACACGCATTACACACGAGCGACACGGATGGAATAGAAGTAGATGTGGAACCCGAAATGTTAGAGGGTTCCGTAGCAGATATAGTAGATATACACACATCAATAGCTTTAGGTATCCACTTAAATCCTAGTGTGTTATATATCCATTTCTACCATCTATAACTACTATTTGCTTTAGTCTTAGTGAATGCACTAGGTGGTACTACATTCCTAGGGGTTGAAACTGGAGCTACAGGGGAAGACAATGCGTTTCTTAGAATCTAAAGAGGCGGTCTACCAAGCACAGACTTAGAAAGATTAGTGGGCCTAGAGGTATTCGGTTCTTAGGATTCCTTAAACGAGAGATGATAGCTTTAGCAACACATTTATCATGACAATCAGAATTCATACTTTTACCACAATTAACACAAGGTGCATCGGTGAATATCAAAAGTACTAACGGTTTAGCATTCGTTACATCACTATTTCTATTACATTTGCGGTATTAATATCTATAGTGGAGGCAGCGTGAGTCTTATTCATAGTCCTAGGTGTTCTTCTACTTTAGCATTCTTGATTGATCTTTTCTTAGGTCGCAACTTCCTATTCTTGATTGTAGTGCTCTTAGGCCGTGAAGTCGGGACGTTTGGAAAAGATGCAACTATTCTTTTTCAATAGAAGGAAGCACGTTAGCTACTTGTGATTTGGCAGTAGGGATTCTAGGTGCATGAGTACTAAGTGTTACTCGGGCTAATCTCTTAATGATGGTTGGCGGAAGTTGTTCATACTTTCCTAACATTTCTCTTAACTTGATGATAGTGTGAATCGGATCTTGATTTTCAGACCGAACATTTCCCACAAAATGCATAACTTCTTTAGTGTGTGCAAGATAATGATCAAGTTCATTTGATGCTTCATCACGAGTCTTTTGAGTAAATCAAATATGACACCATATTCCTTTTAACTTTTACAAGTTCTTGTTCATATTTTGAGATTTGACACTTAAAAGACACGTTTTGATCATCCAGTTGCTCAATTTAGGATCGAGAAGATTTTGCATGGCCGGCGATTTTGTGTTGAAAAGCAAGTTGTTGATCGTGAATATCTTTTTGACACCAATTAAGGCGGCAATTGCATTTGAAAGTTCGTTTGACAATCGTTTGTTTTCAACTTTTAAGGACTCGATCCGAAGCACATTATCAGTGTTCTCAACATTTACCACGAATCAACAGATATCAGAAGGTATGATCAAATGCATATGACAAAGAATTCAATAACACAACATTATGGACATCGGCACAGATGACATCTTCCAAGAGTCGATCAACATCTTTTCTCAACATTTCTTTTTACGTTTAGTGTTAGAAATAGATGTTTCGTTTTCTCAAAACGACCTTCATCCTCCAAGTTCCTTATGAAAATCCTTTTCCCAGGCAATGCACAATTTTCAAAATTTTTAACATTAGGTAAAAGATTTTTGAAAAATGTCTCTTTGTTCTCGCTTGAGGCGATTGAAAATGTTCAACTTTGATTTCAGAATGATATTCTATCTCATGTTGTAAAATTTTGAGGTCAGCCATGAAAATGTCAAAATATCTAAGAATTTTTCGATTTTCAGGGTTTGAGTTTACTTCACTGATGGAAGGTAAAGGACCATAAGTTTGTGCATAATCCTGTTGGGGATTAACATTAGAAGACTCAAGTGTTTTGATGATAACCCTTGGTGTGTTAGAAGAATCCGTTGGTGTGACGAAAGTGACCGCTTTTGAATAGTTAAAAGGTTTGTTGTAAACAACTTTTTCTAATTTTGATCGACTCTCGTCTTATGCATCTAATTCCTCTTGACGATGATATTCAACAACATTCATAACATAATTATCAACTTTATATTCACTTGGAAACTTCGGGATTTGGTTTGAATGCTTTTGTTGAAAGCTTAGGTTTGTAGTCAGCAAGATTCGGTCCATATCCATTTGGATTTGGTTTTAAAGTAAACTTTTCAATGGTCGTGACCGACTCGCCATGTTTGTAAACAACAGTTTTAAACTCTTTAAGTTTGTTTTGCAAGCCGATGATTTCTTCAAGATGATCATCTATTCGTTTCATTTAATGCTTTTTGTATGCGAGAATTTTTGACAAGTTAACAGCTCAGCCTTAGCTTTTTGATTTTCCAAGGTGAGGCGTTAATTTGCTTTTTATGTTCATGTTTCAGTTGTTCTATTTCGGACAACAAAGCATTCTTCGAAGCGGCTAGATCACGCATCTGTCTTTCTAAATATTTTCGTTTTGATAAGATTTGGCAAAGGCGCTTCAAAACCGCTTTTCACGCTTTTCTTGAGTTTTGAAAAAGTTGAGTTGCTTTTGTAAACATTCAAAATCCTTGGTTAACAGTGCATTTTTGCATTTCAAGTCCTGATTAATGGCATGACATTTTTCCACTATGGTTTGTTGGTCTTGTATTAAGCGAGCAAAATCTGGATGAGGCAAAAGTTCGGCGTGTTCAACGTGAGTCTCAACATGATCATTCAGGATCCTCAAGTATAACCACGGAGTCAATTTGATTATCAAGGGAACCGTTTGGTCATCTTGATCGTCAAATATAACTACGGGGTCTAGTTGAAAATGCGTCGAATGAGATGTGGATGACTCATTTTGAACATTCGAGCTTCTTGCGGATCCGGATGTTGGCGGAGATATAGATCGAGAGATAAATATGGTTTGTTGGTTTGAGACAAGCCATCGGTGTGTCATACTTGGGCTGTGTCACTCATGTGTAACTCATGCATATTAGCCATCAACATAACATTTGCATTGGCCTGCAAGTCCTCCATATCATCATCCGATGCATTTGCCATAAAGCTCGTTCTTTGTGCGTGAGAGTCCACCAGCTTCATCCTTAAGAGCCAAAGAAAGAGCCTCTTTGAAATAAGCACGCCCTAGTCCTTGGCTTTGGGCATGCATTAGCAGTGTCCCTTCATTGCGGTTGTAGCATCGAAGACCATTCAACCCATTAGAGCATTTCCTGTTCCACCACTTGAGCTGATTGTTATTCCTACCCACATTAAACCCTTGACCACCGCCCATCGGCGACCATAACCACGATTCCGAACTTCAACTCGTCCATTGTTCACAACAGCTTGATTCCTTGTATTAGATGAGGAGCGAATACGGTTGTTGGATTTGTTGGTATAACGGCTAAAGGCATTAGCAATCATAGCAAATACTTGTTGCAATGCTTGAGCGGATCGATTCCTCATTAGCCGGCTTGAGCATTGTTGTTGTTGTATGGAACCAATTGAGTTTGTTGAGATTGAGGTTGTGAAGGATCATATGGTGTGATTGTAGATTGGTTGAGTTGCTTGTTGAGGAGAATAACTATTTTGAGCATATAAGGCAAGTTGTTGATTTTCGGATGTGTGGAGCAATTTGAGCACGGAGAATCCTTTCCCTATCAACTTCCTTTTCATGAGGCTTCAAGTAATCGTACAACAATCCATATGTAGAATGATGCATGTTTTAAACGGCGGAGAAAAATGACATACTTCTCCCATTAAGGACCAAGACTACTTAGGAACTTAGTATTCACTGCAATTCTTGGCATGGTGATGTTGTGTTTATCCAAATCATTGATGATGTCTGAAAATCGGTGATGATAGGACTCTAGTGTCTCTCCCGGTTCAATCATGAAGTGTTCATAAGCCAAGTAAATTTTGGATTCCAAATCTTCTTGATTGAGTACAGATCCTTCCATAAGAAGGCGAATATGATCCCACATTTTCTTTGCAGTCTTTTGAGCATCAACACTACGAAGAATTAGGTTTGGTAATCCTAGGAGGATATATTCCATTGCAAGCTCATCTGCTTCATAGTGTAGAATTTCTTGAGGATTCAAGTCGCAACAGTAGCAATGTTCGTTTGTTCATCTCTTGGTGGAATGGCATTTGGATCTCCGCGTACAATGACAGTAGGCATCTCAAATGGACCTTCCAAGATAACCTTCTTTAAGAACTTTCCATGTGGCTTCTTTAGATCACAAAACCTAAAGAACCTTATCACTCATTGATCGTAGTTTCACAGGTGAGCATTGGAGGTCTATCAAGTGATCCGACCTCATGAATTGATTGTTGGTTGCTTAAAGTTTCAAACATCTTTGCAAACCAAGTGGGTTCCTTCATAGTGTTCCTTGATGGATGTTGATTGAAGTCATTTGTGTGCGGTTGAACTTGAAGACTTGGTGGTGGTTGAACCATTTGAGGTTGTGGAATTGCGACAAGTTGTGGAGTATGTTGTTGATTAAATTGTTGTTGATAAATTGCTTGTTGTTGATTCCATTGTTGATGTTGTGGAGTTAGTTGTTGTTGGCGTTGAGGATGAGGATAAGTGTAAAGGAAATAGTTAGAGTATGGTGGTTGTGACATGTTGATAAACTTGTGTTGGTAAAATGGATCTTTGTAGTCGAATGAACCTTTGTTGATGAAGTGTCCTTAGGTAGAAAGACAAGAACCAAGTAGCACTTATGCGTAAAAACACCAAAGTTACGCGTAACAATAAGGAGTTACGCGTAGGATTTAGCTGCGCGTAAGTAGGAAAAAGCACTAAAGTTATGCGTGACAAAAGTTAGGCGTAGAAAGTTAGGTAGGATTTTCTTATCGTAAGACTAGGCTTAGCGTAAGAAAGATCTTATGCGTTAGGATTTCTACGGCGTAGCTTTATCTGCGTAATTTTAGGGTTTTTCCCAAATGATCTTTTACACTATCACGGTGCAAAAGATATCCAAAGTCGACGTATTTTCAGACTTATCCAAGTAAGAAAACGCGGAATAAACCACGAAAATGAAGATCAAACCAAGGAGGCACTTACGCGTAGTTATAGGGTTTTACTACGTAGATTACTCGTAATTTTGATTTTGCCAAAGATGTTTCTAAACCAGTTTTGTGTGATGAAATAGCTTCAATAACACCAAAAGACACAAAAGTGTTAAACTTGATGATCCAAGCCTCTAAAAGCGGTTATCGCGTAGAACTACACCCATGAATAAAAACTAGCTCAAAAACAATGATCCACGCATAAAGTTTGAAACTTTTTGCCAAAACAAGTATTTTAACACCTTAAAACGTTGAAAGTACAAGAATCTTGGATTATAAAGTGTAAAAACAAGTTTTTAAGCGAACCAAAGAATCGTTACTTACGCGTAAGACCAAAAAAAAACTTCAAAACAAACGATTCCCCAACTATTTGGCGACTGATACCACTGTTAGGTCACTAGTTTTACAACACAAGCTTATAAGAGATAGAGAAGCGATTGAACAAGATATCACACACACACATAGCCAAAGGCGGTTATGCGTAGAGTGTTTGTAGAAAAGAAATAACAACCAACCTTCAAATGAAGGTTAACAAGGGGTATTTATAGGCAAGGAGCTAGGGCAACACTCCTCTTTCCTTCCCTTTCTCTATGGGCTTGGGCCTAAGCTCATGGGCCTACATAAGCAAGGCTAATAACAAACATAAAGGCCATAATAAGCTAACTATTACATATGAGTAACTAACACTTGAATAAGGTTTAGGAGTGATTCCAACATGAGGGACTTTAAAAAGTTCTTTAGAAGAAAGTAGATAAATTGAACAACCGTATGATGATAAGAAAGGCTTTTCGGAAAAACAAGCGAGGACGAGAAGCCAAAGGATGATCGTACTTTGCACAAGTGTGGGACCCCGAACCACTTTATTAGCAAGTGTCCCAAACGGGATGATCAAAAGGCGTTAGGTGACGCGTGGGAATGAGCGACGAGGAGGACGAAGAAATTTGTCTCATGGCAAATGACGAGGTATGTCACGGATACTATAGTAGCTCATCACTTGATGACGACTCATTGCATAATGAATATGATAAACTTTGCAATATTAGCTTAAAACTAGTTAACAAAAACAAGCTTTTAAAGAGTCAAAACCAACGTTTAGATAAAGAAGTCATAGAATTAAAAGCAAAACTAAAACATTTGGAAAGGGGTAAAATAGCAAGTGGTGAATGTGAACTTTGTGTTCAACTTCAAACACTAGTTGATCATCTAGATTCTAAAATTGCTAGAATGAGTACGAACACTTTAGATACGATACTAGATGATGTTAAAACTGGTAATAATCAAAAGGGTCTAGGTAGTCAACAACTTGATCCATCAACTAGTGAAAGTAAAGAAACAAAATTTGTTAAAGAACTAGAAAAACCAGCCACTATTGTGGCGGATCCCATGGATCCCCTAAAAAGGGAAGCTAGTGTAGAAAAAGGGATCCGTGGATCTGCTTGTAAAACATTAGCAATAATGTAGCTTCTTCATCTAGAACTGAGTTTGTCATAGTTAATAGGAAGAAACCAAATCATGTCACCCTAGACAACCACCTCCAAAATATAATCCTACTTTTGCAAGAAACAAAGCTCCATCTTTTTCAAAACCTAATTCATTTAGGAGACCTAATAGCGTTTACCCAAAAGTAACCATCAAATGGGATGGAATCAAAACATGCAAAACGGTTTTCCTTTTCAAAACTTTGCTCCATGGAATGCATACTCATCTTATCCATACATGTCTAACATGAATGGAATGTTTAAAACTAATGGACCCATGAACAAATGGGGACCAAACTTTTGAGTTTATTATTGTTTTAGGTGTGCTTAAGGTCGACCTAGACCCCGATGAATGGTCAAGGATAGCGGGTGCACAAGGCACATGACCGGGAATAGGGATCTATTCTCCATATGAATCCATTAATGGAGGTAATGTGGTGTTTGGAAATAGCAAAAGTAGAATCATCAGTAAAGGTATGATTTCTAACAAATCTCTAACCATTAACGATGTGTGTCACGTAGAAACCTAAACTTTAACGTCTTAAGTATAGGACAAATATGTGATAAGAAGTGCAATGTACTTTTTACTAAAACTGGTAGTAAGATATTACAAAATGGCATAACCATAGGAATAGGAATTAGGAAACATGGAGTCTATGTCATTAAAATCGGTAATGAACCTAAAGACAAATTATGTCTTACCTCTATGGATGATACTTTGACCTTATGGCATCAAAGATTGGGTCACGCCAATATGCGACTTCTTCAAAGCTATCATCCAATCTAGTAAGAGATCTACCTAAGTTAAAATATGAACATCATTTTTGTGATGCTTGTAATATAGGAAAACAAGCTCATTCGAGTCATAAAGCTAAAAACATGGTGTCCACAACTAGGTGTCTAGAATTACTACATATGGATTTATTTGGTCCATCCGCTATCCAAAGTTATGGAGGCAACTACTACACTTTGGTAATAGTGGATGACTACTCTAGGTATACATGGACAAAATTTTAAAGAACAAAACGGAAACCTTTAACTATTTTGAAATATTAAGCAAAAAGATCCAAAGACAACTAGGAAGTCCCATAGTGTCTATTAGGGCGGATCATGGTAGGGAATTCGATAATGAAGTGCAATTCGAGACTTTTGTGACGCTAATGGTATTACTCACAACTTCTCGGCTCCACGCACTCCACAATCGAATGGGGTAGTAGAAAGAAAGAATAGAACTCTAAAAGAAATGAGTCGAACCATGCTTAATGAACAATCCATACCTCAAAAAATTTTGGTGTAATCCGGTTGATACTTCAACGTATATACTCAATCGAGTCTTGATTAGACCAATCTTAGGAAAAACTCCATATGAGTTACTTCCAGGCAAAAAGCCTACGTTAAATCATTTTAGAGTCTTTGGTAGTAAATGTTTTATTCTTAACACTAAAGATTACCTTACAAAATTTGATCCTAAATCAACCGAAGGTATCTTAGGTTATTCGCCAAATAGCAAAGCTTACGTCATATTAAACAAAGAAACAATGAAGGTAGAAGAGTCATTAAATATAAAATTTGATGAAAGTCCAAACCCTCTCCACTCTTGTCGATGTGAGATTATAGAAAGTGAAGCCATAGTAATAAAGAAAAAGATAAGTGAAGAAGAAGAACCTCTAGGTGATGAAATAGTAAACATTAAAGAGTCCAAAGATCAACCCGTAGATAAAGTCATAGGAAAACTAAACGAACGAACATTAAGATCTCAAGTTCAAAACCAAAGTAGCTTGTTTTGTTTCGTTTCAACCTTAGAACCTAAGAATACACAAGAAGCCATAAAAGATGAAAGTTGGGTAATGGCTATGCAAGAAGAACTAAATCAATTTGTTTCTAATGATGTTTGGACACTTGTCCCTCCACCTAGTAATCAAACCATAATAGGAACCAAATGGGTTTATAAAAACAAATTAGATGCAAACCGAGTAGTGTCTAGGAACAAGGCTAGACTCGTTGCTCAAGGGTATAACCAACAAGAGGGAATAGACTTTGATGAGACCTACGCCCGCGTGGCTAGATTAGAGTCTATAAGAATACTTCTTGCGTATGCTTGTGCTAATGATCTAAAGCTTTATCAAATGGATGTCAAAAGCGCTTTTCTAAATGGTGTCATAAATGAAGAAGTATATGTAGCTCAACCTCCGGGCTTCATTGATTTTGAAAAACCCAAACATGTGTATAAATTAAAGAAAGCCCTTTATGGTCTTAAACAAGCTCCAAAAGCTTGGTATGATAGACTCAAGTCATTTCTAGTTAAACACAACTACACCATGGGGTTAGTTGACAACACACTTTTTACTAAGAAAAAGGAGTCACATATAATCATAGTACAAATATATGTAGATGATATTATATTTGGATCCACTTGTCAAGACATGTGTGATGATTTCTCTAAAATCATGCATGACGAGTTCGAGATGAGTATGATGGGAGAACTTAGTTTCTTTCTTGGTCTACAAATAAAACAAGTAGAAGATGGTATCTTCTTTAATCAATCTAAGTACATCAAGGAGATGTTAAAGAAATTCGGTCTAGAAGAGTCAAACCAATTAGGACTCCAATGTCATCCGACACCAAACTCACAAAAGACGAGGGGAGAATCGTAGATAATACTAAATATCGTGGCATGATAGGTAGCCTTCTCTACCTCACGGCAAGTAGGCCGGATATCATGTTTAGTGTTTGTCTATGTGCTAGGTTTCAAGAAGACCCTAAAATATCACACCTAGAAGCCGTATAAAGGATATTTAGATATATTAAGGGTACAACACAATTAGGATTATGGTATCCTAAGGGGCGGTAGAAACAATTGTATATGCAGATTGACCATGCGGTGATTACGTTGATAGAAAAAGTACAAGTGGGGTATGTACTTTTATGGGATGTTGTTTAACATCATGGTTTTCTAAGAAACAAACGGCACTTGCAATAACAACCCGAAGCCGTAAAAAGTCTCTCCGCAAAAGCATGCCAACAAGCACTATGGATGAAACAAGCGTTAGTAGACTACGACATCCATCTAAGCGACATAGCCATCCAATGTGACAACAAAGGGCAATCGATTCTAAGCAAGAATCCGGGATTGCATTCTCGCACAAAGCATATAGAGATTCGTCATCACTTCCTAAGAGACAATGTTCAAAAGGGAACATCTCTATTGAGAAGGTAGCATCCGAAGACAACATAGCGACGCGTCCTCACCAAACCATTGAAGCGGGAACAATTCAACCTACTTCGTCTTGGTCTTGGTCTAATGGAACAAACGTCGTAATTTAATTGACTCTACAAGGTATGTAAACACTAGCCTTCTTCTTTCTGAGTCTAGGATTTCTATTTCACGCACACCTCACAAACAATACGGGAATTTTCAAAACCCAAGATGAGTTTTTACACTTATAATTTTCTTATTTTCTAAACCTACTTTCACAATGTTTTCTAAAAGGATAATACCTTCCAGTATCAATTTCACAACAATTTCTCACGTCTAGGACAAATCGCTTTTTCATTATTAATACAAAGTAAAAACCCGTTTTCATTTCATCTCATGTCTTTTGAATGCTAAAGGGGACACATAACTAATATGTGTTTTTGGGTACATTCATTTAAGCAACAATGAATTAGGAGCATTGATAACCAAAAATGCATACTCATGTACTAAATATGTGTTTTCGGGTTATCTCAATAGGATGCTTTTACACTTCTAGCTTATTTTCTATTCTTTTAGGGGTTAGAATAAGCGTGGTGTGTAAATACTTTAAATCATTTTTAGTACAATATAAAGCTGCAAAATCATAAAGAAACACTCGAGGAAACACATCAAAATGATCAAAATATCACAAATCAGTGTTTTATGTGTTTTAAATGCAAAAATATCAAATTCAGATGAAAAACATATCAAATTTGCAAAATTGCGGTTTTAGTCCCCAAGTTTATAAAATTGTCAAAAATAGTCCACTGAGCCAAAATTTCAAAGAAAAAGTCACCAAAGGTCTTCTTAAAATCATAAATTGTCATATTTAGTCCTTTGGTAGAAAATCTAAAAGTTTTGAGAAAATTACAATTTAGTCCCTGAAAATCCAAAATGTTCAAAATTAGTCCTTGGGAATTTCAGAAATGTCAAAAATTAACCCTTGGATTATTTAAAGTTGGCAATACCAACCCTGTTACATTTTCATAAGTTACATGATTGGTCCTTTGGTTTTGAGAAATTGCAAACTTGGTCCTTGGTATTATTTCATACTTAAAACCATCCGGACCCTAATTGTTATCCAAGCCCAATCACAAACCTCCTTGGCCCAAATATGTTTACCCGGTCCACACCCTTGACCCGACCAACCCAAACCCAACACGTTTAAACAAAACAAACCGCCCCCTTTCTCCCCAGCCCCTCCCCCAATCGCCCCCATACCCAGCCACTTTGACCACCCCGCTAGCCAGGCTATCTCACTCCCTTGTTCCCCCCGCTCACACCTACCAACCCACTACATTTAATGCATCACCTTTCCGTCCCCGGATAACGAACCAATTTGGCGCAAAACCTCTCAACGGTCAAGATGGGTCAACATCCTAGAGGCTCAGTTGTTCGTGGGAATGTCGAGAGAAGAAAAAGACTTTTGAGCCTATAAGAGTCCAAGTGGAAGCATGGAGAAGAGAGTTAGTTATTTTTTATTTACCTTAATGTCGTTTTTAAATTGAATGTTTTAGTTTTAGTTCAAAGAATGTAATTTCAGTTTCCATGTATCTCATTTAAGTAAAACCTTCAGTGTAACTTGTTTTGAATAAGTAATTCCAAGTTCATTCAGTTTCATGTTTGTGTGCTCACTGTTAAAAATTTAAGTTTCCATTTCATGAACCCAAGCTTCATATAGCTTGTTTGTCAGTTTCAATCAGCTTATACAAGCTTTTCACAACTTTTTGAAAGCTTGCATTCAAGTTTCTAGCCAGTTTGGTTCAAGGTCAACAAAAGTCAACTTTGATTCAAAACTGGGAATGGTGATGATTAAAGCAGATGCAGAGGGTGATTTGGGTTGTAATAGATTAGGTTAGTTGAGGTTTGGGTTTGTTCTTAGCCTGCTACATCAGCTGAACATCTGTGAGTTATATTCTCATTTTTAATTTCTTGTCAAAACTGCAGTTTATGGTTGTATGTGTATCTGTGGCAACAATTGGTTTTATTGTGTTCAGTTAGTTGTAACTAGGTAGTTTATACTCAGTTAGGTCATTGGTACAAGTGTGATCAGTAGCTAGCCTAGTGTAATTTACAAATCAGTGTGAAAAAGGGTGTTTGGCTCAATGAGTTTGACTGTCACTTAAGTATATGCAGTGGTTGATTTTTGTTAAGTCATATCTTAAAGCATTTAAGCACAAACACATCAAAATTTTGGTACTGCAACCACTAAAAGTCAAAGTTTCCTTTGAATCATCTCATCCTTCCACTGTTGGAATTTTTGGTTTGCAAAACCTTGATTTGTGTTAAGAAGTCTTATACATTGCTTACTTTGTGTTCATTACATCATAATACATCAACATCAGTCTTTAAATTGTATTCAAATCTCAAGAAAGTCAACTTTCCATGTTCTTTCAAAAAGTCAAAAAAAATGGTGAAAAAGTGGGTTTATGCAGAAAGTGCAGCAGTTGCACAGGATTCATTATAGGGTTTTAGGATCTGATTTTTGGGATACAAGTAGTCCTCTAGGTGGTTTCCAAGATCTAATATCTGTTTTTGCTTTAAGCTTGCTGGATAAGCTTGAATTTAAGCTCAAAACTAGCCAGGCCTTTTTATAGCTAGAAATATCTTGAGTGGTTTCTCAGTTCTTTACAAGCTTGTGAGCTTGTAAAAGCTTCAGGGCTGTTCTTTTGGTCAGAGGTAGTCACTTAGGTCTAGTTGAAGTATCAATAATTGGATTTTAGCTTGTAGCTTATTTGGTTGCTTATTTCTAGCCTGCAAGTTAGTACCATTTTTTTTTTAGCTTAAAATCATAATCACATCAAATCTTGTTAGTTGGGTAATCAGTGGTTATAACTTGTTGATTTGAGTTTCATTTGGTCACTTTTAGTTAATGTAGCTTCATTCTAGTGTAGTTTTTGTTTTAATCATTTGGCTTATTTGGTGCTTATTTCATAAGCACTCTCACATCAACTCCATAATCTTGCTGCAAGACCTGTTTTCTATTTTTCATAGCTTCTAATATTATTTTAGAGTTTTCCTGATTTTCATATTTTTCTAAGTCATTTTTATTTTTCTTGATTTTTATTAGTTTTTAAGCACTTTTAAATAGCATTTAATACAAAAAATTAAAAAAGGTTCAAAAAAATAAGTTTTCATTTTCTTGGAAGCTTAGATAAATATAAAGTAGAAAAGTAATTTTCCAGAATTTTCATAGTTTATTTGGTAATTTTTAGTAATTTAATTAGTTTTTAATAGTTTAAAATTCCTAGAAAATAGAAAAATAATCAGAAAATACAAAAATAGTTTTGAAAATTCTATTTTGATATTTTAGATTTTTCTAAGTCTTAATATTATTTTTCTAGCTTTATTTCACATTTTCTTATATTTTAGGTAATTATTTAATAGTTAAAAATAGTTTTTAATTAGATAATTAGTTATAAAAAATAATTTTCTTTTTCTATAAATTTTCTTTTATCATTAGGATTGTAAATATGTATTTTTCATATTTTTAGGATTATATTGTATAAGTTTCACTTTTATTTTATGCGTTCATTATTTTTTATTTTAAACGTAAGTTTTTAGTTTTAAGTTTTAAACGTTCATCACTTTAAATATAGTGATAGCGTTTATTTAATATTTTTAATCTTTTTAATTTTCTTTAATTTGCATTTAAGCCGTTTTTATTTGTTGGCTTTTCCTGTAGTTGTAATCACACTCAAATCCCTTTATCGTTCAAATTCCTCGATCACTAAACGTTTGATAATCTATTGCACAACTCGCTGGGACATAACGACCCGGGGAAACATTATACTCTAGATCTTCATTGCATTCGTGCAAGTTTTAAGCTCGTTCGGTCTGCCATTCACAAGTGGCAGGGCTTGTGTGATTTAACTTGGTATGCAGCCTTTATCAAATGGCAGCTATACGGGAGTGTGTTGCTGATTATCTTACGTCTACAGAATTAGTGATTTGGATATTCACTCTTTGTTCATACCATCCATCTGTATATGTTTATATTTTCTTATCCAAAAAACACAAAATATTCTTCTCATTCCTCTTATTCGTTGATTCTATTTCTCTTACCCTCTTTTTGCCGTTTAATTCTATTCTTCATATCCTCTCAACCATTTGATTCTCTTCTTAATCCTCTATATGTTTAATTCTTATGTCGACAATCGTCAACTTCATCGTCAGAAATGTGTGTGAGCAGTGTGGAGGGCCTAGTTCTAGCGAATTTTGCAATTCGTGCGAATTATCCATCAAAAATGCTTTTCAAAGTTATCTCGACCACCCGCCACAACACGAAATACATTCTAATCTTGACAAACCAGTTCAAACGTGGAGCTACCCCAGCCCCCGAGGATTCGAGGACAACCTCTTTGAATCTAGAGCCCGTAATCTAATCGAACAAATTTATGTCGATGAAAAAAGGTCAAAAATTAGAATTGATTACGATGAACCCGTTCAAACACCGGTGACTAGCAAGCACGACTTGCCTAATCTTCACGTTTCTCAAGAACCAGAACCGGAGACCATAACGGAAGAGGTGGAAATTGCTAGCTCGAGCACACACCATTGTCCCACCTCGATCTTTGAATGTTCTTGGCGTCTTGATAGTCATTCGGATCATCATGTTGGTTTTGTTGATTCTTTGAATAAACCGATTCCTCTTCATAACTCTCAAATGCAATCGTTTATTCCTTGTGTCGGTTGTGGTGAGCTTCTTTTTGGTTCACCACAATGGTTGGTGTACGTGTGTACAATGTGGTAATGATATCCATAGCGGGTTGTTTGTTTTGTGGTTCAAGGAATTCATTTAATTATGATCCTAATCCTAACTCATTTAACGACCCTCCAACTTTTCACCAATTACCAACCACACCCGACTTATCTTCATATAACCAGCAGTTTCTTTGTTGTGAATTTTGTGGAGGTCCTCACCAAGGATTTGAGTGTCAATCCGGAAACACATTTGTCTATGAACAGTTTTCCAGTGATGCCAAGTTTTGGTTATGACCAATATCCATATAGTTCACTGTCCGGACTCAACAGTTTTACTTTGTTGTGAGCTACAATGGAGGTCCCCATTTAGCTCTGATTGTCAAATAAGGAACCCAGTTCCTTGTAACAATCATGACTCTCACATATTTGAAAATTTCAACCTCCAGCACTATCTGGGTTCAAACTCCATCGAGCCGTTGTCTCATGAAATCTCCGGGATCTTGAAACCGCAATGAAAACACTTGAGGATATGATGAGTAAATTTAAGAATCAAGTGAGTGATGAAAAGACCATAGGAGAATTGCTTGCCGAAGAGCCCGAAGGCCAGAGAATCTAGGGAAGAATTATTAGCCCTAGAGCATGCAGCTCTAAGGCGTTCCAAATTTCTTAAGGCGGCTCTATATGATGATGACGAGGAAGGTTTTTATCCTTTTAGAAATAATAATTCTCAACCCCTCAGTCATTGATATCAGTTGAGATTCCATCTCAAACAACTGCTATCACACCCGATATTCCCACTCACTCTCTGAACATGGGGGATGAGCTTCTTGACACTGTTCCGAAAAGGGAATCGGACGACTTCATAAAGTCTAGTGTTGAGAACCTTGTCCCGATCAGAGAGTCACGGTTTCTGATCATATGTGTGATTCTTCTTCCCCTCAGGTGTCCAAATGATCATTTGAAACTTTCTCGATTTAGCGATGATTGTGCTTCCATGGAGACATTGAGTATGTCGAGGCATCACTCCCAGCTGATCGATCCTCTTGAGGAGTTCAGGTAAAGACACTCATATCATAGTCCACTTTCATCAGAAGTGGCGATGATCTCTTTGATTTCGGCCGTCTAGGAAGCTGAAAGTCTCCTTGATAATGATCGTTCACTCACTTCTTATCCCAACAATCCAATAGAGAATGTTGATCACTTTGGTCCCGAAACATTCAAAGCTACTTTCACCAATCCTCTATTTGAATTGACCTAGAATTCACGTCAATTTCTGAGAATCCACTTGATACCAGTTGAGGATAGTGATGAGTCCACAATGGAACAAGAGTTCACAAATTCACATCATGTGAATGATTCTCTTCATGAGGAGTTCGCCGGTGAACTCACTCATATCATATCTCCGCTGGAGTATGATTGCTTGGATGGCAAAAATCATGATCGAGGGGAGAGAATCTCAATTTGCATAGTTATGACAAATCTTCGCCCTCCCAAGAGATGCCTTCCAACCCTAAGAGCTCAACCAATAAAATCCAAATAAGTGCAAGCGCACTTAATCAGGAAGAAGATCTAGTTATGATTGTTATCATGATCTTCCTTCTTTTTTCGCCTACTAGGTGACTTCCTCTCTTCTTCACTCCTTAGGAATTGAAGACACTATCTTTGACCGGCATTTTCATTTACCATTTTGAGCAGGTTCTATGTATATCTCATCGGTGTGGAACTTCCGTGCTTCAAATGTTTGTCCGAACATCTTGAATGAAAGTCCGATGGAGATATTTCTTCCACTTGCTTCCCGGAACAAATTAATGCGGGGTCGAGTCAAGCTAGCGACTTCGGTAATCAAAAACGATAGCATGCCATATGGGTTTTCACCCATATTTCTGACTTCTTTCTATTTTCTACCACCTAGTGTGGGGGGGTTGCCCACATGTTTAAAAAATCCTTTCAAATAATGGCGTAATATTTCCTTTTACGTTCTTTGTTTTGCATAACTTACGGTACTTTGAATATTGAGGGCAATATTCATTTCTAAGTGTGGGGGGAATTCTCACGAATTTTATCATGTAATTATCCGCCTAATTCCCCCGTTTTTGGCCAAAATTTTTTTTTTGGAGTAAGTGTTTTTGCACTTACTCGGTTATCGGTCAGCCTTATGCTGTAGACAAAGGTTGGCTAATCGAGGAGCAACGGCTCTTGGTAAAGATTTCTCAAATCCGTTTATATGGCTTGCAATTTGCCCAGAATTGTATGGTATTCACTCACCATATCTAAAAAGTGAAGAGTTGGCTAGCCCGCAAGATTATGGCTTGTGGTAAAAGTGATGGAAAAACCATAATAGTGGTAATCAGCTCACCAAAGATAATGTTGATAATTTATCTAAGAGTTGGCTAGTCGAGAAGGTACGGCTCACGGTAAAACAAAATCAAATCCGTTGAAAATTTGGTGGGTTGCTCAAAATCACATGGTTATCGGTGTACCATGGTTCTTACTTGAACTGAAACATTTGGCTACTCGAGAAGTAATGGCTTTTGGTAAAGAGATTAAAATCCATTATGTTTTCTCAAATCATTGCTAGGGACTAGCAATATCTCAGTGTGGGGGATTGATGAGTGTCTAAAGACTCATCATTTTTGTCTGATATAAGCTGCAAATCATCTGAAAAACACGAGAAACACATCAAAATGATCAAAATATCACAATCAGTGTTTTATGTGTTTTAAATGCAAAAATATCAAAATCAGATGAAAAACATATCATATTTGCAAAAATTGCGGTTTAGTCCCCAGTTTATAAATTGTCAAAAATAGTCCACAGGCAAAATTTCAAAGAAAAGTCACCAAAGGTCTTCTTAAAATCATAAATTGTCATATTTAGTCCTTTGGTAGAAAATCTAAAAGTTTTGAGAAAATTACAATTTAGTCCCTGAAAATCCAAAATGTTCAAAATTAGTCCTTGGGAATTTCAGAAATGTCAAAAATTAACCCTTGGATTATTTAAAGTTGGCAATACCAACCCTTGATTACATTTTCATAAGTTACATGATTGGTCCTTTGGTTTTGAGAAATTGCAAACTTGGTCCTTGGTGTTATTTCCTTCACAAACCATCCGGACCCTAATTGTTATCCAAGCCCAATCACAAACCTCCTTGGCCCAAATATGTTTACCCGGTCCACACCCTTGACCCGACCAACCCAAACCCAACACGTTTAAACAAAACAAACCGCCCTCTGCCTTTCCCTCCCCACCTACGCCCGTATACCCACCACCCGACCCGCCCCACCTAGCCATTCTCTCCTCCTTGTTCCCCCCACCTCACCTACCAACCCACTACATTTAATGCATCACCTTTCCTGTCCCGGATAACAAAACAATTTGGCGCCAAAACCTCTCAACGGTCAAGATGGGTCAAAACAATCCAGAACTCAGATTGTTCTTGGGAAATGTCAGAGAGAAGAAAAAGAAGACTTTTGAGCCTATAGAGTCAAGTGGAAGCATGGAAGAGATAGTTAGTTATTTTTATTTACCTTAATGTCGTTTTTAAATTGATTGTCTTAGTTTTAGTTAAAAAGATGTAATTTCGGTTCCATGTATCTCATTTAAGTAAAACCTTGATTGTAACTTGTTTTGAATAAGTAATTCAAGTTCATTCAGTTTCATGTTTGTGTGCTCCTGTTAAAATTTAAGTTTCCATTTCATGAACCCAAGCTTCATATAGCTTGTTTGTCAGTTCAATAGAAACATACAAGCTTTTCACAACTTTTTGAAAGCTTGCATTCAAGTTTCTAGCTAGTTTGGTTCAAGGTCAACAAAAGTCAACTTTGATTCAAAACTGGGAATGGTGATGATTAAAGCAGTCACGAGGGTGATTTGGGTTGTAATAGATTAGGTTAGTTGAGGTTTGGGTTTGTTCTTAGCCTGCTACATCAGCTGAACATCTGTGAGTTATATTCTCATTTTTAATTTCTTATGCTTGCAGTTTATGGTTGTATGTGTATCTGTGGCAACAATTGGTTTTATTGTGTTCAGTTAGTTGTAACTAGGTAGTTTATACTCAGTTAGGTCATTGGTACAAGTGTGATCATTAGCTAGCCTAGTGTAATTTACAAATCAGTGTGAAAAGGGTGTTTGGCTCAATGAGTTTGGATGCTTAAGTATATCACGATGGTTGATTTTGTTAAGTCATATCTCTTAAGCTTATTTAAGCACAAACTGTCAAGAATTTTGTGTGCACTTAATACTTAAAGTCAAAGTTTCCTTTGAATCTGTCTCATCCTTCCTTTGTTGGAATTTTTGGTTTGCAAAACCTTGATTTGTGTTAAGAAGTCTTATACATTGCTTACTTTGTGTTCATTACATCATAATACATCAACATCAGTCTTTAAATTGTATTCAAATCTCAAGAAAGTCAACTTTCCATGTTCTTTCAAAAAGTCAAAAAAAATGGTGAAAAAGTGGGTTTATTAGGAAAGTCTGTGAGTTGCAGGATTCATTATAGGGTTTTAGGATCGATTTTTGGGATACAAGTAAGTCCTAGGTGGTTTCCAAGATCTAATATCTTTTTTGCTTTAAGCTTGCTGGATAAGCTTGAACAAGCTCAAAACTAGCCCCATTTGCCTGCACCATTAATTTATCTTGAGTGGTTTCTGATTCACAAGCTTGTCTTGAGCTTGTAAAGCTTTTCAAGGGCTGTTCTTTTGGTCAGAGGTAGTCACTTAGGTCTAGTTGAAGTATCAATAATTGGATTTTAGCTTGTAGCTTATTTGGTTGCTTATTTCTAGCTTGCAGGTTAGTACCATTTTACGTTTAGCTTAAAATCATAATCATCAAATCTGTGTTAGTTGGGTAATCAGTGGTTATAACTTGTTGATTTGAGTTTCATTTGGTCACTTTTAGTTAATCATAGCTTCTGTTCTAGTGTGGTTTACTGTTTTAATCATTTGGCTTATTAGTGCTTATTTCATAAGCACTCTACTATCAACTCATAATCTACACAAGTTCCTGTTTTCTAATTTTCATAGCTTCCTAATATAATTTTAGAGTTTTCCTGAAATTTTCATATTTTTCTAAGTCATTTTGCTATTTTTCTTGATTTTTATTAGTTTTAAGCACTTTTAAATAGCATTTAATACAAAAATTAAAAGGTTCAAAAATAAGTTTTCATTTTTCTTAGGCTTAGATAAATATAAAAGTAGAAAAAAGTAATTTTCCAGATTTTTCATAGTTTATTTGGTAATTTTTAGTAATTTAATTAGTTTTTAATAGTTTAAAATTCCTAGAAAATAGAAAAATAATCAGAAAAATACAAAAATAGTTTTGAAAATTCTATTTTGATATTTTAGATTTTTCTAAGTCTTAATCTTATTTTTCTAGCTTTATTTCACATTTTCTTATATTTTAGGTAATTATTTAATAGTTAAAAATAGTTTTTAATTAGATAATTAGTTATAAAAAAATAATTTTCTTTTTCTATAAATTTTATTTTATCATTAGGATTGTAAAAATGTATTTTCATATTTTTAGGATTTATATTGTATAAGTTTCACTTTTTACATTTTAATACGTTCACGTTATTTTTATTTAAACGTAAGTTTTTAGTTTTAAGTTTTAAACGTTCATCACTTTAAATATAGTGATAGCTTTTATTTAATATTTTAATCTTTTAATTTTCTTTAATTTGCATTTAAGCCGTTTTGTTTGTTGGCTTTTCGTAGTTGTAATCACATTCAAATCTTTTCAGGTTCAATTCCTCGTCATAACGTTTGATAATCCATTGCATAGCTGTTGGGACATAACGACGGGAAACACTATACTCCTGGATCTTCATTGCATTGTGCTTAGGCAGTTTTAAGCTCGTTACGGTCGCCATTCTAAAGTGGCGGGCTTTGTGATTAAGCACTGCAGCGCATCAATACTTAAAACTCCAAATAGTTTGCATATAGGCACACACTAGGCAAAAATGTTTCCAAAAGGAAAATTTTGTGCTGCCTGAAACACCAGTCCCACGGATCCCAGCCTTTATGCTGGACGGATCCCTCAAGGGAAGGATCTGTGGGATCCGTGTAACAGAAGCTGTTTTCAACTTCTATTTTTTTCACTTTGGATGAAAAATCCACATTTGTTTCATTTTAGGGAGTATGCTCTTTAATGCTTGTGTTCTCATGATCACATGCCTTGAATTCATATCTAATCATTAGATTTTAATCCACATTTTGGGTCAAGTATTCATTACAATGCTTTGTTTTTCTATATATATAGCTCCCAAAATGCTTGCATACCCCATCTACTTCTCACAAACACACTTCATCATGTCATCCAAAAACCCTTTAGGAGAATCATCTAGAACAAACAATCATGATATCCAAACCTTTGTACTTCCACCATCTAAAATACCACAATCAAATGCTAGGATATCCGCACGGATTAGTATCCGATCTTGTTGTTTAGCAAAACCAACCTCAAATGTTTCATCCTCAACAAATAACTCACCACAAGATGCCTCCATTATAGCACCACCCTCATCACCAACTAGTACACCAACTTCATCACCACCTAAAATAACTCTTTTGGAACTCCTTAAGACTTTAACAAGATCTAACCAACCTAAAGAAAAAGAATTAGTCTTTTCAACACCTCCCACATCTCCAAATACTATCTTTCAAGATCATGAAACATCACCACCATTAGCTCCCATCACATTACAAGAACATCTAGGTTCTTTTCCACCACCACTTATTAACATTCCGGATTGTGATCCATATTTTCCTATTTTTCCACCACAACTTCCGCAAAACTCAAATCAAAACAACCCGGAAAACTTCCGCACTCATTACCCACATCATTTACATTGTGAACATTGCCAATCCACTAGGGAAATTGCAATAGAAGTTAGGAAAGAAATGCGTTTCATACTCAAACTCATCCTTGATCGCATCAATACCATTACTCATCAAAATCTCTATCCATAACCTTATGCAAGCATGGAAGGAATCACTACTACTACTTTCTACTTTTAGTATTATTTTTTTTCTTTTGAAGTCATTTTTCAAGGACAAGTCTTGTTCTTATTTTTACATGCTTGTAAGTGGCATACATACCACTACAATTTGTTGTTTTATTACAAGGCCTTGTTTACATACCTTGGCTCCCAATCTTGATTCTCGACAACCACAAGATTATATAAGCATGTTACTAACCTTTCTTTTTGTAGGATTTTTTTATTTTTCTTCTCTTGACGCCCCAAACAAGGGGGAGCTACCGTCAAGGGGGAGTTAGAAGATTGTTTATTTCTTCCAAGGGTTAACTTTTTGTTTCGACAAAAAGGGGGAGAAGAAGTAAAACTTAGGGGCTTTCAAAACTTACATCTATTCTTAAGTTTTACTCATCATAACATTATATTTTGTCATCAACAAAAAGGGGGAGATTGTTAATACAAATAAACCGTAAAAACGTTTATTAATATTTTGCGATCTCTTTGTGTTTTGTTGATAACAAATGTAATGTTATCTTAAGTATAATTATAAGGATACATGTTATTTTTGTAAAGCATTTACATATAGCCATTTAAATACAAAAATGTAATAATTAAGCATTTGTTGTAATAGTTTATTAGGATGGGTAAAAACCATAAACCATGGATCTTAACCCATACCAAAGAAGACTTGATACAATGTATACTTAGATACATTGAATCTAGAGAAAACCCATGGACCAACCCATAACCCATGACCCATAACCAAAAAACCCATGGGCAAAGAGGAGCGTACCACGGATCCCTAGGATTACACTAGCCGGATCCCAAGTGGAAGGGATCCATGGGATCCGTGGAACAGAGGAGAAATTTGCCTATAAATAGAGAGCCATTTCTTCATTCTAACTCACCCCTCTTCTTACTAAATCTCTCATACACCCTCATTCTCTTCTAACATATAGATCACTTGATCTAGAGAGTTGTTCTTCTTTCTTTCTATTTGTGATTCTCATATAGGTCCTTCTCTAAGGCGAGATCACGAGCATTCTACAAGTCATCCAAGCAAGGGGTCCTTGATTGATTTGTCACTCCGAAAGATTTCTGTAGCGAAGATCTTGTATTTGATATTTCACATATTTGTTGTGTAATAGTTGTGTTGGTTTGGTCCACCGTGCTAAGGACTCGGTATCTAGCTTTGTACCGGAAAAAGTGTAAGCAACGTTGTGAAGGCTTCTCCGCCAAGTGAAGGAGTTTGTTGACATAGTGCTTGAACTCTCGAGTAGGTGACTCGGGGAGTGGAGTAGGGCAAGGAAGGTGACCTTGTAGCCGAACCACTATAAATCGGTTGTGTCATTTCTATCCCTTAACTTTATCTATTTGCTTGCATTATCATTAGATCTATACGTTCTCAACATCCATACGATTTCACATAATATCGAATCTAAAAGTTTTTGAAATCAACTTAAAATCGGTAAAACTATTCAACCCCCCCTTCTAGTTTTCCACAAGTTTTACCAAAAATGGAGTCTTTAGGAATGTTTTGAAAACTAATTATTGTCTAAACCAGGTTTCTTCTATATAATAAAGTCCCTAATCATAGTGAAATAAGAAAAATCAAAATTTTTCATAATAAATTATTAGAGAAATATGGAATAAGGGAGCGAGAAGTAGCTACATGTACACAATTATCATTTACGGGTAGTGTTAGCATCAAAAATCATACTTTAGCTTTGATTTCGTTTTTAAGCTTAGTTTGGGAACTCGTAAAAAATCAAGGACGATGAATTATATCTGTATGGTCACTTCTTTATGAGTTGTGTTTCCTACTCCGTGATCCTAAAATGTCCTTCAAAAAGATGTGAGAGTTATTGATAGACATGAAAGTTCAACAAACCGTCACTCAAAATGGAAAGTGCTTAAGTGTTATATCTATATGTGAAATAAAAAGGTAAACATGGCGTTTTTAGAATTAAGGATTTCTTAATCTCTTTTGAGGAAGCTTTGCTACTTTTCATAGATTTAGTAGAAAGAGGTTGGAATCTTTGGAATTTAGAAGCGTGAGTTGATGACATTGCGTGAGGATACGGCAATACGTTAGTTTGGGGGATTTTGGTATATGTGAAAACATATAGCTTTTCTTTATCAAAACCGACTCAAATAAACCAGAAACGAGCCGTTAATGCCTAATAACTGTGTGTTTCTTAAGTTTACACATGTACAGGTACGGATATCACAAAACGGACAACGAAAAGACAAACAACAGAAAACCGAGCACGAGAAAGAGAAGAGTGCAAAAGCTAGAGCCGGGAATCCGTTTTACGGTTTTTTTGGTTCTTGGACGCTCAAATCTACATTTTACGGATCTCGGGTCATGATTGGCAAGTTTTCACAAATACCCTCACCTTACCCAATTTTACCAAACAAACCCTCATCATTGCCATATTTACACTAAACACACTTATCATTACTAAATTGTACCAACTACACTCTAACATCTCCAAAATTACATATTCAGCCCTTGTAAATTCACATTTGGCATTTTTGGTCCTTATGATACAAATGTATTACTAAGACCAAATAATACACAACCCATTATTCACACAATCCCAACCCAGTTTATTCAAATATCCACCACACCCCAAGTTATCCCGTAGCCCAATCACTAAAACAATATTACCCGTCCAAATCCCCTAACCTATTTACCCGTTTACACTTAAAATACCCCAACCCGTTATTAATCCTTTATAAACATTCCAGAAGCTCCTGACATCATGTCAGGAATGACACGCTGGCAATCCGTGTGAGGAAAGAAGGGGTACACATGATCCAAGGCATGAGATTTGTGCTTAAGATGGAAGCTATGATCAATGGCCAAGATGAGAGTTCCTGAAGCTTCTCCAAACGCTAATTGAGCACTCAGCTTCTGGTATAAAAAGAACCCTTTCATCTCAGAATAGCTTATCCAATTTTCCAGTTTTTAGAAAATTGTTACCCTTTTAAATTATGTCAATTTAATGTTTTGTTTAAGCTTTAATCATAGTTGTAATTTCACTTTAAAGTTGTAATTTTAGTTTTATTAATAAAATTTTTGTTGTTCCCTATTCACTATCATTTAAAAACAATTAAGTATTTAAAATAGTTTAACAGTGAACAATGACTGAAATTAATGCAAGTAAAACACACAAAGTAATTTTCAACATCATATTCTTTATTAGAAATTAATCAAAAAGAATACGTTACCCAAGTACTTGCGGAATAGTACTTGGGATTGAAATAACAAAGTTTGGTGACTCCTCTCTAAGCTCAGGCTAAGTCTGAGCACAACTCTTAGAGCCACTGAGCTATCTCAGGAACTAAGTTGTATTTGGAGGAGTGAAAAGATGGCTTGCGTGTATGTGTGTTTTTACAATTCACAAGCTTAACCTTTTCACTCCATCTCTTATGCTATTGTTGGAAATTGTGAAGAATACAAAACCACGAGCAAGAATGAAGAAAGAAGAAACAATGAGGGTTTATTTTATAAATAGGTAGCTTTGTTAGTAAGCTACAATTAGGGTTTATGTAACATCCCTCTCCTATATAAAGAGGGTAGGCTTTTAGGTGATGGGCATCCATTCGATCCATCCTTTTCATTCATTTCATAGTAGACATCTCCTAATGAGAGTCTAATTAACGCATAGTGCATCTAGTAGTAGTTGTAGTAGTTTTTATTATATTCAATAAATAAAACCTTATTAGTAATGTTGATTGTTAATTATTATTCAACTGTGCTTTCAATCAATCAATGTTATTGATACCCTAGTTGAGTCCGGATCTTGGTTTCAACAATTGGTTTCAGAGCCTCGTGGCTCTCGATCTAGAGTTGATAAGGTTTTCATGTATTTAGGGTTTATACCCTAATTCATTTATGGTGGCAGACGAAAAGAGGCAGCAGAAAAAAGAGGTTTTTGAAGCAGTTTTGGAGCAGATCTGATGGTGATTTGGTTATCGTGATATCGACGTTTGCAGGTAACCTCGTATCTATATTATTTTCGAGTACATGATATGATATGGGGCTCAATTTATGTTTCGAATATCATTACTGGTTTCATTTAATTGGTTTTTATGGTCGGCGCAATTGATGGGTCAAAAGTTGATTTTGGTTTCTCACGGTACTCTATTAATTGTCTTCAATGTGGGGCTACTGAATTTGTATGACATAAATGCAGTACTGGTTAATAACTTACATCTTGTGATTCGTCATAAGTGGATCACGTGGGGCATCAATATGATTGGTTGTAATTTTTAATCACATAATTGTGTTTCTACTGATAATATCTTTTGTTTCTACTGATCACACGTGGGGCTTTTGTACTGTCGCTTCAATTGATTGGTACTCTTGCTGGTCCTTGTTCTATTAAGTACTGATCATGTATTATTTAATTCGTCTATGATGGTCAATACAATTATTCTCACATATGGCAAGGGATTCGCTGTGATGCGGAGCATGGTTGTTATAATTATCTCACAAATTGTACTGATTTTGTGTCTTGCGCATCAGCTATCACGTGGGTGAAAAATTAATTCGTAAAAGTCAACAGGTCAAAATTAATACGATGGTGGATGGTCATTTTGAATATCATTGGATGGCTAGCTATCAAATTAATATTGATTCGATGGTGATTTTTTTTATCCGGCGTACTAATATTACATGACTGTTACGAATTAATATTGACCATGGCTATTATTTGTTACCAATATTCTAATGACACCTGATTTCATGGGACTTATTCTTATTGGCTCTTGGATGCTACTGATCATGGTCACGTGTTCCTACTGATCCTACGATTTGTATCATTCTTTATGGCAGTGGTCATTTGTGGTTAATACCGGTTGATTTATGGCAGTGTAGGAACTTAATTCTGGTCGTCTAAATTTTATATTGTTCATGATCGGTTGTTGGGAATTGTGAAGAATACAAAACCACGAGCAAAAATAAAGAAATAAGAAACAATGAGAGCTTATTTTATAAATAGGTAGCTTTGTTAGTAAGCTACAATTAGGGTTTATGTAACCTCCCTCTCCTATATAAAGAGGGTAGGCTTTTAGGTGATGGGCATCCATTCGATCCATCCTTTTCATTCATTTCATAGTAGACATCTCCAATGAGAGTCTAATTAACGCATAGAGCGTCTAGTAGTAGTTGTAGTAGTTTTTATTATATTCAATAAAGAAAACCTTATTAGTAATGTTGATTGTTAATTATTATTCAGCTGTGCTTTCAATCAATCAATGTTATTGATATCCTAGTTGAGTCCAGATCTTTGGTTTCACAGCTATTTATACATGTATGATTTTTAACTCTTTCTTAAGTGACAAACTGACATCATACAGAAGACAAAATACTGATGTATTTTGTCTCTGTTTACAAAGACTATGCTAGGTAAGAGACAAGACTACTTTTCTAAGTTCAGTGATGACACAGAGCCTGATCTTTTGCCATTCAGGGAAAGTTGACTTTGGTTGATAAGGACTTCGTCTTATCTGATTCAAACTTATCCCGCCTTGTCCCGCTCTTTCTTCAGTCTTTACATCCTTCAGTCTTCTACTTCAGTCTGTCTTCGTAAGTAGTTGGAGAGGAGTCTTAGGGATTCAGTGAGTTATTTTCATCACTCACTGAATCCATCATCTTCTTCTTGACTCAGTCTTCACCCTTTAAGTTCCGCTTTACTGAGTGGAGAGACTTCTTCTTCGCCTCGTACTGAGTATCCTGAAGATGACTCACTGAGAGACTATGCGCTCAGTGACCTGTTAGTGTTCAACGGACTAAACACTTGGGCTATTTTCTATTCAAATCCTAGATTAAGGGGTTTGGGTATTTACTGAACCCAACAGTCTCCCCCTATTTGGATATACAAATAGCCTAAGTGATTGATCAGTGTAAGTGAGCAAATGGCTTCTTCTTACACTGGATGTACTAATGAATACATTAAGGAACACTGAGTATTTTAACAAAACATACATCTTTTATTGATCAAATTACATGGTTCCTATCACTAGTACAAAAGATAAATCAAAATGATGTCAGTTGAGATGGATCCCTAGTGCTTCAAGTTTAGGCTTCTTTTTTAGGAGTGTTTCTTTGTCAGGGTGCTCTCTTATCTTGTCATTCAGGTCTTGGCAGAACCTGATGTTTGCTGGGGTTTGGATTTGAGAGGCCACTGGTATGTAGCTCAGCATTGCAGCCACACCAGCCTGATCAATATCACTCTATCTTTGAAATGTTGGGTTTCCATAGACATCAATGTGGAATAGCCCTCTTTCAGGCTTCTCAATCACTAGACAGTTCACAAAATTAACACCTTCTGGCGGTTCCCTGTTGCATTCGAGTCCTGGCACTTTTATCTCAGGCTGGAACTCAACCCTCTTTTTTTTACCCTGTAAAGACTGAGGTTGAGATGCTTGTGGTGCAGTCAAGGCAGGCTGAATACCCAGTTGTGCTGGTGTATCTCTCAGTCTTTTATACCTCTTACTGAGCATCTTCATCAGCTCCTTAACCACCGCATTTTTCTTCTTTTCTATTATTGGACCGAGTTCATCGAGTTCAGTGATCCCAAAGTCAGTGAATTTTAGGGGATCATGAACCTTGAAATGCCTTTTATCAACCCCCTGTAGATGTTCATTGCCAGTGGCTTAGACCTGGGGATGATTTTGACATCAGTGATCTTCTCAGGCAGTCTTCTGCTTGACATTGTCCAATTGTAATGGTCAATTCTTGCTTTCCTGATGGCTGCAGTTCTTTTGTTCTTTTCTTCCAACTGCTTTTTCATTTCAGCCATTTTTGCTGCCTGAGCATCCTTGAACCTCTGTCCTGCCTGACCCTTTTCAAGCTTCATTGGATCAATTCCCACATTTTCAGCTTCTTCGGCAATCACTTTAACCAGTGCTTCCTTACTCTTCTTATCGTCCTCAGCTTGTTTCAATCTCCTTTCTTCTTTAGCAAAATATTTAGTTAGCTGTTGAGGTGTGAGAAGGTATTTAGTGTCACCGATTTTGTAGGGAATCTTCTCAGGCTCAGTAGTTGTCATTATGCCTTTGCCTTTGTCCTGGCCTGAGGAAGATGATGCAACTAGGGGTGGTGTTGTTGTCATGATTGGTGTTGTGACTGTCAGTGTTGTTGTTGTTGTTGTTGATGTTTGTGGTGGAATTGATGAGATGGGTATTGCTGAGACTGGTTGTGATGATGATATTGGAGCTGCAGATACTGATGGTGTTGGCTCCCCCTCAGTGTGAAGAGGAGTTTCTTCAGCAGTATTCTCCCCCTCAACTGTTGCCGGAGCGTCAGTGAGGGCAAGATTTGGTGTTGGTGCTGAGGGGGACTGAGCTGCTTGACCCTTGAAGGCCTGATAAAGTTCAGTAATCATAGCCTTAATCTCTGAAGTATCTGCCTGAATGCCAGTGACTTTTGCTTCTAAGTTAGCCTGAGATTCCTCCAAAGCAGTCATTCTGGGTCCAAGATTCCAGGCCATCGAAGACGAGGCCTGAGTCAAAGTAGCCACCTGAGTAGTCAATGAGTCCAATGTAGCCTGAAGAGACTGGACTGTAGATTGAAGACCCTGAACATTTGCAGATTTTAGGGTTTCGATCAGTTCAGTGAGGCTTGAGGATTGTTTCAAGTAGGCCTCAGTAGCCTCCAGCACTTTAGAGTTGAGTGATGGGTCTTCTTTGACAGCATCCCTGATTTCATCAATTGTAACCCCACATGTCTGAAGATGCTTGAGGAATTTACCCAGGTTTTCATCCAGTCTATGATGGTGTTGGTACATAAGATCTCTGTGTTCATGAACATTTTCATCATAAGCCTGTACCTCAGCCTTCAGATCTGCATAACTGGCACCAGCCTCAGTGTGTTGTTCCCACAGTGTTTCAGTGACCCCATAGTATAATTTCCTTGAAGCTTTGGTGATCCACTGAACAAGCTGCCTTTCAGTAAGTGGGAGAACATTATCAAATCTTGCAAATTCATCAGTGGAGGAAGAGGAGTCATCATTTTCAGGCTGGAATGGTGATTCAGTATGCTCCTGTGGATCAGGCTGAGGCTCTTGTTCAGATTGAACCTCAGCGTCCACTTCTTCCCCAGCTGATAAAATTTCATCATCAGTGTCAGCAAGCTCATCTTCAGAGAATAGTATTCCAGTAACATCAGCAATGGTTAACAGGGGGTTGGTGATGGGTTCCATATCAGCGGGTGGTATATTTCCCTCTGAGTCTTTGTCCCCCGTTAACCCCTCAGACACTGGTGGAAGTTTCCTAGTGCCTTCTCGGGAGTCAGGATTGGTTTTGGGTTCCGTATCGGCAGGTTGTTTCTTTCCCTCCGAGTCTTTGTCCCCCAGTGACCCCTGAGACACTGGTGGGTGTTTCCCAGTGCCTTTGGCGGAGTCAGTGATAGTTGTATCCCTTTCAGCGGGTTGTTTGGTTCCCTCTGAGTCTTTGGGATCGATCAGTGTGCCCTCAGACAAAGGCTTGGATTTGCTAATGTCATCACTGGGCGTAGTGGAAGGCGCTATCCTATCAGCGGGTTGTATGTTTCCCTCTGGATCTTGGGGAGTAGTGGTTGTGACCAAGGGTACTGACTGTGATGTATCAGTGTCCTTCGTTGTCACGGGGTGGTGTTGCCTGGTCACCAATGGGTGTTTGTTCAGTCTGGGGCTTTTTGTGCCTCTTAGGCTGTGTTCCAGAAGCCTCAGGGCCCTGAGACTTGGGTTTAGTCTTAGTCCCAGTCTGAGACTTCCCCTTTCTCTTTTTAGGAGCAGGGTTTGGAGACACTGATCAATATTAGGGACTTGGGATGGGTCTTTTTGAAAGTTTGATTTACTCAGGATGCCAGGTAAAGCAAAAAATTTTCCATCCTGAGGGTAATTGCAACCCAGTAACACTTGCCAAGCACAAGAGACAAATATAGGATATGAGACATATTTTGCCCAAGATTTGCTCTGTAGCTTAGTTACGAGATCACTGTAAATGATCTCCCCAATGTCGACATTTACCCCATTCATCAAACAGTAAGCCATCTTCAACTTAATAGAATTAACTTGTTCAGTTGATGAGTGGTTCCCGCCGAGGACCTGAATCACAAAAGTGAATAAGATCCTCCAAGCCACGGGGAATGAATTTTTGGTGACTGGGGTTCTGTCCAAAAAGTTTGGCTCTAAAGCAATTCGTTTTAACCCATCCTTCACTGTTGTGGGTTCAGGATGGGCGACATAAACACCCTTATTATAGTCTAACCCTGAAGAGGTGGAAAACGTTTTGTAATCCAGGGTGACTGATTGTTTCCCATCAAAAAGACTGAACTTAATGAGATACTCCCTTAGTGGTCGTAGTTCAGTCTCATTAGTAGCAGGTGTCGGGTCATAGGCCACGGCTGTTGCCCAAAACTCCCTGAGGAGGTTTTGGTAAACAATAGATGGACACTGAACAAAGGCATTTTTCAGTGGATAGTTAAACAAAAATTTCATAATGTCTTTATAGGCTGGGACATTTTGTGGGTATTCAAAATTTCCTATGACATTATTGGTTTTAAATTCAACATTAGTAAGATCCTCTGCCCACTGTTGTGCATACTGAAGAGATTGAGTTCTTGCCATTTCCATTTGAAATAGTTTTTAGGGTTTTGAGAAAAACTTGATAAGAACAGTCAAAAGAATTTTTGAATCTCTTAAGTTTTGATGAAAAATCTTTTGTAAATGTTTACAATGAAGGTTTTTTTTTCTTCTGAAAGAGGTTTAAAGAACACAATGATTTCTGGGTTTGAAAGAGATTTTGACAGAGTTTTGTTTGCAGAAATCAATTGTGTGTGTTTTAATATTTATGAGAGGGGTATTTATCGAGTGGTGAGAGGGGTGGTTTTTGCATAAACGTGGATATGTAAAGACGGTTTTTGAAAACGTTTGAAATTCCACATTTAATGCCACCCACCACTACCCGCAGTAAAATCCCGTATTTCAAGGGAACAGTTGCAGTGCACAATAAAAGTGCACAATAAAAGTGCACTTTTGCAGCAATAAAATATCCATAGGATATTTCATGTGAGAGAGGGCATATATTCCTATATTAAATTGGCATAGTTACCAACCTAGGACATTTAAGTAACTGATACTTGGATCATTTAGTTACTCATTCAATGCACAATATCAACTGTCAGGGTCCCTGAATGAGTCTTACTCATTCAGTGAGAGGATGTTTTGTGGGTTTCGTTCAGGGAAGAGGAACCATTTCAGAGAACTTACTGAGATTGGTTTTCAGATGCCTGACTTTCAATGTCAAGCATTCCCAATTCAGCTTTCAGTCTCCTGAAGGTAGGTTCATCCAATGGTTTGGTGAAGATATCAGCCAATTGATATTCAGTAGGGATGAAATGGAGTTCTATGTCTCCTTTCATTATGTGGTCCCTGATGAAGTGATATCTGATATCAATGTGTTTGGTTCTTTGATGAAGGACAGGGTTGTTGGAGATTGCAATTGTACTGGTGTTGTCACAGAAGATGGGTACCATTTTGTAATGGATGTCGTAGTCACCGAGTTGACTTTTCATCCATAAAACATTGGCACAGCATCCTGCAGCAGCCACATACTCAGCTTCAGCTGAAGACATAGCCACTGATTGTTGCTTTTTAGCACTCCAGCAAACCAGTTTTCCTCCAAGAAATTGACAGGACCCTGAGGTACTTTTTCTGTCCATGTTGCAGCCAGCATAATCAGAATCAGAGTAACCTTTGAGATCGAACCCTGAGCATTTTGGATAATAGAGTCCAAGGCTTGGTGTTTCCTTCAGGTACATGAGTATTCTTTTGGCTGCAGTGAGGTGAGATTCTTTGGGATTGGACTGATATCTTGCTATTAGACAGACTGAGAATTGTATGTCTGGTCTGGAAGCAGTTAGATACAACAGTGAGCCAACAATCCCTCTAAAATGAGTTTGATTGACTGATTTGCCAGTGAGATCAGGTCCAAGGTGGTTAGGTGGGACCATTGGAGTCTTCACTGAGGCACAGTCAGATATCTCATATTTCTTCAAGAGATTTCTTGTGTACTTCTCTTGACTGATGGAGATTCCTTTATCAATTTGCCTGATTTGTAGTCCAAGGAAGTATGTGAGTTCACCCATCATGCTCATTTCAAACTTCTTTGTCATTAGTTTTTCAAACTGTTTGTAAAGGGTGTAGTTTGTTGAGCCAAAGATGATGTCATCAACATATACTTGGACCAGTATCACATCTTGTTTCGTCCTATAGATAAACAATGTGTTGTCTATCTTTCCTCTGAAAACTTGTTTTGAATCAGGAAGGCTGAGAGAGTTTCATACCATGCCCTGGGAGCTTATTTCAGTCCATAAAGGGCTTTATCAAGCTTGCAGACATAGTCAGGGAATTCACTACTCTCAAAGCCTGGAGGTTGTTGAAGATAAACATCTTCCTTGAGTTCACCATTTAGGAATGCACTCTTGACATCCTGTTAGGACCAAAGATATATCAACCTTATCACAATTACCCACTTAACGAACATAAGTATACCACGTTAAACCAACACTTTATGCGTAAATAATAGGAAAGGAAAAGATGAAGATAAGAACTTGGTGACTTGAATATGAATTCGTGTATGTTAGAGAGATAGAGAGAAGAAAGATGAAAACAATAAGTTGTATATTGCTTCAAGGGAAAACATACACACACACACACTCAAGCATACCCCTCAAATGACATACTTGAGGGGTATTTATAGTAAGAGAGATGATGCCCTAAGGCTTGGCCATGGGCCGTATATGGGCTTGGACATGGATTGGGTTACATGAACTTATACAAGGCTAACTTAACTAAACGTCTAACCATTTAGCTTAGCCCAATCCATGAGCCATTTGATTATTCTAGCACGATATCTAACACACGTTACAAAGTTCCTAAATGTGAATGACCATCACTTCTAATAAAAACTATTAAGGCTAACAATCTCCCCCTAAGGGGTGGTCATTCAAATGATGCTCCACTTGATTAGGTCTTTACTTTTCTTGAGCTAAAACTTTGTGTGTAGATATAGAATAGTCTTGATTCTTTGTTCCTTCATGCTTTGTGATCAGTTAATGTGGTTGTCTGTCATTGTCAACTTCGTTGGTTAGGTGTCTCCACGTCTTTCTCCACCATGCTCACACTTCTATTTGACTTTGAGTTTCCAATGATGAAGTTCTCGAGTCTTTACACTTTGTAGATTCTTTGACATTGACGAAGAATCATCTTCAACTTTGAGTTGCCTTTGATTTTGATGAGAACTTTCATGTGTTGTTGGTATGAGCATGTGGCGAGTCTGCACGATCCATCCGCTCCGGAGCTTCCATAAGAAGAAAACCTAAAAACAGGTTAGAAATAAGCGGATTCCGGCACTTACAAGTTTGAATATTGAGGGTGTTAACAGCATAGTGTGAAAACACATCTCTAATTCTCACAAAGGCCGTTCCTGAACTGGAGTCCCACAAGTGAGATAACGTGATATACCGAAATATATCTACAGTTCAGATGAGTCGCTGAGGTACACCGAAGCATCACCCCACGACTGTAGACCGTTTGAGACACACTAAGCGTAATCCACGGGGAGTTACCGAAGTGACCTGCTGTCAGGGCTGCTTGATGTTGACCCTGGCAGGAGTTTCCATTCAATCACTGAAGATCACAGATGTGAAACTTCTCATAAATGTTCTGGCAGATTGCTAAGATCTGCGTAGGACTCTAGAATGTATCACTTGTGTTCTTATTAATGAACAACAAGCGATGTCATGTCATGTGTTCCTATGAGATCTTTTGATGAATCTCGTGGCTCTAGACTCAATAGTGCATTTTGGTTTTCCTGAGCGGAGACTAGGGAGAGGGTCTCCTTCTTCAATACCAACGATCTCTAAGAGAAAGTCGATAGATTATGTAGGGTTCCTAGTGAGAATGAAACAAATCCTTTTGAGAGGAATTGAGTGGCTAGAAGGTTTAGTGCAGTGCGTCACTGGGTCCATGACGTCTTTGTCTTCAATACCAGTGTCATCTTAGTGACAGCCAGTAGCAGATGAATTGAACCCGGTTTCTGCCCTAAGGTTGAATATGGAGGGCTATTTCTTTTCACCCTTTCTTCACATTTCTTTTTAATTCTTCGACCCCTTCTTTCTCCTTTCTCACATTACTCATTTTTTCAATCATTCCTAAGGACTTCTAATACTAACTATTTTTGATGTCCTTGGGTAGATCCCTCCGGCTCTGGCGGATCATAGGACGAATTTCCTATCCTTAGTCACCTTATAACTCCATGACTGTCTTATTGTTGCCATAAAACCATTTTCTTGAAAATCTCACAGAGTGTTTATGATAGAAAACATGTTTGAGACACTCTGAGAGTTTTGTATTTTCAGAAACACTCCCCCTTCACATGTGCTTATATATTTTTTAAGAGAAATTTTCACATTGAGGGAAGAGTTCGCACTTTTGAATTGATCGACTTTCAATGAACAAGACCGATTAGAGACACGTTTACATCACTAGAGAACTAGCTTGAAATTATTACCCGGCCTGGTCAAATCCAAAGAAAGTTTCTCAGAATGGTACATTCTACTTAGACAAGACCTATTCGAGACACGCTTACATCACTGGTTAGACCAGTTTGAAATTATTACCCGTCCAGGAACAAGTCTTTTCGAGTACTGACTTTATTTTATCGTCAATTCATTGGTTACGACTGAGTCGAGCTCATTTGAGATTCAAACACCGATCATAAAACATTTTTGATCACCTTTTAATCACGTTTCTCCCCCTCAAAAATAGCATATCTATGATGTTTTTGAAACAAAATGATTAAAAGATATGTTTTTCGGAAAGCATTTGGAGAGAAACTGATTTAGCATGAATTTTGGAACAACTTTGGTTTAATACTCCCCCTTAACGAAAGCATATTTTTCATATAGAAAATTTAGAATCAATTAAGGGTTTAGAGGGAGTTATCTTGGTACCAAATGTGAGAGGTTTTGAAAAATCTTTTTGAAAAATTTCGAATCAATGGTACTCAAGATGATGAAGATTTCAAAAATCTTTTGAAGATAATTAGAGAAGAATTATCTTCATTTGTTTTAGGATAAGTGCTCGATATTTATAAAAATCGATTTTGCGTAGCACTTTCCTTTCTTTAAAGAACGGGTTGCAAGCGGAAATACTTACAAGCCATTATGTTTTAAGGAATAGTGCTTGAAAAAATATTTAAAAACCTTTGATTTTGATAAGCACTTTCCTTTCTTTGAAGCGCGGGTCCTGAACTGATGTGTCCAGAAGCCATTATGTTGAAGTCCGGGTTTCGTACTGAAGTATACGAAAGCCATTATATGAAGAAATTTTGAGAAACGACATGTTTTAGAAAACATATTAAAGAACTCTCGCTCAAGCATCTGTACATCCCCGTATCATTGTTGAATGAAATTTCTAGAAACATACAGAATATCGATTATACAAGAGACATGTCGTGAGAAGAATATTTTTGGATTTTTGATTTTCTATTGTTTTTGAATTTTTTGAAAGTTTTATATTTTTATATTTTGCTTTTGTTGGTTTTATAAAAGAAATAGAAAATCAAAAATAGAAGATAGAGAGAATGAGAAGAAGATTTTACAGAATTGGAACCCTCTGATGAGTTGGGTTCAGAGATATTTGAATCACCTGCAACCAAAGAAGAAGAGTTTTCACAAGTAACAGTGTTAGAAGTACATGTTTCCTCACGGCGAGGGTGATCACTATCAACGGTTGTAGTGGATTCGACTTCCTTAACATGATGAGTTTCACTATTATCTGTGTTGGAGCAAGTATCAAAAATCTTTCCTGTTGGAATCCATCTAAGACCAATTTGGTTGAAAACTTTTCCCGTGGGTATCCACCTAAGGTAAGATCTAGGAGTTGTTTTCTTATCAGATGCAGCGGAAGACTCATTTTTGGAAAAACTACGTCCTGAAGAGATCCACCTATTAGGTTTCCTGTTCATCATGTCAACGGGTTTGTTTCTATTTGGTGTCTTAGTGGATTGTGCCTTGGCACGAGAATTATCTTTCTTGAGATATTGTAAGGCACATGCATCATGATTAGCTGAAAAGATACATTTTTTACATGTAGTACAGACAAATTCAATATTCTTGTTTAAAACAGCAGCTTTAACTTTGTCACTACAGTCTTTTGGAAATTGATTCTTCTTCGAAAAAGACTTAGAATTCCTAGTGTTGTTTTCTAAGAGCATAGCATTTTCTTTTGCACAACTACTCTTAGATGCAAGCCAATCCCTAGTCTTATGTAGAGTGTTCCTAGGTAATGGTTTACTACTACTAGCAGTGCATTGAAATCTTGTAGAATTTGTCACCCTAGATGTTGCACCTAGAATTCCGTCTTTTCGAGTCTGTGCCTTTTGCCTAGCTTCTTCTAGATAGTGATTGTTGACCATGTCGTTAGAACCAACGGATTCTTTAACTGGATTTTTGGTCACATTTCGTGTACTATTCCTAGAAATGCCAGGTGAAATAACTTTTGGTGTATCAGCAACTGCTTTTTCTTTCTCAAAACCGTGGATAATTCTCTTTTTAATAGGCAAAGTCTGTGGAGTGACTGTTTTTGACAAATCATTTTTCTCATTGACTTTTGGAGGAAACTGAGAAATAGACATTTTTTGTTTGAAAACCGGTTTGGGAACATTTGTTTTCTCCTCAGTCAATGGTTTTGCAAACTTAGTATCCACAGCCTTTCCTTTTAGACTTTCCAGCTGAACTCTCAAAAGATCATTTTGCTCTTGCATGTCCTTGTAGGCACGCTCATACGACAGTTTGTCATACTTGCATTCCTCGGTTTTTCGATCAAGTTGTTTAAAATAGGACACGTTTTCTTTTTCAAGTTTTTCAAGAGCTTTTTCATATTTTGAAACAATTGTGGAGGTCTCAGACTGGAGTCTGTCATGATCTTCAACAGAATATGTTTGTAAAATAATGGACATGATATCAGTGGTCATCACATCTTCGAAGAGAGAATCATTTAAAATTTCCAAAACTTTGATGTGTTCAACACTTTCTTTAGCTTGCTTTACCAGGAATTTGTGGTCCTTGACAAAGTCAGCTGTTTCTTTCAAAAACGCTTGTTCGAAATGAATTACCCTCGCACTGATGCCAGTTAACGGAGGTTCAATTTGAGTTTCAAAAAAAAATTTCGTATCGTCATCATGACGAGTAAACCAGATGTTAGTAGTAATATTGGTTTTAGATTTGACAGTCTCTTGAAGATACCCAATTCTAGTTTTAACGTCATCTAAAATGCTTCTGGCATCACTTGTGTTAAAAGGATTGTTTGAAGACATTTGTTCGATTTTCGAAAAGGATTTTGAGACAACTACAGGAGTTGCAACTGGTTTTGAAACTGGTTTTGAAACTGGTGTTGACACTTTGTTTGAAACACTTGGTGCGGTGGAAAACGTTGATTGTTCTTTTTGATTAACAAAAGTAATTCCATTAATTTTGTTCCATTTGTTATAATCAATCGGTTTAAGATCTGGATTCTTTTGTTTCATTTTTGATCTACTCTCCTCAGATAGTTCCAACGTTTCAAGAGAATCACGAACAATTATGGGTTCATGCAAAGGTTTTCCATTGTTCAACACATTCTGAGATTTCTGAGCTTTCTTGAGGTACGAAGAAGGGTTGTTACCAAGAGCCATTTTATGTGCAGTGTGAAAAATCGGATTTGCTTGATTAGAAAGAATCTTGTTTGTTTTAGCGGAATGACCCGTTGTAAGAAGTAAATTATCCAATTTTTTGATAGTCTCATTTTTATCCAGAATTTCATCAAGAAGAGAATCTTCTCGTTTTGAAAAATCAGCAATCAACTGTTTCTTCTCTTTTTCAAGATCAGAAAACAGTGCTTTTTGTTTAGAAAGTTGGTCATTTAGATCAGAAATTTCCTTGTTTAAAGATTTTATTTTCAAGTTCAAATTCACATCAAGTGTGTCATACTTGAGTTGCAATTGTTTTTCTCTTAAAACAGAATCTCGATAACCAATTTCTAATTCTGATTCTTTGTTTTTCTGAAATTCAAAGGCTTTTTCGTTCTCCTTGTAACTCTCAAGCTCAGCGGTCAATTTAGCATTCGCTGCCTTAACTTCGCGATTGACCGTTCTAACTTTCTCAATCTCAATACCACAATTATTGATTAACGATTCAAAATAAGCACGTGTTTCCTCATCATTAGCACCATTCTGTTCACCGAAAGTATTTACCTTATACCGAAAGTATTTACCTTATACCGAAAGTATTTACGTTCTTTTATCACAAGTGTTACTTAGGTTTAGGGTAATCTGCTATTTATCTTATACCGAAAGTATTTACATTGTGGTTGGATCATGGGTTGATTTGATTTGGATCGGAGGTTGGATAAACCTTCATGGGCTTCAACTTAACAATGTGTCTATTGGTTTCACGTGGGTTTGGAATCTCAAGATGGGCCATGTACATGGTTGGCTAGATGGATCAATAAGCTTAATTTGACTATTCCAAATATATATCCGAATTTTACTTTTGGATATACAATTTTTGATAGTATTTGTATAATGATTGGTATTTTGGTATGGTAATATTTCACGGAGGGATACAAATTCACGGCTCAAGGAAAATTTGAAAAATGACTACGGAGTTTTTGTACGGTATTATTGATGCGGAATTGACGTGACATTTCACGGGTGGACTTCTTTATCTTTGAGACGTTGGTTGGTTGGATGCATGTCTCAAAATAACTTGTTGGAGCACATTATGAAATTTGACAATCTGGTTATAACTGGTAAGGAGTTACGTTGTAGTGCTCACAGTGTGTAACCATCACTTTAAGGAGTTACGTTGTTGTGCTCAGTGTCACACGAAGTTGTGGATTGTTCAAAAATTTAGAACAAGCAGCAAGTCACAAGTTGGGATGTTTACTTCATTTTCAAGTTAGTCGTATCGGGCTATCTCCATATGTGGTCATTACATTTAGCCGGTGAATTCAAAGGAGGTTCGATTAAAGGTTGGTTTGAGAGAATTATTGAGAGTATTTTTTTGCGACATATTCTCACGGAAATTTGATCAAGCTATGATGTTAATATTGCATCAAAGAAGGTAATACGGCATGTACGCAACATTATGATGATTCCGATAGCTCGCAACCATCAGGAGGGAGAAGTTGGTATTTCATCTTCCGTGATTGGATTACGAAGGGATTTTTGCTTAAGACTGAAGAAGGAGAAGTAGTGTGGTGTACATCGGGGTTTTTTACCAACTTGGATGCAATACTAAGTGAGTTATGTTGATGTTCCCAGAACGACAACCATTGTGCTTCAAGAGTTTACTTTCTCCGCTGCGTGTCTGAAGATTAAAGACGTGTTGGAAGAGTGTTGTCGGTTCAGGAGGGAGCAAAGAAAGAAAAAAGGCTCACTAGTTAGGAGGGAGTAATAACCTAACTAGACCGTTACAGTTGAAGTTCAGAGCTACAAGAAGATCATTTTCCGAGGTCATCGGAAGGGAGAACTTCAAGTTTGCCTCAGTATTTAGACCACAGAGACTCTGCACTTCAAGAAAGTCAACATTGTTCTTTACTTTTGTAATTTACTTTGTTTTGTATTTATAGGTCTCATTGTAACCATTCACGTGTGACGCTATCTTGGAGGGAGATTGTTAGCCTCGCTTTTTCTAAAAGATAACGTCACTTAAGTGAATTGGACTAGATGCATAGAATACTTTGCCCTTAGGGACTAGTATCGTTTATGTGGCAAAGTTAGGGCCTATATATACCCCTCATGACTCTCCATGAGGGGTGAGGTGAATCATTAGGTGTGTGTTTATTTTGTTCTTATCAATAAAGTTATCCATTGTTTCTCCTCCCTCTCTCTAGTTTCTCTCTCTAGAAGGATGAAGATCTTCATCTTCTTCCACCAACCAAGACCTCCAAACCACATAAATCATATATTAATCGATCCTGACACATCCATTTGGTAAACTTTGAAGTTCATGTAGGTAGCATATGCAAGGAAGATCCTGATGGCTTCCATTCTTGCAACAGGAGCAAATGTCTCATCATAGTCAATGCCTTCTTGTTGATTGTAACCTTTGGCTACAAGTCTGGCTTTGTTTTTAATGACAGTGCCGTTTTCATCAGTTTTGTTTCTGAAAACCCACTTCATTCCTATGACAATGACATCCTGAGGACATTTGATCAAGGTCATGACCTTGTTTTTATCAAACTGTTGAAGTTCTTCTTGCATGGCCTGAACCCAGCTAGGGTGCTTTAGAGCCTCAGTGACACTTTTGGGTTCTATATCTGATAGGTAATCAGGATATAGACATTCATTGGCTGAAGCTGCAGTTAACTTAGCAGCCATGCTTCTAGTGAGCATGCCCTCAGTGGGTTCACCAATGATGTTTACAAGCTCAATGTCCTGAGATTTTGTCCACTTACTTTGTGGTCTAGGATCTGAGCTTGAAGAGGTCACTAAGAGTTCAGATGTGAGTTCAGGTGCAAGAGCCACAAAATCATTTAGATCATATGTTGAGATGTCTTGTTCAGGTTGAGGTTCTTGAGTTACAGGTTCCTGATCATTTGGATCAGTGTCACCCATCCCAGCAGGGACTGACTGATTATCAATGAATTCACTGATAGTTGGTTGTGACAGGTTGTGAGGCAAGACATAATATGAGATGTCAGCATCAGCTTGGTACGAGGAATTGATTTCAGTGTTATACTCATCAGGAGGATATCTTGATGAGTTATCAATTCCTATTTCCTCCACTGAGGTGTTGGTGAACCTGATGCTTTCAACACTTTCATCAAAGGTGACATGAAAGGTTTCCTCAACTTGTTGTCTCCTTGTGTTAAATACCCTGAAGGCTTTGGAGATCAGTGAGTAACCTAGAAAGTATCCATCATCAGCTTTAGCATCAAACTTGCCTAGATGATCCTTGTGGTTATGAATAAACACAGGACATCCAAACACATGAAAGTAGCTGATGTCATGAAGTCTACCTTTGAATATCTCATATGGGGTTTTATTATGTCTTTTGACAATGATTGACCTGTTTTGAGTGTAACAGGCTGTTTTGACTGCTTCAGTCCAGAAATGCTTAGAGAGAGCTTTCTGTTTTTCCTTTCAACTACCCCATTTTGTTCAAGGGTGTAAGGAGATGAAAATTTTTGGGAGATTACCTTTTCATCATAGAAGCTCTCAAGTTCATCATTTCTGAACTCAGTACCATTGTCAGTTCTGATTTGTTTTACAGTAATGTCATTATGGTTTTCAATGTTCCTGATGAATGACATTATTGTGTCAGCTTCCTATCTCTTTTTGGAAAGAAAGTATACCCAAGTGTATCTTGAAAATTCATCAACAATGACAAGTGTATACTTCTCATGCTGGATAGATCTAGGACTGACTGGTCCAAAGAGATCCATATGCAAGAGGTGAAGGCAACTTTTGATGGAGAAATTTTGTTTTGTTTTGAAAGATGCTCTTTGATGTTTGCCTTTCTCACAGGCTGAGCATGGTTTATCTTTTGCAAAACCAGTGATGGTAAGCCAAGAACCTTGTTTTGTTTTGCCAGGTTGTTGATGTTTTTGAAGTTTAAGTGAGAGAGTCTCTTGTGCCATAGCCAGTTGATAGTTTCAGTGGCTTTGGCAAAGAGACATGTTCAATCTTGAGAAAAAGTAGACATGTCTAAGACATAAACATCATCTCTTCTAGGAGCTATCAAAACAACTTTTTTATTGGCATTGAAAATGGTACCTTGTTTTTCATTGAATTGTACAATGAACTTAGCATCACATAGTTGACTGACACTGATGAGATTGTATTTGAGACCATTGACATAAGCTATTCTAGAGAAAACTATTCCATTGCAGTTTACTGAACCATAACCTTCAGTGGGACATGATGAGTTATCACCAAATACTACTTTGGGTCCTGGTTCCTTTACATACTTGTGCAGATACTCCTTCACACCAGTCATGCTTCTTGAGCATCCACTGTCTAGATGCCAAATAGGCTCCCTGGCGTGTCTCTGCATAAGTAGTAAACTGAATTAGTTTCTTTTGGTGACCCACTTACTAGTGGGCTTGGATCTCAATTTCTCTTTGAATTTAGCAATCGACTAATGGTCAGTGGTTGAGTGCATTGTGCTACCACAGGTTTTGCATTTAGAGACTGAGGATGACTCAGTGATTTTGGGTTGCTTGGAACTTCTCCTTGCATGGATGACACTGTCATGCTGGGATGTCATATGAGTTGTGTTACTACAAATATCACAGCATGTGTTCATAAGACAATCATCAGGATGATGATCATTAAAGCCACAGTGTGGGCAAGGAGTAAAAGGTTTTGCTCTAAACTTTTAAGCAGGCTTGGATGTAGAAGCATATTGATGACCAACTTTGGTGTAGTTTGATTTACTGAGAGAACTTACATATTTTAAGTGATCAGCAGTTCTGTGATCATCCTTTTTGCAGATCATACAAAAAAGGATTCTATAACAGTTGTCAGTGGTATGACTGGTATAGTGGCATAGATCACACTTCTGCTTGTTTTTGGTGGTTGCCTTTGACTTTGAGGTACTGGAGGAAGCTGACTTTGTTTCCTTGACTGATTCAGGGACCTTTTCGATGGATTCCATCTTGTCAGTTAGCTTCCTCACGAGTTCAGTCAGTTTCTGAATTTGGTCAGCTTTAGTGGGGATAGAGGATGTGGAAGTTTCAGTGGGGGTACACTCTTGTTGAGTTGGTTTTGATGGTCTTTTGAGGATAGTTCTACCAAGTCCAGACCTTTCTTTTGGTGAGTGTAGATTGTATTGTAATGGAGTAAGCTCAGAGCTGGGAGCAGCACCCTGAAGAGGTTCCTGGGGTGGAAGTGGTGCTTGAGATTCAGCTTCAGACTCAGAGATGTGTTCAGTACTACTGGGCACATCAGGGAGTCCAAGCATGCTCTTTAGAGCTTGACTTTCAGGCTCTAGAATTCTTCCAGAATCAAAGTTTGGAAGCTTACTCTCAGGATTAACCCGTTCAATCCAATCACTGGGCTTGGGACTAGTCAACATACAGGTAATCATGCCACCAGACACAAATGGCTTGGGACCCTGGTCTTTGTTGAGAGAGTCAGGAAGATGATCTTCACCTAAGACTCTCTTCTTACTACTGGGGGCTCCCACAGCATCAAAGACCCTGGGATTCTTAGCAGTCCAACTATCAAGAATATCTTGAACCTTTTTGAGTTCGTCTTGAAGAGCCTGATTTCTTTTAACTAGTTCAGTGTTTTGAATTTGCAAAGTGACAGCCTCAAGCTTGGCTTGTTTTAAAATAAGTAGTTCATCCCTACACTTGTTTAATTCAAAACTTAGCTTGTTGTATTTTGAAAAAAGATTCAGTCTTTGCTCTTCCACGAACTTAAGGTCAACATTAAGATAATTCATGTAAGACTGCCAATCAGAGTCATCATCCATAGAAAGTAAAATGTTTACCTTCTTCATTGTGATATTGACCCATTCTCCATTCCTGGCATGATTCTTTCCAACAGCTAGCTTATCCTCTTCTGAGAGAGCCATCAGTGCACTGACATGCACCATTTCATCATCTGATGACACAGGCTCTTCATCCCAGTCAAAGGTTTCAGCAATAAGGCCTTTGTTTTTACCCTACACAGATTGAACACTTTTTGTTGTTTCTGAGGGACTGGCCTCAAGTAATGCAAGCTTAGCTTTGACTTTTCTATACTTAGCTTCAAAATCAACAGTTTTGTTTTGATCAGAATTGTTTTGAAAGCTTTGATGAGACAGATAGATTTTTGGTTGAAATTTGCTAAAGCTTGAGGACTGATTTGACCCTGATGGTTTATAGGAGGGTTCAGAAATTGTTTTTGAAAAACAGTCTTTTGCAAAATGACCTCTTTTGTGACACTTAAAGCATTCAGTGTCCTCATTTGCTTTAGCATTTGAAAAACCTTTGTTTCTTTTTATAAACCTTAGAGAGTTAGCAAGGAGTGCCCTTTCCTGAAATTTAACGTTCAGGTCATTTAGGTACTCCTCGCTTGATCTCTCATGAGGCTCATCATCAGAATTTTCTTGAAAGTCTTGAACCACATTGTTGGAAAAGAAAGTAGTTGATATAGGTGAAGTGGTGGTCAGGGACTTCTTGACTTCCTGAGACTTCTTTAAGTCAGGGTATCGTCTGTTGATGAGGTTTTCCTCATAGACAAATTTCCCATAAATTTCAGGAAGTCCAAGATTTTGGATATGGTTAGCATTTCTGAGTCCCTGAGAGAAATTCAACCACTTCTCAGGGAGACTATTGACAAAACCAACATTGATCTCATGTTTGGACAACTTCACACCATCATTAGACAGTTCATTTAAAAGAGTTTTGTACCGGGTGTAAGTTTGAGACAGAGTTTCTGAGTCCTTAGCCCCGAAGGTGTTATACTCAAGTTTCAGGTCCATTATCCTGTTTTCCTTGGTATCAGATGGACCTTCATGGCTATGAACTAGGTCATCCCAGGTTTGTTTAGTTGTACTACAGCTTATAACTGACTCCATAATATCATCAGGAAGACATGATATGATGATACTTTTGAGTCTTTAGTCCTGGTTGACCACTGTTCTATCATCCTGAGTCCACTGAGCTTCAGGTTTAGGCAAACCTTCAGCAGTCTTTGGGATAAATGGACCTTCATTTATACACTTGATATAATAAGGTTCCATCCCAATCAAATAGCAAAGCATACGCTTTTTCCATTTGTTGAATTTACCAAGTTCAAGTCTAGGGGCAACAGCTGAATAAGCTCCACCCTTTTTATTGACTAGTTGGGGTACATCAATTTCAGCCATAAGGATCCTGATTTAAAAACGTTTTAGAGCGGCTTAAAATTTATAAAAGGTTTTATAATCAGCCAAGCTCTGATACCACTTGTTGTTCCCTATTCACTATCGTTTAAAAACAATTAAGTACTTAAAACAGTTTAACAGTGAACAATGACTGAAATTAACACAAGTAAAACACACAAAGTAATTTTCAACATCATATTCTTTATTAGAAATTAATCAAAAAGAATACGTTACCCAAGTACTTGCGGAATAGTACTTGGGATTGAAATAAAAAAGTTTGGTTACTCCTCTCTAAGCTCAGGCTAAGTTTGAGCACAACTCTTAGAGCCCACTGAGCTATCTCAGGAACTAAGTTGTATTTGGTGGAGTGAAAAGATGGCTTGCGTGTATGTGTGTTTTTACAATTCACAAGCTTAACCTTTTCACTCCATCTCTTGTGCTATTTATACATGTATGATTTTTAACTCTTTCCTAAGTGACAAACTGACATCATACAGAAGACAAAATACTGATGTATTTTGTCTCTGTTTACAAAGACTATTCTAGGTAAGAGACAAGACTACTTTCCTAAGTTCAGTGATGACACAGAGCCTGATCTTTTGCCATTCAGGGAAAGTTGACTTTGGTTGATAAGGACTTCGTCTTATCTGATTCAAACTTATCCCGCCTTGTCCCGCTCTTTCTTCAGTCTTTACATCATTTAGTCTTCTACTTCAGTTTGTCTTCAGTGTAAGTAGTTGGAGAGGAGTCTTAGGGATTCAATGAGTTATTGTCATCACTCACTGAATCCATCATCTTCTTCTTGACTCAGTCTTCACCCTTTAAGTTCCGCCTTACTGAGTGGAGAGACTTCTTCTTCGCCTCGTACTGAGTATCCTGAAGATGACTCACTGAGAGACTATGCGCTCAGTGACCTGTTAGTGTTTAACGGACTAAACACTTATGCTATTTTCTATTCAAATCCTAGATTAAGGGGTTTGGGTATTTACTGAACCTAACAATTTTATTTTTTCTTTTAATGTTGTCTTAATCTTTCATTTACTGTTTTATAAGCCACTCACAAAGTTTTCATAATTGTTAAATATAAGCTTGTTATAGCTTATATGAGCTTATTATTGTTTTCACTTGCCTTTATTTCAAATATTTTCAGAAAAGTCAAAATAAGTCAAACAATAAAAGTCAAAGTAGGATCTAGCTTAATTTTATATTTAAATATGTCAAAAGTTTGTTCTAAATACTGATTTTGTCATCTTAAGTCTGGTTCATTCAAAATCTCTCAAGGTTCTTGGTTAGACCAATTTTAAAATATGTTTTTATGAATTAATAGGGTGTTTGGATACAAGTTTTAAAGCAAGTAATAATCTGTTTTGAGCATTTATCTAGCTGAAGTCAGTCTTCATTTTAATTTGACAATTGTGTTTCATTTAGTTTTCAAAAGTATTTGGTTTCCTCTAGCTTTAATCTGCAATTTCAAAGTTTTCTTCAAGTCTGTCCAAGTAGTCTTTTTCTCTAGTCATTTTCAAGGTTCAAAGTAGGACCTAAGTCCTATTAAACTGTTTTTTCTAGTACTTAATATGTCATAGAATATATGTTTTAGGTTTATTTAGGTTTTTATTAGCTTTAAGTTGTTAATTTTGCTTATCAAAATCTGTCTCCCATGAACTGTTACCTCTTAGTGCAGCAAACTGTCCCTTTATGAGTCCTTATAGCTTATTTCTTAGCTGCTTATCCTGTTGCTATTATTGTCTGATTTTTGGTTTTTAGTAAGTTCATAGTATTAGTTTTATCTGTTTTGCCCTTTGAACCCCTTAGGAGCTTATTTGAGTGCTTAATTAGGTCTGCAAACAGCCACATCAGGCTGTTTTCACTGCAGTCTGCAATAGCAGACCCAATGTGCTTATTGGGTTTAAGTTAGTTTCTTGCCTTTTTTTCTCTGCTTATTAGGATAGATTTAGTCCTTATTTCTTAATTTACCCTTAGGATTCATTTTGTAGCTTATTTCTCCTAGCTTATTCCCCCTCACAGCCTTTTATTCCTTTAGCTTAGCTTATTTTGTCACAGCTTATTTAGTGGTTCTCCCATCTTATTTTTATCCCTTTGCAAATGTTATCCTAGCTCATTTAGTTCCTTAGTTGCTTATCTCATTTAGTCAAACTTTAGATTGCTTATTATAACTTATGTTGCTTAGCTTTCGTATTAGTTGTTTGCTTTAATACCTTAAATCCCTTGTTTGTCCCAATATCACAACTTATTATCTGCTTAAACCTAGTTTTTATAAAGTAAGTTTTTACAAAAAGTTCATCTTTTAGATTATTTTCAAGTTTGATAAAAAGAAAAATCAAAAACAAAAATAAAATAAAAGAATGACATGACCCAGGTTTAAACCTAGGTCTATCACCTTTCACACACCCAACACCAACCCCCTTACCATCTTGCCCTTGGGACTTGTCTTACCATCTTTTGCTCAATTAATTCCTTTATCCACTTTTTCACTTTTAAGCCTCTAAGGGCTATTTTGCTTATTATCTGCTTATTCCTACAAGCAGTTTCACTTAGGCTTGGGTTTTCCCCGAGCGTGCTCGTTTTTAGATTTCTTCTGCGTGTTAGGTTATAATTGTTTCCTTTTATTGTTTTACATGCTTTATTAGTTATATTTAGCTTATGTTTCATAATTGTAGTGTAAAAGCCATTATTTCTCCCCTTTTCCCCATTCAAATTCACGTTATCGCGACTCGATTCGAAATCTCCATTCATCCTTCGTGGGGAAACGATCTCGGGATACAAGCTTAACCATTTGTATTATTTTGGAAAATAATATAGTTGACAACGAGATTAGCTTCTCATGAACCTAGAGTTCACATCTTCAATAGAGAGATCCACACCCAGAATGGACAATTTACTAACAATCTTTTGAAGCCTATTGTATATGGAATCAAGAGATTCTGCACTGGTTGCACAAAAGTTTTCAAACTGTTGTTTTAACAGAGTCTTGTGAGTCTTTCTAGTGGCTTCATTCCCACCAAAACCATCTTCAATAGCTTCAAAGTCAACAATAGTTCATCAGGGAGAGACATTAGCAACATGCTTTTTTCCTTTAGATCATTCTTTCTCCTAATCCTTTCATCAGTGGATGTTGTCTTTGGAATGGTTGGAGGTTCTCCTTCTTTTCCTGGAATGGGCACTACACCAAAGGAGTTCCATTGTCAATGAGCTCCCAGAGATTATAGTCTTGCATCAGAAAATACTGCTCAATTTTATCCTCCAAACATCAAATTCTCACTGCTTCACCTTGGGGACCTTTGCAGTAACATGTGTTTGGTTGGTTTCAGTTTCCATTGCTTTTTATTTGGAATGAGATTCTTCTAATTCAGCGTTTCAGATACACAAGCTCTGATACCACTTGTGAGTCTCAAACCTTGGATCTACTTAGCTTGTATTAGTATATTACCTTGGATGAATCCAAAACAATTGTTTAATGAAAAAAATCTTAATGTTAATCAAGTATGCGGAATCTACTTAGTAACACTTAGAAGAATAATCAATAGAACATTGAATATGCAATGGACAAAGTAATAATCAAAACACTTCAATATTATTAAAGAATAATACGGATACTTTGGCTAGTATCAGGGTATACAACCTTGAAGTTCTTAACACGACTATTCTAGTTGATTGTGTATTAGTGTATCTTTCAATATAACCTAGGACCTCCTTTTATAGGACAAGGATTCTTTTACAAGAAAACTATCACTATAAAATCGTATAAGATATACAATATCTATTCTTAAAATAAAAAACGTGTGCATATCCTATTAGCAGTACAAACCATATATATACTAGCAGTTAGTACTGCTAGTGTATTTTTACTAGTCTATTTGTATGCCTGGTAGTATCAAGCACAATTAGTATTGCCATTGTTTAATTCCCAACAATATTTATTTCCCCGTTAATAGTAATTTCAATCGTTTTTAATTTTTAACTCATGTACGCATGGGTTAAACTTATATAAAGGAATAACATGAGACGTATCGAATAAATATTGTAAAAAATTATTTTCCGGATATACTTACTTAAACTTGTAAAGAGGAATAATATGAATCTTTTGTATTTGTATAATATCTTGTATTCATTTACATATTGTAGTAAATTGAGTTTTTGTTTGATATTTATAATCTAATGCTTATACATTAATTTAATTTATAAAGACAAAATATTTATAAATAACATGTTTTTATTAAAAATATTAATAATAATAAATTATAAGAGGGTAAAGTATAATGAGGTATTTGTTAAATTTAAAAAGCCATTAAAAAACAAAAAATTAATAAGTTTTATAATTTATTTAAAAGTTAAGAACTAAAGTTTTATTTAATACCATCTATCTTTTTAAGTCGCTATTTTTTATTTTTATTTTTATTTTTATTTTCTTTAACAAAATCAACACCTGCAATTTATAATTATTTTTTGTCATACACGATTTTTAAGTTTGATCATGAAAAATTCAATATTTCTAGTTTTAACTATTAATTAGTCAATATGAATGCTCTATTTTTAAATAAAGCTCTCATGTTAATACAATTTCAATTGATTCAACATTTTCTCTACTACTGTTTGGAAATCCCAACCTATATAAAACAAGGTTCCCCTAAAATCCGTCCCCCAAAATTACCAGATAATGACACTTGGTATTTTTTTCAATCCAATGACCCTCACTCATTTTACCATAAAACATTTAATTTAAACAAAAAAACACACTCAAACACACATTCGGTAAATCAAACAACATAACTATCATAAGAACAATGAACCCCCCAATTTTCTTAGCCAATCAAAAATCATACTTCCAGAAATCAATCCTTTAAAATATTTTTACAAACATAATCTTCGTTACAAACAAAATCAATACCGACCAAATTATCATTACAAACAATGAACCACCCAATTTTATATACCCTGACAAAAATTAATCTTGACCGAATGAAGTCATTCTCCTAGAACGGCTGGTTTTTCGAAAACCTCGATCAATTTAGGTTTTTGTGTATTATGGCTCTAATTTGATTTGTTGAAGGTATGTTGATTATTTTCATGTATTTTCAATTTCATATTTGTTCATGTATATTTTTTTGTTATATATGATAGAATCACGTGGATGAAGAAAATCAATTTGGCCAATCTTAATCTCATAGAAAAAAGATCGCTAGCAGTGGTATATCCAACGCCATATTCAACAAAAACGAATTAAATCAAAGAACACACTCATTCTTTTAAAGTTTATTGTTGTTTACAGGAAGACTATGTGGTTAAATCATCTTCGTAACTGCGCAAGTAAGATGTAGATGTTACAAGGGTAAAAATCAGGGGTCTAAAATTGTTATGTTGTGACAAAGATGACAACTACACCAATTCCACAAATAACGTTGCCTACAAAGAAGTCATTTATATATTACAAGTATAATTCTATACTTTATACTCTTTTTCACAATCAACTATATGTAGTTTTTTTTACGGTCTATACTTGAAACGTACGGTTTTATCACATGAACAACTATATGTAGCTGTATCAAGGGTCAAGAACAAGGAAGGTCTCAAAGTCTTATGTTGTGATAAAGATGGCAACTATTTCAATTACACAACAAACGTTGTGTATAAAGAAGTTCGTCATAGGCTATAATTTTGTCTCTTATTTGATTTAGCTTTTTATTTTTGTAAATAATACACTCAATGTTATTACCTTCATTCAAGATATTTTTTTACAAATATCAGTTTATGTTAACTATTTTTCTACCAACATTATGCATTGTGAATTATATATATATATATATATATATATATATATATATATATATATATACACTAGTGTCAAAACCCATACGATGGACATGTATGAATTGTGGTTTTTATTTTAGGTTTTAGTAGAAAAAATATATACTAAAAAGTAACTAAAAGTTAAATTAAACAATATCAATCTGTTAAAAATATAGCAAAAATGACACTAGCTATCCATTTACTATAATTGTAGAGGCCGGTAATTGCAGCGCTGGAAATAGAATAGCAAGAAGGCTAATTATTGCAATTACATGAGTAATGTATTGACACAACAAAACCTTCTATGTTTAATCAGGCCAATACACGAAATATGTAAAGGCATATCATTCATATTTTTTCGTTCTTTCAAGATGGCTAAGAGCAATGCATATATACTGAGTAAACGGAAATCATGAAAGACCCCGAGAAGTCAATCGAAAAAGGTTAATATTGTAACATTGATTCGTTGTAGGCTTAGGGGTGTGTGTGTATGGATAAAACCACAATATCGATATCAAAAATAACCACAAGGAATGATTTAAAATCCCTTTAGGAAAAAGGATAATGAATCAAATCCCGTGAGTGATAGTGATACGGATTAGGAAATCCGAGTCATTTCCCAACGAGGTGTGAATGGGCAACGTCGTTATTGGTTCGTTATTAAAATGCTCGATGTTTTGGATTGATGATTTTGATTTTATCTAAACTACGGGAAATGGGAAAGCATAAAAGGGAAATTATACTACGGGGAATCCTAAATACGCGAATTAAACTAATACGAATTAAATGCAACTATGTCTAATCTAAATCCTAAAAATTATCTAAAATTACTTTTAAACTAAAAATGCAATTTAAAACTTAACTAAGATTTAAAACTAATTTTTATGATTTTTTTGGAATTTATTTGAATTAAAAACTAATATTTAACTTTTAAAACAAATTTAAAATACTAAAAATTATGAAACTAAAGGAGAAAATTATGAAACTATTTTTCAAAAATCTAAAATAACTAAAAAAACTTTTCAAAACTGATTTTGTATTTTTCTAACGATTTTTCTATTTTCTATGAATTAAAATCTATTTAAAAAAAATTAAATGGCTAAAAATTACAAATTAAACTAGGAAAAATCTGGAAAAATTATTTTTTTTACTTTTTATATTTTTCTTAATCTATGAAAATTGAAAACTTATTTTTTTGAAGCTTTTCTGATTTAATTGTATAAAAAGGTAATTAAAAAGTCTTAAAAACTGATTTAAAATAAGAAAAATAGTAAACAGTACTGGAAAAATATGAAAATTCAGGGAAATTCTAAAATTATATTCTAAATCTATAAAAAAAATATAAAAACCTATGCTTATGTGTGAGATAATGAAGCTGTAGTGGAAACTGCTTGTGGATAAGCAATGCAAAATAAGCTAAAAGCTAAACTAACTATCCAGTAGCTACCAGGAACTATTCTAAGCTAAAATCAACTTAAGTGCACTAAACTTAACCTCTGAATTACAAGAAACAATGATTTGATGGGATTAAAATACAAATGCAAATCAGGCCTAACCAACTACTTTTCAGCTTATGCACTAGCTTTTCTGATAAGGAAAAGAGAAAAACAGAACTTGGATCCTGTAGATGACCAACAAAAGAGCTAATATTCCAATTTATAGCTCACAAAAAGCTCTATTGAGCTTGTTATGAGATCTGTAAAAAGACTGTTTGGCCACAGATACTTGTGCACAGGGCAAATCAGGTAGGGTTAATGAGCTTATTTGAAGCTTATGAAAAATCACAAAAATTCCACAAAAAATGGTATTACTAAACCTGACCAACTGAAATTGCTTATCCCAAAATTTCACTTGAATTAACCAAAGATGAAGCTATGAAAAATCTATAAAGTTTTGTAAAAATCTGTTTTGTGCAATTTTGACTATTAAGAACAGATTTAGATTTGTTGACCAAAATGAGATTTGAACTAATTTTGTGAACTGATTATGATGTTTTATGATAAAATAGAGCTGATGCAAGCTAACTTACTACTTTCTAAACCTATATGCAAGATATGATGAATTAAAACTAACAGTAATGCAAATTACAAGTTGTTTAAGATAATTTTGACTTTTAGTGATAAAAGATGCAAAACTATGATCTATTAAAACTGATATTACCTATATGAAACTAGTGCAACAACAATTAAACACTAAACCTTCCTTTAATTCAGATCAATCCTCTGATCCAAACACTTGTTTAAGAAACTGTTTTATAAATTTTCAAATCAAAACTCTAATCCAAACTTAACTACTCCTCAAACCAATTTCATATGCTAAATTAGAGCTTATGAGTGATATTATTTCAGCAATTTCACATAGTAACCAAACACAACAGACTATCTCAGATTAATTAAGATTAGTGCAGAAATGAGTTTTAAACGAAACTGTGATCTAAACAAGTGATATAAGCTACAACTAGACTATAATAAGCAAATCAAAGAGAATTAATCTAAATTTAACAGATCTAAGCTAATAACTCAATAAATTGCAAAATTAAGCTAAAATCATAATTCAAAACTTACTTTCAACCTCAGCTAAACAGAGATCACCTATTTAAAGGCAGCTACAAGCTCTATAGCTTATTAATAAGCTAGAGTGAAAGTCCCTCTGGCCCCTCCATTGCAGGCCACTTCCATTTGCTTTCCACAGTTGAATTGCATAGGTAATTTAGATTTGAACTGAGATTTTGATTGTAGAAAAGAGTAGAGCTTAAGGTGAGCACTTAATAAGCTATGGATAAGCTTATAAGAGCTTATGGTAACACTAGTATAAACCAATTAAAGCTTAAAAGTAAACTTGAGGTATTTTTGATTTTTGAGGTATTTTTCTTTTTTCTTTTTTTTTTTGTGATTTTCATTTAATAGAACAAATAAGCTAAAACTGAATTGAGATAAGCTAAGGTAATAAACTGAAACACTAATAAGCTTTTTAAAACAATGAAACAGTAATTAAGATGGATGAGAAACAAAAGCTGAGATTACTTCTATTAATGAAACTTGATTACAAAGGAACTTAAATTCAGAAATTACGGAGATGAAAATTAAAAATTAAACATTAATAAACTACTAAATCTCTACTCAAATCCTACATGTTACAACTGTGAAATAAGGGTGCCTTTTATAGGCGAGCTTGTGGTCTTGGAAGAGTCTAGAATCAGCATATGTGTGCTTTCTCTGATCGTTTCTCTACCCTTGGATCATGTATACACCTCATTCTTTTCATCTGGACCCTTGGATTAACATCTCCACGCATGCTCTGCCAATCAGAGCTCAGGGATTTGGAATGTGACACACGGATCAGTGACCTGGCAGTCACATGTATCAGCATGTGTCAGTGATTGTACGGTTTTGCCCTTAATTGGGGTGAATTGGCTTAATTGGCCGCGGGGGTAATTTAGGGTTCTTAGGATATCTGGGTTTGGTGGGATTTGGGGGAAAAATGGGCGCGTGGGATTTTTTTATTATAATTCGATTTTAGTTGACCGGGTTAAATGGTAGGTTGACCAGGGTCCATGGGTAAAACGGGTTGGATAGTTTGTCTTGGACCGGGTATAGGGGAAGTGGACTTGGGCTTTTGATTTATCTTGGGCCTAGCATTAAGTTTGGATTTTGGACATGAAATGGATCCACTTAGTAACTTAGGGACCAAAAGTGTATAAGCTGAAAATATAAGGACCACAAGTGTAAATCTGAAAATGTGATCAAGGGCTAATTTTGCCAATCTCCAATAATCCAAGGGCGATTCTTGCCAATTTCAGAAGCTTAAGGGTATATTCTGACAAATGCTCAAAGTTCAGGGACTGATTCTGTCAATTCTGCAAACTTGATCATATCTTTCAAACATCATCCTCTGAGCATAGAAATCTTCACAGATGCATAATTCTGACCCTCCGGCTCAGCTTTAGCACTCTTTATCTCTCGTGCTCGGGTTTTTGTCTGATTTGGTTATCTTTTGCGTGTTTTGACATATCCGTACCTGCACAAGCACAAACTCAAGAAAACAGCAAATATTAGCAATAAACGGCTCTTTCTTGGTTATTTTGGGTTTGATTTGATAAAGAAATGATATGTGTTTTTGCACATATCAAAATACCCCAGACGAGTCCATTGTCGTGTCCCCACGCAATGCAATCAACTCACGCTTCTAAAACCAAGGATTTCAATCTCTTTCTACTAAACCTATGAAGAAGTAGCAAAGATTCCTCAAAAGAGATTAAGAAAGCCTTAATTCTAAAAACACCCCGTTTACCTTTTATTTCACATGTAGATATTACGATTAAGCACATATTCATTATGAGCGACGGTTTGCTGAACTTTCATGTCGATCCATAACTCCAACATTTTTCAAACGACACGTTAGGATCACGAAGTAGGAAACACAACACAGCGTGAAGTGACCATACGGATAGAATACATCGTCCCTGATTTTTCACAAGTCCCCAAACTAAGCGTAAAATCAAAATCATTGTTAAATATGATTCTAGATGCTAACACTACCCATGGAAGTTACTTGTGTAATTACCTTTTGCTCCCATTTTCCTATTTTCCTCTAGATTTTTTATTTTTGTGAGAAATGAATTTCTTCAAATTTCTCGTTTCGATAATTTTTATTCCGATAAAGATACAAAGCTAAGTTGCTAATTAGTTATCCATCTTCTCTCAAAAACGATTGTCTCAAAAATGAGGTCCACATCAAGGAATTTTTATCATTTTTCCATTTTTTTTTGGCATCATTATCATTTTTTTTTGCACTTATACTTTTACTTATATGAGCTATGAACTACGGAGCTTCACGGGGAAATTACAAGACCTTACACTTTTTCAGAATAAAGGATCCAAGGGCCGTTACGACGGAGAATTCCAAGACTCTAGGCTTCATGAAATGAGGCCCCCAGTGGATTAGACCAAGAACCTCACCCAATCCCGGCTAGAGGTCCAAGGGCCGGCGTAAGAGGGTAGCCAAGACCTAAACGCTTACTCTTGAAATAAGGATCCAAGGGTCCGATCTCGAACCGCAGCTCATAACTTTATTTATTACTTATTACTTATTACGAGTCCTTGATGTGTACCCAATTTTTAAAACAAAGATTCTTTTAAGAAGGTAAAGAAATAACTATCGCCAAAAACTCAACATCTCTAATTATTTATTAGACAGATATGGGGTGAAACAATTTTGTGGGAACAAAAAGCCATAAGTACCTTCGATGGGCTCTAAAGAGAACCAACTACTCCACGCTTAGCATCTAAACTCATAAGTAACTCTATCATTCCTCGATCTCCGCAAATTTAAAATCCCAAATAATGAGATCCGCGGATGCTTAGCCGATAATTTTTAGATTATCTATGGTTAAGGGAACAAGCTAGGGCTCAACACGCCCGGTCAAGTCAGAATTCCATTCCTACTCTCACCAGCGGAAAGTCAACAAGGTGTCAAAACATATATTAACTTAGCGAATGCTTCGTCAAATAATCTCAAGTCTCGCATTTTTTAAGTCACTTATTAGAAACTAGCACATTCTTGTTTAAGCTTCACATATTTAAAATCACTTAGGGAGACTTGCAAATTCTTGGCCTTTTGAGCTAGAATCGCATTTTATAGCCTCTTGTCTAAGCAATTAGCAAAGGCTATTTCAAGAAAAACGCATATTTAAAGAAACTTTTAAGAGACTAGCAAGAACTTTTCGATGATAAAACTAACAAAAGCTTACAATTTGTTTTTTAATTTTCTCATTTTTTGCACAATTTTTCATTTCTAAGGAAAAACGGGTTTGCGAGAGTATACGACAAAAAATAAGCAAGTGCGGTCAAATCAAATCGAAGATTACTAAATCCTAAAAATGATCTAAAATTACTTTTACACTAAAAATGTATTTTAAAACTTAATTATGATTTAAAACTAATTTTTATGATTTTTCTTTTATTTATTTGAATTTAAAACTAATTTTTAATTTTAAAACTAATTTAAAATACTAAAAATTATTAAAATAAAGGTGAAAATTATGAAACTATTTTTTTAAAAATCTAAAATAACTCAAAAGACTTTTCAAAACTAATTTTGTATTTTTCTGATGATTTTTCAATTTTGTATGAATTTAAAACTATTTTAAACTAATTAAATATCTAAAAATTACAAATTAAACTAAGAAAAATCTGGAAAAATTATTTTTTTGCTTTTTATATTTATCTTAATCTATGAAAATTGAAAAATTATTTTTTTGAAGCTTTTCTGATTTATTTGTAATAAAAGCTATTTAAAAAGTCTTAAAAACTGTTTTAAAATAGAAAAAATAGTAAACAGAACTGGAAAAATCTGAAAAATTTAGGAAAATTATAAAATTATCTTATAAATCTATGAAAATTACCTAAACCTATGCTAGTGTGCAAGATTAACAGGCTGTAGTGGAAGTGCTTATGAATAAACACTTAAAAATAAGCTATAAGCTTCAACAAAGCACCAAATGAAAGCAGAAGCTTAAGTATGCTAAATCTACTCAAAAGCAACTTAATTCAACTAGTCTAAACCTCTAATGAGCAATCTACAGTAAAATGACTTAATCAAATTAATTCAGCCAAGAAGCCTTACTGGCTTACTTCTAGCTTAAGCACAGGCTAGCCTAATAAGCAAAGGCTAAATCCAGAACTTGGATTCAGTAAACAACCAACCAAAGTACTTGTAAACCAATTATGAGCCAATAACTACTTAAAATGAACCAGATATGTTGACTGCAAAGTCCCTGTTTCACACTCAGTTATTGTTGAGTGTAAACAGGGCAAATGAGCTCTAAAAACAAGCTAGTTTAGAGCTTATAGATGCTGGAAAAAATTTCACAAAAATGAGATTAATAAAAATGACCAACTGAACTTACTTATCCCAAAATTTCAACAAATTTTACTCAGAAATGAATCAAGGAAAAATCCACAAAGTTTGGTGAAAACTGAATTTTACAATTTTTGACTTTTAGAAACAGATTTGAAATGTTGACCAAACTTGGATTTGAATCCAATTTATGAAATGATTTTGATGTGAAATGATGAAATACAACTAATGTAAGCTAACTTACTACTTAATCTACCTATATGCAAGTTTTGATGATCTAATGCTAACTAATATGCAATCTAGACATAATTAATTGTGATTTTGACTTTTGTTTAATTTAAATGCAACTTAATGACTTATGAGACTCAATAATTCCTAAGAGAAACTAATGCAGCAATACTTAACCACTAATACTTCCTATAACTCATAATCATCAGCTGATCCAAACATTCTTTCAAAACTGTTTTGAAAATTTACTAAGCCAAAACAGTGAAACAAGCTTTGACACTTTCTCAAACAGATTAACAAGATCAAATTAGAGCTAATTGATGAGAATTTGACAACAAAAACTCACAGGAACCAAAAGCTAACAATTATGACACTTCTAACTCAGATTAACTCAGAAACAATTACAAATATGAGAATTTAGTAAAATAACGATCTAATCTAACATAATAAGCTACTAATAGATCCAAATAAGCAAAAAAAACAATAATAAGCTATTATTATCAGATCTATACTAATAAAACACTGATTTGCAATTTTAAGCTAAAAAATAAGAGAAACTCAACTTGGATCTCAGCTGAACAGAGATCACCTATTTAAAGGCAGCTACAAGCTCTCTAGCTTATTAATAAGCTAGAGTATAAGTCCCTACGCCCAATCCATTGCAGGCCACTTCCCAAAAGCTTTCCACATTCAAAAAAATGCAAAGGTACTTTTAATTTGAACTGAATTTTTATGCAGAAATGAGTAGAGCTTTAAGATAAGCACACAATAAGCTATGTTAAGCTTGATTGAGCTTATAGATACAAAAACACAAGCTGATTGTAGCTTAACAACAAATTTAAGATGTTTTTGATTTTTGAAGTATTTTTCTTATTTTTTTTGTGCTTTTTATTTGATAGAGCAAATAAGCTGAAACTGATTTATATAAGCTAAAATTGAGTAAATGAAACACTATTAAGCTACTGAAATTAATGGAACAGTGATTGAGATTAGTTGAAAACAAAAGCTGAAATTACTTGTATTAATAAAACTTGTGATTACAATGAAACTAAAATTCAGAAATACATAAAATGAAAATTAAACATAAAACATTAATAAGCTACTAATTTTCTACTCAAATTCTACATGTTACAACTGTGAAATAAGGGTGCCTTTTATAGGCGAGCTTGTGGTCTTGGAAGAGTCTAGAATCTGCATATGTGTGCTTTCTCTGATCGTTTCTCTACCCTTGGATCATGTATACACCTCATTCTTTTCATCTGGACCCTTGGATTAACATCTCCATGCATGCTCAGCCAATCAGAGCTCAGGGATTTGGAATGTGACACACAGATCAGTGACCTGGCAGTCACATGTGTCAGTGATTGTACGGTTTTGCCCTTAATTGGGGTGAATTGGCTTAATTGGCCGCGGGGGTAATTTAGGGTTCTTAGGATATCTGGGTTTGGTGGGATTTGGGGGAAAAATGGGCGCGTGGTATTTTTTTATTATAATTCAATTTTAGTTGACTGGGTTAAATGGTGGGTTGACCAGGGTCCATGGGTAAAACGGGTTGGATATTTTGTCTTGGAATGGGTATAGGGGAAGTGGACTTGGGCTTTTGATTTATCTTGGGCCTAGCATTAAGTTTGGATTTTGGACATGAAATGGATCCACTTAGTAACTTAGGGACCAAAAGTGTATAAGCTGAAAATCCAAGGACCACAAGTGTAAATCTAAAAATGTGATCAAGGGCTAATTTTGCCAATCTTCAATAATCCAAGGGCCATTCTTGCCAATTTCAGAAGCTTAAGGGTATATTCTGACAAATGCTCAAAGTTCAGGGACTGATTCTGTCAATTCTTCAAATTTGATCATATCTTTAAAACATCATCCTCTAAGCATAGAAATCTTCACAGATGCACAATTGACCCTGGCTCAGCTTTAGCACTCTTTATCTCTCGTGCTCGGGTTTTTGTCTGATTTGGTTATCTTTTGCGTGTTTTGACATATCCGTACATGCACAAGCACAAACTCAAGAAAGCAGCAAATATTAGCAATAAACGGCTCTTTCTTGGTTATTTTGGGTTTGATTTGATAAAGAAATGATATGTGTTTTTCCACATATCAAAATCGGGATTCGAATGGGTAAAAAAGGATTTGGATGATTTCTAAACTACAAGGCAAGCAATAATAAAGGAAAGCAAGTAAAACTACCGAATCTATGATGTAAACAAGGAATTATCACTAAAAACGCAAATTATAACTAAAAACGCGAAAAAACAGATTTAATTAAACGCGAATTAAAATGCAACTAATTCATTTTAACCCCTAAAAATGAACTACTAATTTTCTACAGCTAAAAATAATATTTTAAAATTATTTGAAATTTAAAACTAATTTTTTGCAACTAAGTCTAATCTAAATCCTAAAAATGATCTAAAATTACTTTTAAACTAAAAATGCAATTTAAAACTTAACTAAGATTTAAAATTAATTTTTATGATTTTTCTTTTATTTATTTGAATTAAAAACTAATTTAAAACTTTAAAAACTAATTTAAAAATACCAAAAATTATGAAAATAAAAGGGAAAATTATGAAACTATTTTTCAAAAATCTAAAATAACTCAAAAGACTTTTCAAAACTAATTTTTTATTTTTCTGATTATTTTTCTATTTTATATGAATTAAAAACTATTAAAAACTAATTTAAATGCTAAAAATTACAAATTTAACTAGGAAAAATCTGGAAAAATTATTTTTTTGCTTTTTATATTTATCTTAATCTATGAAAATTGAAAAATTATTTTTTTGAAGCTTTTATGATTTATTTGTTTTAAAAAGCTATTTAAAATGTCTTAAAAACTGTTTTGAAATAGGAAAAATAGTAAACAATACTGGAAAAATATGAAAAATTCAGGATAATTCTAAAATTTTAAAACAAATCTAGGAAAAATAACAAAATCTATGCTAGTATGCAAGAATTAAGTTCTGTAGTGAAAAGTGCTTATAAATAAGCACTTATAATAAGCTAATGGCCTGAAAAGTTCACCAAATAATCACAGCAGCTAAAGTATGCTAAAGTTACTTAAAACTAACCTAATGCAACTGATCTAAACCTCTGAAAAGCAATCTACAATGATTTGACTTGAATAAATCTAAACAGCCAATCAGGCTCTATCCTATGTACTTTAAGCTATATTATAAGCTAATCTAGTGAACTAAAATGCAAACAAAAAATGAAAAGCTAAAGATCACGAAGCAAATAACTTCTAAACCAAATTTTAAACACTAATTATCAAGAATGAACCTTATGCAAAGGCTGCAAGTTGCCTGTATACACACTCAGTATGCTGAGTGTGAGACAGAGCAAAAACAACTTATTGAGAAGCTGATTTAGAGCTTATAGAGATTTACTAAAATTTCACAAAAATCAGTTTCCAACTCTTGACCAACTGAAGTTAATTGTCCTAGAATCTCAATTAATTAGAACTAAAAATGACCTTTGTGAAAAATCTAGAAAGTATTGCTAAAAACAGTTTTTTCACTTTTTGACTTTTTATCAAACTTTGAAATTTTGACCAAACTGAGTTTTGAGCTAAATTTTATGAATGATAATGATGATTGATGATGTACTAAACCTGATAAAAGCTATTTCTATGTTTTCTAAGCCTAAATGCAAAGATTGAGTGCTTGATTTGAATAGTCATGAACCTAAGAGAAAATTCAAAAGGACTTCGACTTTAACTATATGCAGACTTGAAATAAGTATTGTATTGAGTGTATCTAGACTAAATGAAGCTATGCTAACTGAATTTATCCACAAACCACACCTCTAGCTTAAAATACTATCAAATCCAAACACTAGTTAATGTAACTGATGTAAAGCTCAATTAACTAAAACTTTAATCAAAACCTGCTTAACCTTAGATCTATACTAATCAAATTAAACTTAATGAAGCAAATATGACAACTCTAGAGCACTAACATGGATCTGATCTATAAATGCAGAAATGACAGATAGGTGCAGAATATGAAAACAGATAATGAAACAAATTCGTGAAATAGCACTTACAATAGTCCGGTCACAATGACCTGCTTTATTAAACCATTAACCTATCACTGATATCAAACCCAAATCCTACTCAGATTCAACCCATATCCAGAACTGTATCAACAATTCAGCATACATCTGCAGGTCTTGACTTATGTTTGGCTAAAGAGTAAATTCTGAGTAGTGAATGTATGACTGATAAATAAGCTAAAACAAGCTTATAGAAGCTTTTATAAACCAAAACAATAGCTAAACAATAATATAAAACTGATTTGAAATATTTTTTATTTTTCAAATATTTTTCAAAATTTTTTGTGAATTTTATTATTTTGTGAAATAGTAAACTTAAGACAATTGAAATTAAACTAACTTGATTAACTGAAGTATAACAAGAATAATAAAACAGTAATTTGAGAATTTAATAGAAAACTAAAAACAATTTCATTAATTAAAATCTGAGTACAAGTAAATAGTTGGAATACAAAAATTAATTAAAATACTGATTTAACTACAAAACTATTGTACTCTCTACACTCTCTCACTAAAAACTACTTTCTATCACTAAAAACTACTTCTCCTAAGCTGTGAATACAAGGGCTTTTTATACTTGAGCTCAACCCTTGGAAAGATCCAGAATGAAGCAAATGTGTGTTTCTTTTGGAGTATTCTGAGCCATTGATCATCTTCACACGTCCATCATTTCATCTTATCCTTAGGATTGAATCCACCACGTTGCACTAGCCAATCAGAGGTGAGGATTTGGTGAGATGACACACGGATTGCCAACCTGGCATCCGTGTGTCAGTGGTTGTCAAAGTAAAGTACAAAAGTACCCTTAATTGCTGTTAATTTGGTTAATTGGAGCGCGGGGTAATTTAGGGTTCATCTGGGTTAGGTAAAAGGGAAAAGTGAATTAGGCGGGAATGTAAATAGGAAGTAATTAATATTATTTTAACCTTTTGACTTGGTTGACCGGGTATTGGGTGGTGGATATTGGACCATGGGTTTTGGGCCGTGGGATAGGATTGAGCTTGGTTTTATTAGGCTTAGGATTAGATAAGAACCCATGTGTAATTTCAAGGAATAAAATGGCCAATTCTGAAAATCCAGGGATCAAACTGTAAATTCTGAAAATGTCTTCCAAGGATCATTCTTATCATTCTCAAATAAACCAAGGGCCAATTTTGCCATTTCTGAAACTCAGGGATAGATTTTGCCAATTTATGAAAGTTCAAGGACTGATTCTGACAATTCTGTAAACTTGATCATATCTTTCAGAAATCATCCTCACAGCATAAAAATCTTCACAGATGCTCAATTCTGACCTTCCGGCTCAGCTTTAGCACTCTTTATCTCTCGTGCTCGGGTTTTTGTCTGATTTGGTTATCTTTTGCGCGTTTTGACATATCCGTACCTGCACATGCACAAACTCAAGAAAACAACAAATATTAGCAATAAACGGCTCTTTCTTGGTTATTTTGGGTCCATTTTGATAATGAAAAGGTATGTGTTTTAGCACATATGTCACATATTGGATTTCACAAACACACTAAACCATAATCATAAGTGGCGTACAAGATGGTTTTTAGAGAGAGAAAGTTAGAGGTTTAGGGAACTTAGTGAGAGAAAGAAAAATCTTATTATGAGCTCCAACTCTCTACCTTAGAGGGTAGAGAGTATTTATAGTCTTACAATAAAACGCCACACAACGGGCTGTGGATCGGGCATACAGTGGGTAAAGACCGTCCGTCCTCCACGGTGTTACTTAACTAAATAATACTTAACTTTAAATAACTACGACTATGAGCTTTCTAACGACTACATATACTTGAGGTGACCGACTCTTTAATACCTGGAATTTCTAATTCCTAACAATCTCCCCCTAAGGGAGGTCACCTCAATCATGTACTAAACTTACATTGAATACAAACAGATATTACATTAAAAATTGTTCTTGCATTCTTGATGTAGTACATTGCTCTGAAGCTCGTAGTCATTGATTCTTCTCATTGCATGTTTGGTTAATCCAAGTGGAGGTCTTTTATTGATCCACGTGATAATAATTTTGAGCCATCTTTTGAGATCATCAGCAATAATACACCTCTAACTCTTCCATTGTGGTGTTGTGACTTATGGACCGACATGCTCACATTCTGGATCATGATATCTTCTCATCAGAGTGGCGGAAGCTTTCGTTGATTCATGATATTGGCGCAGCGTAGCGAAGCATGGAGTGAAAATATCGAGTCATTGAAGCACGAACATGATTTCTTCGAGATGAATGAGTGGTGTGAGCATGCGGCTAAGGATTGACCGCATCATTCGATTAGCCGCAAGCGTCGGCGCACGCATACAACAGTTAGCAATAAAGCGTAAAGTGTCCTTTGATCACTTTCGTTGAATTGAGGTACACGGCCCACGGTTCCCCGTTGATTGGTACAAGTACCGCCTGTGATCGGTATAATTTTGAAGAATTTCCTTGACAGGGTTTCGCTGCTCTAGTGTTCTCAAACCGAAGCGTCTCAAAGAAGACAACACGAAGTGAGTGAACCAAATAATTTAAGTCAGCGATTGATGAAAAGAGATTTGAAAAACAATCATGAATTGCTCAATAGAAATTGTTTTTGCAATACAACGAAGGTTTTATTGAAAATCAATTATCAATCATAAAAACACCTTTTGATTTGAAAAATTAGTACACGGTCGATGTGCCAAAGAAAAGAGTTTTTACGCACAAAGACTGGTTTTCAAAGGTATCCGTCAATCCATAACCTGAACCAGGATTGATTCAAGAGATTGAATTGCCCCATCGTTTCATTCGGTTGTCACATGGTTGATCTATAGAATAGATCTCACATGCCACCTACCAGGAGCTTGTTTGATGTTGACTCTAGAAGGCTTTCCATCTTCATTGTGAATGTGTTCACATATCACTCGGATGTTCTGGCAATACCACAAGGATAGTGCGTAGGACTCAAGATATAATCTCTCTTTCCACATTGAGTGAAACAGAGAGTCTTCATTGAAAGTGTCCTAATGAGATTTAATGATGATCTCGTGGCTCTAGACTCAATTTTGTGCATATTTGGATCCTATATCGGAGACTAGGGAGAGGGTCTCCTTTTTCAATATCAACAATCTCTAAGAGAAAGTCGATAGATAATGTCGGTTCCCCGTGAGAATGAAACAAGTCCTTTTAAGAGGAACTTGAGTGGTTTGGAAAGTTGAAGTGCAGTGCGTCATTGGGTCCATGACGTCTTGTCTTCAATACCGATGTTACCATCAATAGCATATGAATTGAACCCGGTTTCTGCCCTAAGGTTGAATATATGGAGGGCTATTTGTTTTCACCCTTTTCTTATTCAATTCTTTTTCATTCTTAAACCCCTTCAGTGCTTACGAGACTTCACTTGCAAGAACATTGTTGGGTTTGTTCCAGTACTAGCTCAGTCTCAGTCCGCGCACTTCCCATATCTCATTTTTCTCCTTTTATCATCATACCTAAGAACTCTACACAAACTAGTGGATAGTCCACAGGTAGATCCTCTGGTTCTCGGCGGATCATGGGAACAAATACCTAACCTTATCATCCTTATATCACCATACATAAAGTAAAGTTGGTCGGTCTATTTGGTATTGTTCATCTGCCATTGGAACCAATTGAAAACCATTTGAAAATCAATCCAGATACTTGTGATATATTATCAAAGTATTTTGTACCTGAATTGTTTTTGATATTTTTAGAACAAGAGCTCCCCCTCAACATGTGCATCAAGTGATTAAAATCGTTTTGCACACGGAGGCAAGAGAAAGAGTTAACTTCTTTGAATTATATTTTCTAAAAGATATCAATCATCACTTCCCGAATCAAAACAAGTAGATAAAGCATTTTCGGGAAGGATGAGGTTTTCACAATTTTGCTCCCCCTCAATATGTGCATCAAGGTTTGAAAAGATTTTTGCACATACTAGAGGGAACATGCAAATTGATATAAATTGATCACGTTTAGGATCTTTGTGGTTTAAGATAAATGCTCCCCCTCAACATGTGCATGGAAAATTTGAAAATTTGAAAATTTCAACTAGGCATAGAACAAGGTTTCACAGCTTTTCCTTTTTCACCTAAGGATTTTGGACATGTTGCAATTACACATTCAAGCAGCTCTTGAAATCGTTTGGCACATGTGGAAAGGAGAGCTTGTACATCCTTATAAAACCATTTACCGAATTATCAGTTTAAATCCAATTTAAATCACAAATTCTCCCCCAATCACAATTATCAAATCATTTGAGATTTGTGATCTCTTGTAGATTTAAATTGATTTTGAAAGCTTTTAAGGAGAATTGTGACTTGATAATGAAAGCGTTTTAACTGATAAGGATCGGATATTAAGACTTTAAAACTCCATTGATTAAACATGCATGAATATCTTTTGAAAACAATTGAATGACAAATAACTTTTTAATTTAATTGAAATCATTCTCCCCCTCAAACAATGACATAGGTTGTTGTTTGAGAGATAGATATTTTGACAAATAAGTCCAGATGATTATCAAAAATAGAGTCCGAGTTATTTTTCAAAAAACAGTTAGTTTTCAGCAGATAAATGTTTAAAGAATCAGAGCATGGAATTTTGAAAACATGATAAAGTATGGCTCTGTTCTTTCTTTGAAAAGCGGGTTACTGCCTGAAATGACAATAAACCATTTGTTTTTCTTTCTCTCAATTTTTTTTAAATGAACATTCGAACAATATCTAAAGTCCCGTGTCATTCTTTGAATGACAGCACAAAAAAAACCGTAGATATTTTTCGAATCGAGAAAAATAAGATAAAATGATGATATTTTTGGAATTTTCAAGTTTTATAATTTTCTATTTGATTTTTGAAGATTTTATAATTTTGTATTTTGTTTTTCAAAAAAATATATACAAGAGATAGATGAAGGAAATACCTTTACTCCTCGTCTTCCTCCTGAAGACGTTTGAGTGTTTCAGGCTTTTCAATCCAAGTCGTGGAAGAATAAACTCAAAACGTTCTCTTGGAAGAGCTTTGGTGAGCTTTGGTATTCAGTCCTCACAAAATAGAGTTCCACCACACCTCTTTCCACTTGTTCCCTGATGAAATGATGTCGGATGTCGATATGCTTTGCTCTTGAGTGTTGAACATTGTTGCATGAGAGAGCAATAGCACTTTTATTATCACAGTACAGAGGGATTTTGTCGAATACAAAGCCATAGTCAGTTAATTGAGATCTCATCCATAGGATTTGAGCATAACAAGATGACATGGCTATGTATTCAGCCTCTGTAGAGGAAATAGAAGTACTCATTTGCTTCTTTGATGACCAGCTCACCAGCTTATTGGTATGTGCTAATACACATACCTTTTCATTATCAAAATAGACCCAAAATAACCAAGAAAGAGCCGTTTATTGCTAATATTTGTGGTTTTCTTGAGTTTGTGCTTGTGCAGGTACGGATATGTAAAAACACATAAAAAGGAACCAAATCGGGACGTAAATCGAGCACGAGAGATTAAGAGAGCTTAAGCCGAGCCGGAAGATCAAAATTGAGCATTTATGAAGATTTTATTCTCCAAGGATGATTTTTGGAAGATATAATCAAGTTTGAAGCAAATGTCAAAAATGGCCCCTCAAGTTTCAGCATTTGGCAAAAGTGATCCTTCTAGTTTCAAAAGTTGCAAATCAACCCCTGGATTATTTGAAGAATGACAAGTGTAGCCCTTGAAGGAGATTTTCAGAGTTACAAGAATGGTCCTTGGAATTTCAGAATTTGCAAATTTGGTCCCTATGGTTGCTTTTGGATCAATATAGTAGTCCAATATATCCCGATCTTATACACAAAACCCACGGCCCAATATCAAAAGATCCGGTCCAAGTCCAAAGCCAAACAACCCAAACTACTTCAACCCGGCCACGTTTAATACCTTTTACCCAATTACCCGTTATTTTACCCAAGTCAACGCCCCATGTACCCGGTCAACATCATTTGAGAAATAATAAACAATCCCTAACGCCCCCTTTTTTCCCCATTTACCCGTTTACCACCAATTACCCACCACCAATTACCCAAGTCCCAACCTTGTACTAAGGATCTTCCCAAGGCTTCTAGATACCTCGACATGTCGATAAGGATGCATATGTGGCCCTTTCAAGCTCTCCTATTGGCCGAAACACCTCATATGATGAATTGGAGCAATTTGATTGGAGATGGTGACATGGATAGGCTGTGGATAAGGATAAGGTTCTAGGTTCTTCCAATCAAGGATCCAAGGCTGATGGAGGCTATATAAAGACCCCTTGAGCTCACATTGGAATGATGGAATTCCTTAGTTTTCATTTAGCTTATTGTTTCTTGTATTTGTTAGTTTATAAAATGTTTTCTTAAAGTTTTCATTGTAATCTCAATTCCTTGTAATCCTTTTTCAGTTTTAATCAAAGTTCCAAGTTTTTTTTTAATTTAATCTTGCATTTCTTATTTTAAGTAATCAATAAGCTATTTGGAATAATGGAATAAGCTCATTTCAAACTTGATATAGCTTTAGTGAGCTTAGATTGTGCCTTCACTATCTCATTTCAATCAATACACAACAAAAGATCTTGGTCAACGAAAGTCAACTGTGGTGTTCTAATTTGGTTCAGATGATGGATCCGGGTTGATTTGATGTTAAATGGGTTAGGATTAGTGGTACTTTTGTGATTTGCAAGCCATAGTGGTTGGACATCTTGTGAGTTTAGCCTTAATCTCCTTTCTAGCTTAATAAAAAGTAGTAGTAAGCATTTCATTTCAATCTGTTATAAGTAGTGTTATTTGCTGTCATATGGTTTCATTTTAGTGCTCTGAATCTGTTTTGTAGTTAGAATAATATTGATATCATGTTTTAGCTAGGATTGATTGCATTATCTGTCATTAAGTGGTGTTTGGATCAAAGCAGTTCTTTGTGATAAAGGGTTATTCATTGGTTAAGTTTTATTGTTTCAAGCTTGTTAAGGGTTGGTCAATTCATATCAGTCCTACTTTTGCGTACCAAACATTCATAAAGTCAAAATTACTTTGTAAGCGATCTTATGTGCATTACTGTTGGAATCTGTTGTTAAGAACTTACATATAGGTGTAAGATTTGATAAACCAGCTTGTTAAAGTTGTATTTAATCAGTATTCATCAACATCAGTCCTACATTTGCATTTAAATCTCACAAAAGTCAAAGAATCTTAACTGTCTTCAAAAGTCAAAATGATGTCAAAATCAGTTTTTTTTGCAGATCTTGCGAACATAACGCAGTGTTCATTTCAAGTAGCTAGGGTCTCAAATTTGGTCCATTTGTAGTTTGCTGGGTGGTCTTGAAGACCACATATCATTTTCACTCCGGCTTCTCTGATAAGCTGTGGATAAGCTCAAACAGGAGGGTCAGAACCTGTTTGGGAAGAAAAAATCAGTTAGCATCTAATCTTGTTAAACTGCTTATTTGAGGTTAGGAGTAGCAGTAGTTAGTTGATTTAAAGTGGTTATGGTATAATCTAGCTTAAGTATAAGTTTGGTGGCTTATTTTTCTGTTTAGCTTATTTCAAAGTGCTTATTTGGTGACAGTTAACACTGCAGCTCTTAGATCTTATACATAAGCATCATATTTTATATTTTTCATAGCTTTAGAATAACATTTTAGAATTTTCCTGAGATTTTCATAATTTTTGGTCACCGTTTGCTATTTTTCTCTATTTAAAATAGTTTTTAGTCACTTTTAAATAGCTTTTATTGCAAATAATTAAGAAAAAGTCCAAAAAAAAAAATAATTTTTCAATTTTCCCAGTTTAAGAAAAATATAAAAAGCATAAAAAAAGATTTTTCCCTATTTTTCCCCTTTTATTTGGTATTTTTCACAATTTAAATTAGATTTAAATAGTTTTAAATTAGTAGAAAATAGATAAATAATCAAAAAAAATATATATATATATAAAAATAGTTTTGAAAATTCTCTTATGGTATTTTAGATTTTATAAAAATAGTTTGATATTTTTCCCCTTAAATTTCATAATTTTTAGTATTTTAATTTAGTTTTAAAAGTTAAAAATTGGTTTTTAATTTTAATAAAATTCAGAAAAAATCCAAAAAAAAATCGTTTTAATTCATAATTAGTTTTCAACTTGCATTCCTAGAGTAAAAGTAATTTTAGGCATTTTTAGGATATAATTTAGACGTAGTTACATTTTAATTACGTTTCGTTAATAACGTTTTAGTTAATTTTGCACTTAGGATTTCCCGTAGATTAGATTCCCTTAATTACCTTCCCTATTCCCGTAGTTTAACAAATCAAAACATCGAGCATTAAATTCCAAACCAAAAACGGCGTTGGCAATTCACGCCTCGTTGGGAAACGATTCGGGTTGACTAATCCGTATCAACGATCACACACGGGATTTGATTTATTATTCTTTTTCCTAAAAGAATTTGAATCTAGCTTCGTGATTATTTTTGATATCGATATTGAGGTTTTATCCATACACATACCCATAAGCCTTCATTATCAGTGAATCAGTGTCTTAACTGTTTTAAGTTTCTTACGGTTAGTCATTCACAAGTGGCTAGCTTGTGTGAGATAACTTGACGGTTTGGCATTGTAAATAAAATTTTGGCGCCGCCGGAGGTTGTGTCACGTTAATATCGTTTGAGGTTTGACGATTAGTGACTCGAGATCCTTCATTCGTGAAGTTACTATTTTTCTATAAATTAAAAAAGTAAAAAATATTTTCCTTTTTCTTTTGTATATATATATATCATATTAAAAATACAAAAAGATTTTCTCTTGTGTTTTTGCTAATAAATAGAAGAAACCAATTATATAACATTCTCAACGGAGGTGTTATCATTAATAAGTTCCCGAACTAAAGATCAAAAACTTGCCTTTGTGTCGCTTGTGAATTTATTTATCTTTATCGGATAAACAAACGGTGTGGTGGGTATAAGGGCGGCGACATTAAATTGCGGTGAAAAGAAGCGGGTTTTAATAAGCTTGTACGACCTAAAAAGCTTCTCCGCTTGCTTGTGCGTTTGTCTTATAGAGGTGATTTATTCACTTGGGATTATTGGTTAAGTTCACTGTGTTTTCGAATACCGTTCGTTTTAATTGCCTTGGTATTTGAAAGTGCATGCACTCGTTCTAATAACTACTGACCGATACTTGAAACCGCTACAATTCGAGAAGGCGAAATAGGCGTGCTCCATTAGTCGAACCCGAGATTGAACTAATCCGACCCGCCCATCATCGAAATGGCGGAGGACAACCGATCCATGCTAGAGCAACTCCGGCACCCACCGGGGTTATGGAGAAGCCATCGTCGTCCGGCAATCGTTGCGATAACTTTGAGCTTAAACACGGATTGATAAATTTGGTTTCGTCAAGCCAATTTTACGGATTTGAGAGAGACGATCCTCACTCTCATATCCGACGATTCAACAAGCTCACGTCTACGATCAAGTACCGTAGCGTTCCGGAAGAGGCTATCAAGCTTCTACTCTTCCCATTTTCACTTGAGGGGGTTGCCCGGATTTGGCTCGAGAAACTACCCCCTCGATCAATAACCACATGGGAGAATTTAGTATCAAACGAATTCTTCCCACCGTCTAAAACAACAAGCCTAAAAATGAAATAACAAAATTCACACAAAGATTTGATGAATCATTTAGTGAGGCATGGGACCGATTCAAAGATTTGCTTAGGCAATGTCCCCATCATGGTTTTACGGAATTACACCAACTTGATACGTTATATAACGGTTTGAATGAGGCGATCAAGACTCTCTCAATGCCGCCGCGGGTGGTAATTTGTTGACCCGATCAACGAGAGATGCCTTGTTGATTATTGAGAACAAATCTAAAGTTCGTACCTCACGTAGCAAATCGGTTGCTGCCCGAGTGAATGTTACACCATCGTCCTCGTCTTACGAAAATACTTCTAGCACCGATGCTAAGATTGATAAGCTTACGGATATGATTCAGGCTTTGGTTAAGATTAAGACCGCTAAGGTTAATTCTCCTCCACCAACTCAAGTCAAAGCGGTGGAAACGACTTGTACTACCTGTGGTGGCCCGCATGCCTACTACAATTGTACCGCCACCGATGGAAATCCTTTCGAAGCTAATGCCGTAACCGGAGGTAACCAATACCGTTCTCAAGTTGAACCAAACCCTCGTGTTAGTAATCAAATGGTACCTCCGGGATTTTCTCAATCGAACAATCAGACTCGTTTTAATCAAAATCAAGTTCGTGGACCAAATGTTCAAAACCAATTCAAAGCCCCACCAAATCAATACCCGAATCAAGGAGTCAATTACAATCAAGGATATCAAAATTCGAGTTATCAAGCTCCACCTTTGCCTTCAAATGAATTCACGAATTACGTTCAACACAATAATGCTACCATCCAAACCATGCAAACTCAGATTTCAAGTTTGAGAAATGAGTTTCAATCTTCATTGACTAGACAAAGCAATGAGTTTAGGAATGAGATTCGACTTCAGAACAACAAATTGGATGCTTCGCAGAATAAACTTGAAGACATGTTGAATCTTTGTTTTGTGTAAGATAAGTCAACCCTCGAGTTCGGGATCTCTTCCAAGTGATACCATTCCCAACCCGAAGGGTGAGTTAAAGGCTATAACCACACGGAGTGGTAAGGCTTATGACGAACCATCGTTTCCTACTCCGCTGGTGAGGGAGGAGGAACGAGAACCCGTGGTTATTGAAGAAAATGTGCAACCCGCACCCGTTCCACCTCCGGTCGTTCAAACTCCGATTCCGGAACCCGATGTTCCGAAGACTACTCTCAAACCCTCACTTCCTTATCCGTCTAGACTTCAAGATCAAAGGATTCGTGATAAAACCGAAAACCAAATGGAGAAATTTGTTGAAATCATTCAATCCTTGAATTTTAACATCAGTTTCACCGACGCTTTACTCCTCATGCCGAAATTTGCCGCCATGATCAAAAATTTAGTGAGTAATAAGGAAAAGTTGGCCGAAATTGCAAAAACACCGTTGAATGAGAATTGCTCGGCGGTGCTCCTCAAGAAACTTCCCGAAAAGTTAGGAGACCCCGGCAAATTTCTTATCCCTTGTGAGTTTCCGGGAATTGTGAAATGCTCCGCCTTGGCCGATCTTGGTGCGAGTATTAACTTAATGCCTCTTTCGATTTATAACAAACTTTCTCTTTCGGAACTCACTCCTACTAAGATGACTCTTGAACTCGCGGACCGTTCAACCTCTATTTCGAGAGGAATCGCCGAGGACGTCTATGTGAAAGTAGGACCACTTCATTTTCCCGCCGACTTCGTTGTCGTTGACTTTGATGCTGACCCCCGAGTACCTCTTATTCTCGGGAGGCCTTTCCTAAGAACGGGTCGTGCGATGATTGATGTTTATGAAGGAGAAATCACTTTACGATCTAACAAGGAAACGTCTCGTTTAATATTAACCATCCTTCGAGATACTCCTCCAACTATGATGATGCTTCTATTAATCGAATCGACGTTCTCAATATTGCTACGGAGGAGTATGCTCAAGAGCTTCTTGATTTTATGAGTGGTAATCCCACTATTCATTCTGAAAATATTGAACCATCTTCTGAGCCTATTATTGCCGATTCTTCCCCCTCTCTCACTCCGTTCGAGGGAGGTGATTTCATTTAGGAAGAAATCGATGAGTTTCTTCGATGATGAATCGATTCCACCTGGAATTGATGATGGTGTTTATGATTCGGAGGGAGATATCCGTTATCTTGAGCAATTGTTGAATGAAGATCCATTACCGTCACTCCCTCCGAAAGAGATCACGATTGACGAAATCAAAGAAGTACAAACGTCTAATGAAAATCCTCCGGAGCCCGAGCTCAAGGATTTACCTCCTCATCTTGAATACGCTTTTCTTGAAAAACCAAACAAATTTCCCGTCATCATTGCTAAAAACTTGAAAGATGAGGAGAAAACCGCACTTTTGGATGTCTTACGAAAACATAAAAATGCAATCGCTTGGCAAATTCGACATCAAAGGAATCAATCCTCGTTTATGTACCCACAAAATTCTAATGGAGGATGATTGTAAACCCGTGATTCAACAACAACGTATGGTTAACCCAAAAATTCATGATGTTATCAAAAAGGAAGTTCTTAAACTCCTCGACGACGGAATCATTTATCCAATCTCCGATAGCTCATGGGTTAGCCCTATCCATTGTGTCCCTAAGAAAGGAGGAATGACCGTCGTTGCTAACGATGAAAATGAGTTGATTTCCACACGCCTCGTCACCGGATGGAGGGTGTGTATTGATTATCGAAAGTTGAATGATGCTACTCGTAAAGACCATTTCCCGCTACCTTTTATGGATCAGATGCTCGAACGTTTAGCGGGAAATGAGTTCTATTGCTTTCTCGATGGTTTCTCCGGTTATTTTCAAATCCCGATTGATCCGAAGGATCAAGAGAAAACCACTTTCACATGCCCTTATGGAACTTTTGCTTACCGACGCATGCCTTTTGGGCTATGCAATGCTCCCGGTACGTTCCAAAGGTGCATGATGGCTATTTTTCATGACATGATCGAAAAGTCTATGGAAGTTTTTATGGATGATTTCTCGGTTTATGGAGATTCTTTCACTTCTTGCCTCTCTCATCTAGACCACATGCTCAAAAGGTGTGAAGACACCAATTTGGTCTTGAATTGGGAGAAGTGCCATTTCATGGTTCGAGAGGGCATTGTCCTCGGCCATAAGATTTCAAAATCTGGGATTGAGGTCGACCGAGCTAAAGTCGACGTTATAGCTAAACTCCCTCATCCCACTACCGTCAAAGGTATTCGGAGTTTTTTGGGTCATGCCGGTTTCTATCGCAGTTTCATCCAAGATTTCTCTAAGATAGCCCGCCCTCTGACCCATCTCCTTGAAAAGGATGCTCCGTTTATCTTCACCAACGAATGTGTTGAAGCGTTTAATATTCTTAAAAAGAAATTAACTGAGGCACCAATCTTAGTTGCCCCGTGGGATTTGCCCTTTGAGCTCATGTGTGATGCAAGTGATTATGCAATTGGGGCAGTCTTGGGGCAACGTAAGTCGAAACATTTTCAACCCATACACTATGCGAGTAAGACATTGTCTGAGGCCCAACACAATTACACAACTAATGAAAAGGAATTATTGGCCGTTGTTTATGCTTTTGAGAAATTTCGACCCTACCTTGTCTTGTCGAAGACCATAGTGTATACCGACCATTCTGCCCTTAAGTATCTTTTGGCAAAGCAAGATGCTAAGCCACGATTACTCCGGTGGGTTCTCCTCCTTCAAGAGTTTGATGTTACTATTCTTGACAAAAAGGAGCGGAGAACCTGGCTGCCGATCACCTTTCTAGACTTGAGAATCCCCATCAAAGTGTGCTCGAGAAAAGGAGATTACGGAAACATTTCCTCTTGAGACACTTGGGATGATTGCTAAGAAAGATCCGAACACCCCATGGTTTGCCGACTTTGCAAATTACCATGCGGGCAATTTCATCGTGAAAGGGATGTCGTCCCAACAGAAGAAAAAGTTTTTCAAAGATGTTAAGCATTATTTACGGGACGATCCCTACTTGTTTAAGATTTGTGCGGATCAAGTAATCCGGCGGTGTGTTCATGGCCAAGAGGCTCTTGATATTCTCAATGCTTGCCATAACGGACCCATTGGTGGCCATCATGGTGCAAGCTACACCGCTAAGAAGGTTTTTGATTCCGGATTCTATTGGCCTACCATATATCGAGATGCTCATGATTTAGTCAAATCTTGTGATTCTTGCCAACGTCAAAGGAAAATTTCACAAAAGGATGAAATGCCACAAAATGCTATTCAAGTTTGTGAGATTTTTGACGTGTGGGGCATCGATTTTATGGGGCCATTTCCATCATCTAAGGGTAATAAGTATATCCTCGTGTCCGTCGACTACTTGTCTAAATGGGTTGAAGCGAAGGCGCTCCCCACCAATGACGCCCGAGTGGTTGTTAAGTTCTTGAAGAATTTATTTTCTCGATTCGGAGCACCTCGTGCTATCATCGTGATCGCGTACCCATTTCGTAATGAACAATTTGCTAAAGTTATGGCTAAATATGGAGTTACCCATCGTCTTTCTACCGCGTATCACCCGCAAACGAACGGACAAGTTGAGGTCTCGAATCGTGGTTTGAAAAGAATTTTAGAAAGGACCGTAGGAGAAAATCGAGCTTCATGGGGCGATAAGTTAGATGATGCATTATGGGCTTTCCGCACCGCATACAAGACACCCATTGGGTGCACCCCATTTAAGTTGGTGTATGGAAAAGCTTGTCACTTGCCCATCGAGCTCGAACATAAGGCATTCTGGGCCTTGAAACATGCTAACTTTGATCTTAAGACCGCGGGTGATCACCGAAAAGTTCAATTGAATGAATTAAACGAGCTTAGGGATCACGCCTACGAGAATTCTTTGATTTTCAAAGAGAAGACTAAGAGGATTCATGATGCTAAAATCAAAACCGCGTTTTCAACGTTGGTGATCAAGTTCTCCTTTTTAACTCTCGCTGAAGATATTCTCGGGCAAACTCAAAACCCGTTGGTCAGGACCATTCACCATCGCTCAAGTTTTCCCGTATGGAACGGTGGAGCTTTCTCAGCCCGATGGCCCAAATTTTAAGGTGAATGGTCATCGTGTGAAACATTATTTTGGAGGGGACATCCCATCTATGGTTGTCCCGGATCTCCAAACTTTCCCCAAGGACAATTGAATTTGGGGATCGAGTCAAGCTAGCGACTCGGTGATCAAAAACAGTAGCGCTTTGTGGGAGGCACCCCATGCTTATCTCTATTTTCTTTCTATTTTCTAATAAGTGACGCGAAGGGGTTAGCCTCTTCGATTTCTCGTGTTTGGTTGTTTGTGATGTTGTGTAGGATTTTCCCGATATGAAGACTCTCGTGCTCGAAGTTTGTCTTTTCTCTACTCGAGTTTCATGATCGCTGCTGATGGAAATCCGATATCCTAAATCTTATCGACTAACGTTTATCTTCTAGCATACTTAATAAACGGCTTTTAGATTTTCGTGATACCCTTTCCTTTAAACATTGAGGACAATGTTTCGTTCTAGTCTGGGGTAGGGTAATCTTCGATTTGATTTGACCGCACTTGCTTGTTTTTCGTCGTGTACTCTCGCAACCCCGTTTTCCTTAGAAAATGAAAAATTGTGCAAAAATGAGCAAAATTTAAAATTTTTGAAGCTTTTGTTAAGTCTTTTTGATTGAAAATTTGGCTAGTCTCTTAGACAAGAAGCTATAAAATGCGAATTCTAGCTCACAAGGCCAAGATTTTGCAAGTTTCCCCGAGTGACTTTAAATATGCATAACTTGATTTCATTAGACGAAGCATTTGCTAAGTTTATATATGTTTGACACCTTGTTGACTTTCATTTGGTGAGAGTAGGAATAGAATTGACTTGACCGCGTGTTGAGCCCTAGCTTGTTCCCTTAACCATAGGTAATCTAAAAATTATCGGCTAAGCATCCGCGGATCTCATTATTTGGGATTTTAAATTTGGAGAGATCGAGAAATGATAGAGTTACTTATGAGTTTAGATGCTAAGCGTGGAGTAGTTGGTTCTCTTTAGAGCCCATCGAAGGTACTTATGGCTTTTGTTCCCACAAAATTGTTTCACCCCATATCTGTCTAATAATAATTAGAGATGTTGAGTTTTTGGCGATAGTTAGTTCTTTATCTTCTTAAAAGAATATTTGTTTTAAAAATCGGGTACACATCAAGGATCTGTAATAAATAAATAAGCAATAAGTGATATGTGAAAAGTAATAAGTAAAATTATGAGCTGCGGTGTCGAGATCGGACCCTTGGATCTTTAGCCGGGATTGAATGAGGTCTTAGCCTAGCCAGCCGGGATCCTCATTTCATGAAGCCTATAGTCTTGGAATTACCCCGTGAAGCTCCGTAGTTCATAGCTCATTTAAATAAAAGTATAAGTGCTATATATATATATATATATATATATATATATATATATATATATATATATATATATATATATATATATATATATATATATATATATATATATATATATATGTATGAAAAAATTTTGATGTTGAAAAATGATGAAAAAATCAAAAGTATAAATGAATAAAAATTCCTTGATGTGGACCTCATTTTTACGACAATGGTTCTTGAGGGAAGGCGGATAACTAATTATCGACTTAGCTTTGTATCTTTATCGGAATAAAAGTTATCGAAACGAGAATTTGAAGAAATTCATTTCTCACAAAAATAAAAAATCTAGAGGAAAATAGGAAAATGGGAACAAAAGGTATTTACACAAGTAACTTCCATGGGTAGTGTTAGCATCTAGAGTCGTATGTAACAATGATTTCGGTTTTACGCTTAGTTTGGGACTTGTGAAAAATCAGGGACGATGTATTCTATCCGTATGGTCACTTCACGCTGTGTTGTGTTTTCTACTCCGTGATCCTAACATGTCGTTTGAAAAATGTTGGAGTTATTGATCGACACGAAAGTTCAACAAACCGTCATTCATAATCGGAACATGCTTAATCGTAATATCTACATGTGAATTGAGAGGTAAACGGGCGTTTTTAGAATTAAGGCTTTCTTAATCTCTTTTGAGGAATCTTTGCTACTTCTTCATAGGTTTAGTAGAAAGAGATTGAAATCCTTGGTTTTAGAAGCGTGAGTTGATTGCATTGCGTGAGGACGCGACAATGGTCTCGTCAGGGTATTTTGGTATGTGCTAATACACATACCTTTTCATTATCAAAATAGACCCAAAATAACCAAGAAAGAGCCGTTTATTGCTAATATTTGTGGTTTTCTTGAGTTTGTGCTTGTGCAGGTACGGATATGTAAAAACACACAAAAGGAACCAAATCAGACGTAAATCCGAACACGAGAGATTAAGAGAGCTTAAGCCGAGCCGGAAGATCAAAATTGAGCATTTATGAAGATTTTATTCTCCAAGGATGATTTTTGGAAGATATAATCAAGTTTGAAGCAAATGTCAAAAATGGCCCCTCAAGTTTCAACATTTGGCAAAAGTGATCCTTCTAGTTTCAAAAGTTGCAAATCAACCCCTGGATTATTTGAAGAATGACAAGTGTAGCCCTTGAAGGAGATTTTCAGAGTTACAAGAATGGTCCTTGGAATTTCAGAATTTGCAAATTTGGTCCCTATGGTTGCTTTTGGATCAATATACTAGTCCAATATATCCTGATCCTATACACAAAACCCACGGCCCAATATCAAAAGATCCGGTCCAAGTCCAAAGCCAAACAACCCAAACTACTTCAACCCGGCCACGTTTAATACCTTTTACCCAATTACCCGTTATTTTACCCAAGTCAACGCCCCATGTACCCGGTCAACATCATTTGAGAAATAATAAACAATCCCTAACGCCCCCTTTTTTCCCCATTTACCCGTTTACCACCAATTACCCACCACCAATTACCCAAGTCCCAACCTCGTACTAAGGATCTTCCCAAGGCTTCTAGATACCTCTGACATGTCAGATAAGGATGCATATGTGGCCCTTTCAAGCTCTCCTATTGGCCGAAACACCTCATATGATGAATTGGAGCAATTTGATTGGAGATGGTGACATGGATAGGCTGTGGATAAGGATAAGGTTCTAGGTTCTTCCAATCAAGGATCCAAGGCTGATGGAGGCTATATAAAGACCCCTTGAGCTCACATTGGAATGGTGCAATTCCTTAGTTTTCATTTAGCTTATTGTTTCTTGTATTTCAGTAGTTTATAAAATGTTTTCTTAAAGTTTTCATTGTAATCTCAATTCCTTGTAATCCTTTTTCAGTTTTAATCAAAGTTCCAAGTTTTTTTTAATTTAATCTTGCATTTCTTATTTTAAGTAATCAATAAGCTATTTGGAATAATGGAATAAGCTCATTTCAGCTTGATATAGCTTTAGTGAGCTTAGATTGTGCCTTCACTATCTCATTTCAATCAATACACAACAAAAGATCTTGGTCAACGAAAGTCAACTGTTGTGTTCTAATTTGGTTCAGTGATGGATCTGGGTTGATTTGATGTTAAATGGGTTAGGATTAGTGGTACTTTTACTGATTTGCAAGCCATAGTGGTTGGACATCTTGTGAGTTTAGCCTTAATCTCCTTTCTAGCTTAATAAAAAGTAGTAGTAACTGTTTCATTTCAATATGTTATAAGTAGTGTTATTTGCTGTCATATGGTTTCATTTTAGTGCTCTGAATCTGTTTTGTAGTTAGAATAATATTGATATCATGTTTTAGCTAGGATTGATTGCATTATCTGTCATTAAGTGGTGTTTGGATCAAAACAGTTCTTTGTGATAAAGGGTTATTCATTGGTTAAGTTTTATTGTTTCAAGCTTGTTAAGGGTTGGTCAATTCATATCAGTCCTACTTTTGCAGCCAAACATTCATAAAGTCAAAATTACTTTGTAATTGATCTTATGTGCATTCTTGTTGGAATCAGTTGTTAAGAACTTACATATAGGTGTAAGATTTGATAAACCAGCTTGTTAAAGTTGTATTTAATCAGTATTCATCAACATCAGTCCTACATTTGCATTTAAATCTCACAAAAGTCAAAGAATCTTAACTGTCTTCAAAAGTCAAAATGATGTCAAAATCAGTTTTTTTGAGATCTTGCAGAACACTTACAGTGTTCATTTCAAGTAGCTAGGGTCTCAAATTTGGTCCATTTGTAGTTTGCTGGGTGGTCTTGAAGACCACATATCATTTTCACTTCACTTCTCGATAAGCACGTGGATAAGCTCAAACAGGAGGGAGAACTCGTTTGGGAAGAAAAATCGTTAGCATCTAATCTTGTTAAACTGCTTATTTGAGGTTAGGAGTAGCAGTAGTTAGTTGATTTAGAGTGGTTATGGTATAATCTAGCTTAAGTATAAGTTTGGTGGCTTATTTTTCTGTTTAGCTTATTTCAAAGTGCTTATTTGGTGACAGTTAACACTGCAGCTCTCAGATCTTATACATAAGCATCATATTTTATATTTTTCATAGCTTTAGAATAACATTTTAGAATTTTCCTGAGATTTTCATAATTTTTTGTCACAGTTTGCTATTTTTCTCTATTTAAAATAGTTTTTAGTCACTTTTAAATAGCTTTTATTGCAAATAATTAAGAAAAAGTTCAAAAAAATAATAATTTTTCAATTTTCCCAGTTTAAGAAAAATATAAAAAGCATAAAAAAGATTTTTCCCTATTTTTCCCCTTTTATTTGGTATTTTTCACAATTTAAATTAGATTTAAATAGTTTTAAATTAGTAGAAAATAGATAAATAATCAAAAAATATATATATATAAAAATAGTTTTGAAAATTCTCTTATGGTATTTTAGATTTTATAAAAATAGTTTGATATTTTTCCCCTTAAATTTCATAATTTTTAGTATTTTAATTTAGTTTTAAAAGTTAAAAATTGGTTTTTAATTTTAATAAAATCCAGAAAAAATCCAAAAAAATCGTTTTAATTCATAATTAGTTTTCAACTTGCATTCCTAGAGTAAAAGTAATTTTAGGCATTTTTAGGATATAATTTAGACGTAGTTACATTTTAATTACGTTTCGTTAATAACGTTTTAGTTAATTTTGCACTTAGGATTTCCCGTAGATTAGATTCCCTTAATTACCTTCCCTATTTCCGTAGTTTAACAAATCAAATCAAACAAATCAAAACATCGAGCATTAAATTCCAAACCAAAACGACGTTGGCAATTCACGCCTCGTTGGGAAACGATTCGGGTTGACTAATCCGTATCAACGATCACACACGGGATTTGATTTATTATTCTTTTTCCTAAAAGAATTTGAATCTAGCTTCGTGATTATTTTTGATATCGATATTGAGGTTTTATCCACAAACATAACCCCTAAGCCTTCATTATCGGTGAATCGATTAATGCGAGCTGTTTTAAGTTTCTTACGGTTAGTCATTCACAAGTGGCTAGCTTGTGTGAGATAACTTGATGGTTTGGCATTGTAAATCACTTATCACTTAAGAACTTAGCACCTCGGGCGTACTCGACGAGTATCTTGACACCTGCATGATCTGCATCGCATATGCTTATTAGTGACATACCGGTGTCCTTCCGGGTACCAAAGTCCCATATTGATGGTTCCTTGGAGATACCGAAAGACCCGTTTAACCGCTTTAAGGTGTTTTTTGGTAGGCTTAGCACGGTATCTAGCACACATGCATACAACGAACAGAATATCAGTCTCTTGGCGTGAGGTACATCGGGATCCGATCATGCTACGATATTTAGTTTGGTCTACCATGATCCACAGTGGTCCTCATCAAGCTTGGTTCGTTCAATCATGGGAGTGTCAACGGGGTCACTTGAATCAAATCCAAATTTCTTTAAAATCTCATTTGCATATTTAGATTGATTTATGAAAATGCCTCAGGGACTTTGTGAAATTTGTAATCCCAAGAAAAATGACATTTGTCCCATCATTGACATTTGAAATTTGGAACCCATTTCTTTTGAAAAACGATCACATTCATTGGGGTCGGTCGAGGCAAAGATAATATCATCAACATAAATTTGAACATGAATTAAATGTTTGCGACTTTACGGTGAACAATGTTGGATCAACTGCTCCTTTCTTTGGCCGGTGACGAAGAAACTTTGATAGCGTATCATACCATGCCCTTGGAGCTTGCTTTAAACCGTAAAGAGCTTTCTTCAAGCGATAAACGTGAGTAGGATGCTCTTGATTCACAAAGCCTTCGGTTGGCGGCGTAGCGACTTCTTTAAGATCTCCGTTCGAAATGCCGTCTTTACATCCATCGATAGACTACCATGTTCTTACTTGCGGCATTAGCTAAGAATATTCGATTGCCTCGATTGAGCCAGGAGCAAATGATTCTTCAAAGTCTATGCCCTCCTCCTAACGGTATCCTTTTGCAACCAATCTAGCCTTATTCTTTAAAACATCACCATGCTCATCAAGCTTTACTTTGAAGATCCACTTGAGAGCAATGATCATAGCACAATCTGGAGCAGGTACTAATTCCCATACATCGAGGCGATCAAACTCATGAATTTCTTCTTGCATGGCATTGAACCAGTTGTCTTCATTCATGGCGGTTTTAACATCTTTTGGTTCGATCTTAGAGAGTACGGAGTTGAAGAAGCACCATAAGGCATCGGTTGCTAGTTGTTTCCGTGTGGATCTTGGATGAGAGGATTTCCAATGATGTTGTCTAATGGATGATCGTGAGTCCATTTTCTGAGGTGTTCATATGGCTATTGTTGAGGGATGAAGTAGCGAGTCGATGTCTCCTGTAGAAGATGGTTCGATGATGATTCAGGAGCAAATATATTTTCAAATGGAGCATCTTCGGGAGTAGCAAAGGGATTGACTTCATCCTGTGAATGCGAGGCATTTCCATGATGTACACTTGATGATTGAAGATTTGTTGATGAACCAGATTGGTCGGCAGCGGCTTCTTGGCTTAATGACATAGAAGTTGAAGGGTTAATTTTATTGACAAGGATAGAAGCGACCTCTGTTGATTGGATTGACATATCATTGTTACTTGGCTCATATTGTTCATCAAACATTGGATCAAATAGTTTCTTTAAATCATCTTACGAGAGGGTACATATGGAGTTGCTGATGAGGAGTTTGGTACAAGAAATGAACCAACGGGACTGTTTTGAAGTCTGGTCCAGGCTGGAATGTCCAGAGCCATTTGACCGGTCACTCATCAAAGCGTGGCGTGAATTGTTTCCATGATATTTGGGTCCTCTTGTTATAGATTCGTAACCTTTTCGTTTGGTGCATAGCCTACAAAAACTTCAATGTCCGCTTTAGCTCTTAGTTTTCCTAAATCTTGACCGTCATTAGTTGGATAACATAAGGCACCGAACACACGAAGGAATGAAAGATCGGGTTTTCTGTTGTGGACAAGTTCATATGGAGTTTTTCCATGAGCGATGTGAATCGGGATCAATTTTGGGTGTAGCATGCAGTGGCGATGGCTTCACCCAGAGAAACATTGGAACTTTTGAGTAAATCAGCATAGTCCTTGCGGCTTCCACAAGAGTTCGATTTAGTCTTTCAACTACACCGTTCTGTTGAGGAGTTCGAGGAACACTTCTTTGGTGACTAATTCCAATACTTTCATAAAACTCACCAAGTTGTTTGTTAACAAACTTCAGTTCCATTATGCGTTCGATGATTCGACCGTTTTGTTAAGACAAACTGCGGTTGTTTGATGAGTTTGATGATGATATCTTGAGTTTCATCCTTTGACCTTAGGAACTTTACCCAAGTGAATCTAGAGAAATCATCAACCACAACTAACACATATTTCTTTCCAAAGATATTCTACACTCTCATGGGTCCACATAAGTCCATGTGAATTGTATGAAGAACTTTTGAGACTGTGTTTGTAGGTTTGGGTTTATGGGCATACTTCTTGCTTTTTCCCAATTGGCATGCTGAACAAAGATGATCCTTTTCATACTTAAGTCTAGGTAAACCTACAACTAAGTCCTTTCTGGAGAAATCATTGATGGTGCCGAAGTTCAAGTGATTGAGACGACGATGCCATAGCCATGACTTTGTTTTTGAAGCCTTTGACAACAAGCAAATTGGAGAAGACTTCATCATATCTTCGATAGAGATGGTGTATAGGTTTGAGCCACGTGTTCCTCTTAAAATTTCCTTACCATCAAGTTCTCTAACGAAACATGTATGTTTTTCAAAGCTACTTCTAGATCGAGAATCCGAGAATTGACCAACGAAAGCGGTTATGACCAAGACCTTCCACATAATATACACGGAGATAACACTTTTCCAACAATATAATCTCCATAACCCTTAATTGCACTGAAATGATCATTCCTGAATCTAACTGTCCCGATGAATTTGCTCACGAAGTTCATGAGCGAGACCGGTCTCCGGTCATATGCTTGGAACAACCTGAGTCCGTGTACCACGAACGATTTGAAGCGATCTGCGGTTGAACACGAACAAGAATGGATAAGCGGATAATTGGGATCCCCATGCAAGAATGGGTTCCACTTGGTTAGTAACAATAATTGGAACACCCACATCAGAAAGAGAAACATCCATATCGAGTAGAAGCGGTGGAATCATTAGGAATAGATGCAATCTTTGGGTATGCGTATTTGACCTATTCAAAGTATGTTCACTTCTTAAGGGAATAGTTCTACCAATAGGCATCCATTTTCTAGTGGGCATAGTCTTAGCAGTTTGAGAGCAAAATTGATTATTCTTATGACCAAAAGGTATCCAATAATAACCTATCTTTATAAATGTTCTTCCTGTGGGTTTCCACTGTTTTCTAACAATCTTTTGTTTTGCCTTTTGCCTTCTTTGCACGATTATTAGCCTTAATAAGTTTAGCGGGCATTTGACAGCATTAGACAAAGCATTCACACTACATTCATGATTAGCAACGAGTTCAAGCGGACATCATTACAAGGTTTGCAAATAGTATCGAATTGAATTAATTACATGCCTAAGGCTAATACTAGAATTAACACGATTCGTTTTATTCAACTCAAGCTTAAAGTTCCTAGATTGGTCAATGGGAACATTAGTTGGTTGATCTAATTTTTGCATTCCTGAACTTGATGTGCAAGGATCTAAACTACTAGAAGTCACATTAGTGTTTACTTTCTTAAGACCGTGATTTGAGCTATTTGCAGGCACACTAAAGTTCACTTTCTTAGCACTAACATATCCGGAATCTGAACTACTTGAAGGCACATTAGTGTTTACTTTCTTAAGACTGGGCATAGAACGGATTTTCTGCTTGGCACTAGGCATAGAACAAGGCTTCACAGCTTTGCCTTTTCACCTAAGGATTTTGGACATGTTGCAATTACACATTCAAGCAGCTCTTGAGATCGTTTGGCCGGAGGCAAGCAAACCTAATTTCTCTATCAAGAGGTTTATTAATGAAGTCCTCTTCAACAATCTCACGGAGACATTCTTGACTATCCTTAAGGTGAGCACAATAGTCATGAAACGCAGGTTCATTATTCCTAAGATGAGGAGGAATATATTTAACCGTCACAGTGTATTTGCACTTTAAGGGTGAATTTGAAACAACATTCTTATTAAAAACAAGTGGAAGTTTCCCATTTCCCGACTTCTCGATTCTCAATTTCCTTTTGTAAAGACGTTATTTTTTCGTTGTTTTGGTCACGGGTGACTTTCATTGAATCATATAACTATTTAAAGTGTCGTTTAACTTTTTCATTTTCTTCTAGAAAATTCTCGTTTTCCTTTTGTAAGGCATTAACTAAGTTTTGAAGATGAAAAGTTTGAGAGTCTTGAGAATCTAAAAGAGGAGGCATTTGGGATCCAGTCACATTGTTCTTTTCACCCTTTAATTGAGAGATTTGGGCTTTCAAACTTTTGATCGTGTTACAATGAGCTCGAATCTGTTCATCACGTTTGCTAATTTCAAAACCTGCATCAAATTCAGGAACATCCAGGGATGTCTTGATATTTGAGGTTTTAACATTTTCTTTTAGATGTTGATATTTTAGTTGTAAATCAAAATGTTCAACTTCTAGTTTAGAAAGATGATTTACCAAATTATCGTGATCATCCCGATCAATTTTCTCATTAAGTTTCGAATTAATCTTTTCAAGCTCAATGACACGATCATGAGAAACTTTCAGAGCAACAGATAATTCATGAAATTGAGAAGCATTAATGGAGCAATCCGTAGCGAGTGTAAAACACATCTTGAGCAATACATTCAGAAATAAGATTCTCATTCAAGGTATGTAAGTTCTTCCTCTCAATCTCATTATATTTTAATGCTCGCTCATAGTCACTAACCTCAACTATCGTTGCATCAAATTCCTTTTCCATTCCTTTAATATCTGAATTTATCCCCTTTTTAAGACTCTCAAAATGATCTTTAAGTAGTTTGAAGAAAGGTATTACCTCAGTTAGATAGCATTCTTTTGTTTGTTCAAAACCCCTTTCCCCTTCATTATCCCAGTGGGTGTGATCCTTTTCTTACAAGTTTTCTCAAAATCGACAAATAGTTGAAGAATAACATATTGAGTGATTAAGGTCTTGCTTTTAGTGGCAATAGTCCTAGGAACTAAATGCATTGGTGAATTGGGAGGATACACATCATGAAGGCATTTTCCTAAAGTGTGGGTTTGTTACAACAAGATTCTCTCGCTTTTGCTTATCTAAATCCTTTTCCGAACACTTGTTCGGGTGTTAACAATGTCCGAGGCTTAAAGTTGTTCAAAGAAATCCAATTCTCCTTCTTGTAATCATGGGGTGTGATATTTATTTTCTTCTCTTTACATTTAGGATCATCTAGTTTCTTGTTCATCTTTTCCTAGTGACTTCATCTGATTTCTTATCTTCCTCGGTGCACTCAGCGCAACTAGGTTTCTGTCTAGGCTTAAGAATTTCATTGCCATTATAAATAACCTTATGGGCAGCTCTAGCCTTTTTTACAACTTCTAGATTTGGTTCCTCAACAAGGGGAGTACTATGCTTATCACTCAAAACTCTGTGCTTAGTGATTAAGTGAGCAATCTGAATGGTATTTCCTTGTACGTACAACTTATTTTCAAGCTTGTTTTTCAAGGTTTTTAGATTAGAAAAATCATTCAAAAGTTTAGATTCCTTAATGCTAAATTCTTGCTTAAGCAATTTAACATTTTCTTGAAGTTCTTGTTTTTGCTTACAGTTTTAGAAAGCTTTTCTTGTAAGGAGTTTAACTCTTGTTTTAATACTTCTTCTCTAAACCTACTTTTTCTAATAGTTGTATGCATTTGGTCATCCATTTCCTGCTCACGGGTGGTCAACTCAAATTTAGCATGTTGTTCATAAATAGCAACATGTTCTTTATAGGCATTAAGTTCAGAGATACGGAATCATCGAGGCACATGCGGTGTATTCATCAAAAACATAGTCATCGTTGATTGCAGAAGATGCATCACTTGGTACAACTTCACTTTCAATTTGTTTCACATATTGATCATATGGGACAACATTGATATTACCCATATCTTCAATATTTGACTCAATAGTTTCAGTTGATTCTACTTTGTCATGCATCTTTTGCATATCAGCATCATCGTATAGTTTTAGTATCTCAGAAATGAGTTTGTCTTTGGATGGACCAACTTGTGGTGGAGATGAGATCTTAGGAGAGACCATTGGAGAAATGCTAGCCATGAAAATTGTTTGTGTAGTAGGTCCATCATCAACATAAGAGTCGTATGCATCACATCGACTACTTGAAAGGCATTCGATGATTGTGACCTATCTCCTGAATAGGTGCTCATCCACATCGCATCATACGCCTTAGCATTCCCTTCAAAGAAGAAACAACAGCTCCTCTTCATCCAAGGTTGCTCCATTGCCCTGAGCTTGTACTAGCAACATCTTATCCCCTGAAGTATTCAAAGATTCGAGGACGTTTTGGAGATGTGCAATTCCTTGCAATGTGTCCCTCACCACCACAGTTGTAACACTTAACTGTCTTGACTTGTCCTTGATTTCCATTCCTTCCCCGATTCTGATTTCCTCCATAGCCTCCACCCCTTCTCTGATCATTGATGAGTGTCTAAATACTCATCATTTTGTACCATCTAGATGCAAAACATCCGAAAACACTTTCGAAATGCATCAAAATGATGAAAATATCACAAATAAGTGTTTTATGTGTTTTAAACGCAAAAATACCAAAAACAAAGTGAAAAGCGTATCAAGTTTGCATAATTGGCGTTTAGTCCCCAAGTTTCAAAAGTTGTCAAAACTAGTCCCTGGTAATTCAAAAACTTGTAAAATGTCATTTAAGGTCCATGGATTCAAAAGTTGTCAAAATAAACCCTTTAAAGTTTAAAAATCACAATTTACAACTTTAGTCCCTAAACTTTGAAAAATGTCAAAAATAGTCCTTGGTGAATTTAAAAATGGAAATTTATCAAAAATAAACCTTGTACTATTCATAAATGACAAAATTGGTCCTTATGATAAGTTTTGAGAAAATTACAAGTTTGGTCCCTGGAGTTTGAAAATTGTCAAAAATAGTCCTTGGGTTTATAAAAATGGAATTTTATGCAACATTGGCCCTTGTACTATTCACATGTTATAATTTAAGCCCTTGTGATAAGTTTGGAATGTTGACAGGTTCAGTCCCTTAAGTTTGGCCGAATTGCAAAATAGTCCTTGTATTAATACTAAAAACCAAACCGGATCCTTTTTAATAAACACAAACCCAAATCCATATCCTGGCCCAACTACAAATCCAGCCCATCCTTTAAAAATAAAAACCGCCTTCCACTGTTCCCTCTCCCTCACACACTAAAACCTGTAACTGCTCCAAAACCACCACCACCTCCCACCACCTTTCCACTGCTTCCAAATTTGTCTACCCACTCTCCTTCCACCTCCACAACCTCCCAAAACCCTTTAATTGCAAGAACCTGCTACTCCCACTCAAGACTTTTGGCGCAAAAAAAGTAAAATCAACTGCTGTGATCAATTCAACCCAATCAAAGGCCAATAATAGAGACAGAGACTCTAATGAAGCCTATAAAGAAGAAAGAAGAAGCAGTAGAATACTTTGTCACCTGCTTTTAGACCATTTCTTATTTTCTTGTAATCGTTTTTAATGTTTTAATGTTAAAGATTTCTGGGTTTTATGTTTAATGTAATTTACAAGTCATTTCAAGTCTTAATTAAGCAGTTTTAATCATCAATTTCCAGTTTTTGCCTATTTTAGCTTTCCCGCCATTTTTGCTCTTAATTGTTTTCAAGTTTTCAATCTTTTAAAATTGCTTCATTAAGCTTCTGTAGCTTATTAGAGTTGTTTTAAATAGAAGTAGAAGGTTTGCTTGGTCTTAATTGCAATTTTCTAAAAAAAGTCAAAGAAAGTCAACAAAAGCTCAAAATAAGCAGTTATGGGAGAAGAAGCTAAGCTGGATGGTTTTTCTGGTTTCTAGCTTGTTGACAACAAGCTAGGAGTGGTTTCTGGTCCTTGGTTCCTTATTCTCAGTCGTGTTTCATTTGTAAGCCAAATTTCTCATTTTTATTAATTAACTGTAGATTAGATGATTATGTGCTTTTATCAGTATTTTTATGTTTCATTAGTGTATTAGAATTAACATAAAGCTTAAAATCTTATGTTTGTTCATTGGGATACTTGTTTGTTCAGTTTTTCGTTTTCACTGCCAATTTTAGCATAATCATGATCAATGAGTCTTTGTTGTTTAAAGTTGTGTTTCTGTGTTTCATTAAGCTTATTATCTCATATTAAGACCTTATGATTCAGTTTTATGGTTTAAAACAGTGATTTACTTTAAAAACCTCATTTTAAGTTATCTTAAGGAGTGTTTGGATTTAAGCCTAAACTTGTGTTCAAGTCGGCAATTTGGGTTAAAATTGGCTTAGGTAGCATGCATTAGGTTAGTTTAGTATAGTTTAGACATAAAATTTATAAGTCATTTGCAAAAAAGTCAAAAATCCATTCCAAATCCAAAACGCCATCACAAGTGGAGTTTTTAGTTTGCATTTCCATTTGAATCTTTTCAATAGTAGTAGATAAAGCTTATTCCAGTATTTTCATAGCTTATTACTTCAATCTCAGTCATTTAAAATCATTCAAAGTTCACATAAGTCAAATTTTCAAAAACTCCAAAAGTCAAAATTTCATAAAACCCGCTTTTGAATAAACTTGTGAATTTCATTGTGACCTTACCATTAGGATTTAGGATATAAGCTTTTGGGATATTAAAGTTTAGCTGCTCAACTAAATTAGAAAAATATTAGTTCACTTTTAATCAGCTTATTAACTGCTTATTCATTAGCTTCTTTTAAGCCCTTTTTCACAAAACTCCCGCTTTGCTTATTCCTTATTTCTGCTTATTCAGTGTGTTTTTCTTGTTGTTGTTGCTTATTCTAAGTTCCCATAACTTGTTTATAGCTTATTCAACCTTTGGTTCAGTAGTGGTAGCTTATTGAGGCTTTTAGCTTAATTTCAAGTGCTTATTCATATTAGTTGTGTGCCCAAATCATAGTTCCTGATCTTCAAAGTAGTTTCTGTCATTTTTCCTTGATTCTCAGTATTATTTTAGACTTATCTGGAAGTTTTCATATTTTTCACTGTTCATTTGCTATTTTTCTGCATTTTATGTCATTTTCTAGCATTTTTAATTAGCATTTAATCCAAATAAATCAGAAAAAGTTTAAAAAAATATGTTTTCAATTTTCCTAGATTAAGATAAATATAAAAAGCCAAAAAAATATTTTTCCATAATTTTATTAGTTTAAATAGTATTTTCTAGCATTTTAATTAGTTTTAAATAGTAATTAATTAATAATAAATACATAAAAAGTCTAAAAAATATATTTTCAGTTTTAAAATAAGTTTTATCATATTTTAGATTTTTCTAAGTTATAATTTCACTTTTCTAGCTTTATTTCATATTTTCTTATATTTTAGGGTATTATTAAATAGTTAAAAATAGTTTTTAATTAATAATAATTAGATAAATAGTCATAAAAACAATTTTCTTTTTCCAATAATTTTCTTATGTATTTAGGATTGTAAAAATATAATTTTCATATTTGTAGGCCTTTTATTTCTTAAATCTCACGTTTTATTTTGTATGTTTTAATCGTTTCTAAGTATTTTGCTTTCACGTACTTGTTCTTATAGCTTGTTTAAGCTATTTTATTTTATTACTTAGTATAAATCAATCATCACCCTTTTTCCTGTTCAATATTCACCCGATCACAGATTCGTTGTACTACAGTGTTCACACCTCGTTGGGACTTAACGACCCGGGGATACACTATACTCCTTCTGATCTTAATTGCATTGCGTTCGAAATTTGTTTGACTTTTATGGTTGACCATTCACAAGTGGTTGACCAATAAAAGATAGACCGTTTGGAGCCGATCAAATTTTAGCCGCCGGGAGGTGTGTAGCGTTACTACGAATTTGAAGCATCATTGTTATTGAATATACACCCATTGTATATGTACCATCTTTGTCCATATTTCCTTGTTTTCATATGAAACCAAAATTATCGCGGAAGTTAATTCGCTTGACGGATCGATTACCAAAAACATTTTTATTCAAGTTTTCAACAAAACACAAAACCCAAAAGATTTTCTTTCTTATTTTTACAAAATGTTATCCAAAAATCCAAAAATATCCATCTTTACCCTCTCACATCTTTGATTCTTCATCCCTAACCCTCTGAAAACATTTGATTCTTTCTATGTCTTATCCTCACCCTCTTGGTTGTCAATGGTGTGGTGGTCCTTATAATGGTGGCAATTGCCCTAGTTATAGCATGGTGGAATCGAAACGGGTCCTGCTCTATAACCGGATCCCTATTCCTACCATAACAAAACCGATTTATTCCATCGCTACCACACCTTTGTGAGACTCGCCAGTTTTCTTGTGAGTCTGTAGTGGTTCACACTCCATTCGATTGTCAATCGGGAAACACGCTTGTCTATGAGCGATTCCCGATAACAATTATGACTACAACACATATAGCTCACACCACATCAGTTTTCGTTTAGTATTGTGGAGGTCCTCACTCTAGCTCGATTGTCAAACAAGGAATCCATTTCCTTGTAACAATTACGACTCTTCGTATCATGACCAACCTCTTCAGTACCAAGTGAATCGTGCACCACCTCAGCTGAGCCACTTCCTCAAAATCTTCTCCTTGATCTTTTGGATTTAGTGAAAGATTTGAAGGAATGTAAACATCCCCAAGATAATCCAAATGAGAAATCCATGGAAGTTTTGTTAGTGAAGAGCTGGTCGCTAAATTAAATTCCCAAATTGCCTTTGAAAAATCTATTAGGGAATCAATTGCAAAAGAAAAAGCAGCCAAATCTAGCTCTCGATTCCGTTTCATTCCCGATGACGATGATGATGAAGTTACCCTTGATATTCGTCAATTTTGTACAGGTTCATCAAGTTCATCGGTTGAAATTCCTTCCATGAAAAATCAGGGAGAAAAGACTATGATGGAATTACTAGCAGAAGAACAAATGGAAATTGTAAAACATATGTATGCTAGTCCTTCTCAACTCCCTCAGTCTGCTGTTAATACACCCGAGGTTCACACTCACTCTCTGAGCATGGGGGATGAGCATCTTGACACTGTTCCTGAAAAGGAATCGGACGAATTCATAAAGTCTAGTGTTGAGAACCTTGTCCCAATCCCGAGAGAGTCACAGGGAACTTTTGACCATATATGTGATATCCCTTTCCCTCTTGAGTGTTCAAAAGATCATTTTGAGACTCTCTCCGATTTTAGCGATGATTGTAAATCTTATGGAGACATCGAGTATGTTGAGGCATCACTCCCACAGTCTGATCCTTTTCTTGAGGAATTCACTGATGAACTCACTCACATCAGTCCACTTTCATCAGAAAGTGACGATGATCTCTTTGATTTCAAAGCCGATCTTGAAGAAACTAAAAGTCTCCTATATAATGATCATTCACTCATTTCTTTTCCCATTTCCGACTCTTCCATTCCTTCTCTCACTCTAGATGAGGAAGATGACAACTTTTGGAAGGAGGTCGATGATTTTCTTAGTGATGAGTCAATTCCAACAGGGATTGACAATACTTACTATGATTCGGAGGGAGACATCCTCTTTCTTGAAAATTTGTTGATTGAAGAACCGTTTCCAACTCTCCCTCCCGAAAATTTTGTTGCCAATCACCATACAAGCTTCAAATCTAAGCTTAAAAATCTAACAAATGGTGATTTGCTCCTTACTGATGAAGAATGGGATTGCATTGTGATGCACATCTTTATTCCATTTTTCACAGATGGTGTAGTTTCTCGTTCCCTTTTCTCCTTTAGGAATGAGGACACTATTTTTGACCCCGGCATTTTCATTTATCATTTTTGAGCCGGTTCTATCTATATCTCATCGGTGTGGAACTTTCACGTGCTTAAATGTTTATACAAACATTTTGAATGAAAGTCCGATGAAGATTGTTTCTTCCACTTTGCTTCCCCATGAACCATTTAATTCGGGGTCGAGTCAAGCTAGCGACTCGGTAATCAAAAACAGTAGTTAAACATGGGTTTTCACCCATGTGTACCACCTTAGTGTGGGGGAGATGCCCCACATGTTATATATAGATCTAAAAAATGAATAAAAATTGTAAATATTAAAAAAGAGAATAATTGTTGTGTTTCTACACTTAGCTAGTAATGTTATCTTTTTACGTTCTAAGTTTCGGCATTACAGCCGGTACTTTGAATATTGAGGACAATATTCATTTCTAAGTGTGGGGGGGAAATTCTGGCGAATTTGATCATAAATGTGCCCTTTTAGTCCCTTTTTCCCCCAAAATGACCAAATTAAAATTTATTTTAGTGGAAGTACTATGTACTAGACACAACAAATGGTAATCAGTCCACCATGTCTAACCCACATAAGGATTGGCTAATCCAGGAGCAAACGGCTCTTGGTAAAGATATCTCAAATCCGTTGATGGCTTACAATTTGCCCAAAATTGTATGGTGTTCAGCTCACCATATCTTTAATTAGTGAAAAGTTGGCTAGCCCGCAAGTTTATGGCTTGTGGTAAAGGCAGTGGGAAATCCATAATTGGTAATCGGCTCACCAAAGATAATATTGATAATTTATCTAAGAGTTGGCTAGTCCAGAAGCAAACGGCTTTTGGTAAAGACAAATCAAATCCGTTTACAGCTTATGATTTGCTCAAAATTATTTGGTTATCATTGTACCAAAGTTCTTACTTGAACTGAAACAATTGGCTACTCCAGAAGTAATGGATTTTGGTAAAGAGATAAAATCCATTAACTTTTCATAAATCATTGCTAGGGACTAGCAATATCTTAGTGTGGGGGATTGATGAGTGTCTAAATACTCATCATTTTGTACCATCTAGACTGCAAAAACATCTGAAAACACTCAGAAATGCATTAAAATGATGAAAATATCACAAATAAGTGTTTTATGTGTTTTAAATGCAAAAATACCAAAAACAGGTGAAAAACGTATCAAGTTTGCATAATTGGCAGTTTTAGTCCCCCAAGTTTCAAAAGTTGTCAAAACTAGTCCCTGGTAATTCAAAAACTTGTAAAATGTCATTTAAGGTCCATGGGATTCAAAAGTTGTCAAAATAAACCCTTTAAAGTTTAAAAATCACAATTTACAACTTTAGTCCCTAAACTTTGAAAAATGTCAAAAATAGTCCTTGGTGAATTTAAAAATGGAAATTTATCAAAAATAAACCTTGTACTATTCATAAATGACAAAATTGGTCCTTATGATAAGTTTTGAGAAAATTACAAGTTTGGTCCCTGGAGTTTGAAAATTGTCAAAAATAGTCCTTGGGTTTATAAAAATGGAATTTTATGCAACATTGGCCCTTGTACTATTCACATGTTACAATTTAAGCCCTTGTGATAAGTTTGGAATGTTGACAGGTTCAGTCCCTTAAGTTTGGCCGAATTGCAAAATAGTCCTTGTATTAATACTAAAAACCAAACCGGATCCTTTTTAATAAACACAAACCCAAATCCATATCCTGGCCCAACTACAAATCCAGCCCATCCTTTAAAAATAAAAACCGCCTTCCACTGTTCCCTCTCCCTCACACACTAAAACCTGTAACTGCTCCAAAACCACCACCACCTGTCCACCACCTTTCCACCTGTTTCCAAATTGCCTACCCACTCTCCTTCCACCTCCACAACCTCCCAAAACCCTTTAATTGCAAGAACCTGCTACTCCCACTCAAGACTTTTGGCGCAAAAAAAGTAAAATCAACTGCTGTGATCAATTCAACCCAATCAAAGGCCAAGAATAGAGACAGAGACTCTAATGAAGCCTATAAAGAAGAAAGAAGAAGCAGTAGAATACTTTGTCACTGTTTTTAGACCATTTCTTATTTTCTTGTAATCGTTTTTAATGTTTTAATGTTAAAGATTTCTGGGTTTTATGTTTAATGTAATTTACAAGTCATTTCAAGTCTTAATTAAGCAGTTTTAATCATCAATTTCCGCTTTTGCCTATTTTAGCTTTCCGCCATTTTGCTCTTAATTGTTTTCAAGTTTTCAATCTTTTAAAATTGCTTCATTAAGCTTCTGTAGCTTATTAGAGTTGTTTTAAATAGAAGTAGAAGGTTTGCTTGGTCTTAATTGCAATTTTCTAAAAAAAGTCAAAGAAAGTCAACAAAAGCTCAAAATAAGCGCTTATGGGAGAAGAAGCTAAGCTGGATGGTTTTTCTGGTTTCTAGCTTGTTGACAACAAGCTAGGAGTGGTTTCTGGTCCTTGGTTCCTTATTCTCAGTCGTGTTTCATTTGTAAGCCAAATTTCTCATCTTTATTAATTAACTGTAGATTAGATGATTATGTGCTTTTATCAAGTATTTTATGTTTCATTAGTGTATTAGAATTAACATAAAGCTTAAAATCTTATGTTTGTTCATTGGGATACTTGTTTGTTCAGTTTTGTTTTCCTTTCACCGCCAATTTTAGCATAATCATGATCAATGAGTCTTTGTTGTTTAAAGTTGTGTTTCTGTGTTTCATTAAGCTTATTATCTCATATTAAGACCTTATGATTCAGTTTTATGGTTTAAAACAGTGATTTACTTTAAAAACCTCATTTTAAGTTATCTTAAGGAGTGTTTGGATTTAAGCCTAAACTTGTGTTCAAGTCGGCAATTTGGGTTAAAATTGGCTTAGGTAGCATGCATTAGGTTAGTTTAGTATAGTTTAGACATAAAATTTATAAGTCATTTGCAAAAAAATCAAAAATCCATTCCAAATCCAAAACTGCCATCACAGTGGAGTTTTTTAGTTTGCATTTCCATTTGAATCTTTTCAATAGTAGTAGATAAAGCTTATTCCAGTATTTTCATAGCTTATTAATTCAATCTCAGTCATTTAAAATCATTCAAAGTTCACATAAGTCAAATTTTCAAAAACTCCAAAAGTCAAAATTTCATAAAAACCCGTTTTTGAATAAACTTGTGAATTTCATTGTGACCTTACCATTAGGATTTAGGATATAAGCTTTTGGGATATTAAAGTTTAGCTGCTCAACTAAATTATAAAAATATTAGTTCACTTTTAATCAGCTTATTAACTGCTTATTCATTAGCTTCTTTTAAGCCCTTTTTCACAAAACTCCCGTTTTGCTTATTCCTTATTTCTGCTTATTCAGTGTGTTTTTCTTGTTGTTGTTGCTTATTCTAAGTTCCCATAACTTTTTTATAGCTTATTCAACCTTTGGTTCAGTAGTGGTATCTTATTGAGGCTTTTAGCTTAATTTCAAGTGCTTATTCATATTAGTTGTGTGCCCAAATCATAGTTCCTGATCTTCAAAGTAGTTTCTGTCATTTTTCCTTGATTCTCAGTATTATTTTAGACTTATCTGGAAGTTTTCATATTTTTCACTGTTCATTTGCTATTTTTCTGCATTTTATGTCATTTTCTAGCATTTTTAATTAGCATTTAATCCAAATAAATCAGAAAAAGTTTAAAAAAATATGTTTTCAATTTTCCTAGATTAAGATAAATATAAAAAGCCAAAAAAATATTTTTCCATAATTTTATTAGTTTAAATAGTATTTTCTAGCATTTTAATTAGTTTTAAATAGTAATTAATTAATAATAAATACATAAAAAGTCTAAAAAATATATTTTCAGTTTTAAAATAAGTTTTATCATATTTTAGATTTTTCTAAGTCATAATTTCACTTTTCTAGCTTTATTTCATATTTTCTTATATTTTAGGGTATTATTAAATAGTTAAAAATAGTTTTTAATTAATAATAATTAGATAAATAGTCATAAAAATAATTTTCTTTTTCCAATAATTTTCTTATGTATTTAGGATTGTAAAAATATAATTTTCATATTTGTAGGCCTTTTATTTCTTAAATCTCACGTTTTATTTTGTATGTTTTAATCGTTTCTAAGTATTTTGCTTTCACGTACTTGTTCTTATAGCTTGTTTAAGCTATTTTCTTTTATTCCTTAGTATAAATCAATCATCACCCTTTTTCCTGTTCAATATTCACCCGATCACAGATTCGTTGTACTACAGTGTTCACACCTCGTTGGGACTTAACGACCCGGGGATACACTATACTCCTTCTGATCTTAATTGCATTGCGTTATGAGCTGTTTGACTTTTATGGTTGACCATTCACAAGTGGTTGACTAATAAAAGATAGACCGTTTGGAGCTGATCAATCATACTGCCTTTCTTGGATTGGCTGCACCATAACCTTCCCTTCTCTAACAGTAGCTTGATTGTGTGGATTGGATGCATTTATGAGGTTGTTGTTGGTGTGTGGGAGAGTGTTCATGTTTTGACTGATCATGAGGGCTAGTTGACTAATGAAGTTTCCTACGTGTGTATCAAAGATCAACTTGTTGAATCATTTGATGAGCTTATCTCTCCTGGATTTGTTTTGAATTGTTCAAGAATCCTCTTTTCAAACATGGCATGTCTCTCATTCTGAAGAAGGAAGGCATAGAGTTGCTCATAGTTTGTATTCTTCAATCCTTTAGTGAGCTTCACAGAAGTGACAAACTTGTGCCATTCAGGATTCATGTTGTTAACAAACTTTTAGTTCACTGAATGTTAGGCATGGTCATTCTGATGTTCCTCATGTCATTCACCAGCTTATGGAATCTCACATAGTACTCATAGACGCTCTCATCTGGTTTCATCTTAAAGTGCTCAAGTTCATCATAGAGTTGAGATTCTCTGTCTTCCATAGTTAATTCAGAACCTGAGAGAAGCATCTTAACATTATCCCATACTGCCTTTGCTTCAGTTGTTGTGGTTGATAAGCTTGTATATGTCTTTTGGAAGACCTTGTAATATGATGTTAGAAGCCCCGATATCCGCATCGAATCTCTTCTTCTCCTTATCATTGAGCTCATCATACATCTTTGGTCTGTCCATTCCGTAAATCAATGTACCATCTTCAGCAGTATCAATTATGTCTCTAGTAGTCTCAACCCGATATGGTCCTTCATCAATCGATTTGAGAATGTTGACCCTATTTTCCTTTCCAAGACAGTACAATCTGATTCTTTGAGCCCAAGAGTCGTAGTCTGTTCTGTCAAGCGTGGGTGGACGAGTATCGAACCACCGCTTGAACATCCTCGACAACAGTGGAGATGATTGTAGGAGCATTGGTAGACATGATGATTGATTAAACGGGATTTTATAACTCTATGATTAAACCGGGAAATAGATTCTTTCACGGGATTTTACTAAATCAAGAGAAAACCATATTCAAAGGATATCACTCAAGTCGCTAGGAAACTTTGAACCAAGTCGCTAAGTGCCAAGTCGCTATAGTCCCAAGTCGCTAGGAAACTTTGAACCAAGTCGCTAAGTGCCAAGTCGCTATAGTCCCAAGTCGCTATATAACAACTCGCTACAATCCAAGTCGGTAGCAAAATTTTGACAAAGAATTCGCTTAGCACCAAGTCGCTGATTTGTCAAGTCGCTAAATAGCAACTCGCTAGGTACCAACTCGCTAACACCAAGTCGCTAACAAAATAAAGTACAAGTCGCTAACTTACACCAAGTCGCTATGTGTAGTGGAGAATCCACTACGTGTACTTTTTGTCGGCTTGTCTCACTAGACAAGTCGCTAACCCAACTCGCTAATTCCTTTAACAATAACTCGCTACCAAATTGCAAAGCAAGTCGCTACCAAATTGGCTCAAGTCGCTAGCATGAAAAAACACATAAACACCACTTTTCAATCCAAAAACAATCCAACCACGATGATTCAAGCCTTCTAAATCAAAACCTAAACACTTGTGATGGTTCTAAACACAAAAATACAATCAAAATCCAAACTTTAACACTAGAAATCAACCAAATGATGCAAAAACCACTAAACTTTTTCAAACTCAAAAACCTCCTAAAAACCACTAGAAATCCAAAGATATGTAAGAGATAATCTAACCATGGCTCTTGATACCAATTGTCACATATTGGATTTCACAAACACACTAAACCATAATCATAACTGGCGTACAAGATGGTTTTTAGAGAGAGAAAGTTAGAGGTTTAGGGAACTTAGTGAGAGAAAGAAAAATCTTATTATGAGCTCCAACTCTCTACCTTAGAGGGTAGAGAGTATTTATAGTCTTAAAATAAAACGCCACACAACGGGCTGTGGATCAGGCATACAGTGGGTAAAGACCCGTCCGTCCTCCACGGTGTTATTTAACTAAATACTACTTAACTTAAAATAACTACGACTATGAGCTTTCTAACGACTACATATACTTGAGGTGACCAACTTTTTAATACCTGGAATTTGTAATTCCTAACAACATACCAAAATACCCCAGACGAGACCATTGTCGTGTCCCCACGCAATGTAATCAACTCACGCTTCTAAAACCAAGGATTTCAATCTCTTTCTACTAAACCTATGAAGAAGCAACAAAGATTCCTCAAAAGAGATTAAGAAACACTTAATTCTAAAAACGCACCGTTTACCTTTTCATTCACATGTAGATATTACGATTAAGCATATTCTGATTATGAGTGACGGTTTGTTGAATCTTTCATGTCGATCAATAACTCCAACATTTTTCAAACGACACGTTAGGATCACGGAGTAGGAAACACAACACACCGTGAAGTGACCATACGGATAGAATACATCGTCCCTGATTTTTCACAAGTCCCCAAACTAAGCGTAAAATCAAAATCATTGTTAAATATGATTCTAGATGCTAACACTACCCATGGAAGTTACTTGTGTAATTACCTTTTTCTCCCATTTTCCTATTTTCCTCTAGATTTTTTTATTTTTGTGAGAAATGAATTTCTTCAAATTTCTCGTTTCGATAACTTTTATTCCGATAAAGATATAAAGCTAACTCGCTAATTAGTTATCCATCTTCTCTCAAGAACCATTGTCTCAAAAATGAGGTCCACATCAAGGAATTTTAATTCACTTATATTTTTGACTTATTCATCATTTATTTTTCATCATTTTTTTTTTTTTTTTTTTTTTTTTTTTTTTTTTTTTTTTTTTACACTTATACTTTTTACTTATATGAGCTATGAACTACGGAGCTTCACGGGGTAATTCCAAGACTCTAGGCTTCATGAAACGAGGATCCCAGTGGGTTAGACCAAGACCTCACCCAATCCCGGCTAGAGACCCAAGGGTCCGATCTCGAACCGCAGCTCATAACTTTATTTATTACTTATTACAAGTCCTTGATGTGTACCCAATTTTTAAAACAAAGATTCTTTTAAGAAGATAAAGAACTAACTATCGCCAAAAACTCAACATCTCTAATTATTTATTCACATATATGGGGTGAAACAATTTTGTGGGAACAAAAGCCATAAGTACCTTCGATGGGCTCTAAAGAGAACCATCTACTCCACGCCTAGCATCTAAACTCATAAGTAACTCTATCATTCCTCGATCTCCGCAAATTTATACTCCCAAATAATGAGATCCGCGGATGCTTAGCCGATAATTATTAGATTATCTATGGTTAAGGGAACAAGCTAGGGCTCAACACGCCCGTCAAGTCAGAATTCTATTCCTACTCTCACCAATGGAAAGTCAACAAGGTGTCAAAACATATATTAACTTAGCTAATAGTCAAATAATCTCATGTCTCACATTTTAAAGTCACTTATTAGAAACTAGCAAATTCTTGTTTAAGCTTTGCATATTTAAAATCACTTAGGGAGACTTGCAAATTCTTGGCCTTGTGAGCTAGAATCGCATTTTATAGCCTCTTGTCTAAAGCAATTAGCAAAGACTTTTTCAAGAAAACGCATATTTAAAGAAACTTCTAAGAAACTCGCAAAGACTTTTCAATCATAAGACTAACAAAAGCTTACAAAAATTTTTAAATTTTCTCATTTTTGCACAATTTTTTCATTTTCTAAGGAAAAACGGGGTTGCGAGAGAAACACGGCAGAGAAATAGGCAAGTGCGGTCAAATCAAATCGAAGATTACCCTACCCCGGACTAAAACGAAACATTGTCCTCAATGTTTAAAGGTAAGGGTATCACGAAAATCTAAAAGCCGTTTATTAAGTATGCTTAAAGATAAACGTTAGTCGATAAGATTAGGATATCGGATTTCCATTAGCATCGATCATGAAACTCGAGTGGAGAAAAGACAAACTTCGAGCACGAGAGTCTTCATATTGGGAACATCCTAAACACAACATCACAAACAACCAAACACGAGAAATAGAAGAGGCTAACCCTTCACGCCACTTATTAGAGAAAATAGAAAGAAAATAGAAACGCTTGTTTTTTTATCGAGTCGTTAGCTTGACCCGCCTCGAATTTAATTAGTCTTGCGGAAGCAAGTGGAAAAGAAAATGTCCATCGGACTTTCATTCAAGATGTTTGGATAAACATTGAAGCATATGAAAGTTCCACCCCGATGAGATGCCCACGGTTCTTAAAAAGGAAAAGCGGTGATACCGGGGTCAAAGATTGTATCCTCACTCCCACAAGAGTGAAGAATAGGAGAAATCACATTATATAGAAGAAATGGAATAAAGATTTTGATAACGATTAAGATCCATTCTTTATCTTCAAAATCAAATTTCATATAATCTTTAATTTGAATTTGATCATTTAAGCTCAGAGGGTGATTTTTATCAAAAACTTCGAGGAAGAGGCGGGTGATGTCATCAATAGTGAAACTCTTTTGAGAGAGCTGCTCTTCCCCCAAACTAATATCTTCCTCAAGATCAAAATAGACACGAACATATTATGGAGGAGATATGATATGAGAGAGTTCACCGGAGAAATCCTCGAGATAATTATCATTAATCTTCGTGGCTCATTTAACGGATCTTGATTCAACAAACTTTCAATCTCTCTTAAATCGGCTTCAAAATCAAAGTCATCGTCCTCACTTCCCAATGGAAGAGGATCGATGCGAAGCGAAGTTCATCGGCGAACCCTCGAGAAGTAAATCAAGAGACGAATCCTTGAGCTCGGGCTCCGGAGGATTTCCATTAGACAGCTCTACTTCTTTAACTTCTTCAATCGAGACAAACAGAGGTGGGATTTGTGCGATACTTTGTGAGCTTGGAATTTGCACCTTTTCCATTATGGTCTCCATGTCGGACTCATTACTTTCCTCGTCAAATATTTGATTGTCAAAATTGAGAGTACATTCTGAATCGAATTCAAACAAAGGATTTGTGCAGGTCATTTTGAAAGTTTCTGAAATCGAATCGAAAGATGTCTCAGATACCCTTGGGATTGGAACAAGGTTATCAATATTCTCAAGAGGAGTGCATTCGACTTTCGTGTCCCCCATTGACAAGGTATCCGAAAGTTCGTTAATAAGCGGTTCGCAATCGGTTTCAACAATTTCCGGCGAAATTGGACCATCGACTTCTTCCAAAACGACGTCACTTCTCTCAACCGGCGTGAGTGTAGGGGAAGATTCGGATATGATAGGATTGGAAATGGGAGTGGGATTTCCACTCGAAGAATCGTCATCAATCTTTAAGTTATCTTCTTCAAACGGTTCATCGTCATCACTATCGCCGACTCGTAATAGTAAAAGGCGGGTGGATGACTTGGTCTTTTTTGATAATGATGAGTGGTATATCTTTCTTGCTTGCCAAAGACGTTAATTTGAGCACTCATAACGGAAATTTTCTCGGAATAATGATCACTCATAGTGGTAGAATCGTAAGGAACGCCAGATCCCATCGATAATGATGTTGTGTCATATTCTCGATCAAATCAACGCTTGAGGAGTCTTCCGCATGAGATTTCCACTAGCCGCCAACATGATTTTGTCTCGATCAATCGTAGTGATACCATGATAAAAGGTTAAGATTTGATCAAGAAGCAAAATTCGGTGATCGGGACATTTCTGCAATAATATTTTGAATCTTTCCCAAACTTCAAATACGGATTCCTTGGGTAATTGCCGGAAATTAAGAATTTCTTTCCTCACCGCATCGTTTTTAATATAGAAAGTATTTTGAAAGAAACTTGCTAAACATCTCTTCCCAAGTATGAATTGAATGTTTTTTAAGGGTATAAAACCAAGATTCGGCTTCATGGGTTAAAGAGAAGGGGAAGAGATTCAATCGGATATCATCTTGAGAAACGCCACGTTGCTTCATGGATTGAGTAATAGATAAAAACTTGTTCAAGTGCTCATTTGCATTTTTGTCGTTAAATCCATGAAATTGGCAATGTTGTCGAAGAAGACGAACCATACGATTTTTCAATCTAAACTTGGTTCCCTGAACGATCGGTCCTCCTCGACCGATAAGTGACGGACGATAGAAATCCTCCATAGTCCAAAGATCATGGGGATCAAAGGGTGTAAATCGAGCATTGTGGAAAATTAAACAATTTAGAAGGTAAAGAGATAAGAATTAAACATTCAGAGGATAACGAAGAATATTTTTGAGATTTATAAAAACATAAAACATAAAAGGAAAATAAATTTTGAAAAGGAAAATATTTTTGGATTTTTATAAAAGATATTTATAAAAAACGACGATAACTTCTCGAGGAAGGATCTTCAAAAACACGCGAATCGAGACGGAATAGAAAACTCACTACATGCCCTCCCCGGCAGCGGCGCCATTTTTGATTAGTCGCTTTCAAGATACAAGTATATTTTCCGAAGAAATACAAAGGTATGTATTTCCCGGGTCGTTTTCCCAACGAGGGATGAATGGAGTTAACAACTCACGTCGCGTGATTCGGGATTCAAATGGGTAAAAGAGGATTTGGATGATTTCTAAACTACAAGGCAAGTAATAATAAAGGAAAGCAAGTAAAACTACTGAATCTATGATGCAAACAAGGAATTATCACTAAAAACGCAAATTATAACCAAACACGCGAAAAAACATATTTAATTAAACGCGAATTAAAATGAAACTAATCCATTTTAACCCCTAAAAATGAACTACTAATTTTCTACAAATAAAAATGATATTTTAAAATTATTTGAAATTTAAAACTAATTTTTTGCAACTAAGTCTAATCTAAATCCTAAAAATGATCGAAAATTACTTTTCAACTAAAAATGCAATTTAAAACTTAAATAAGATTTAAAAATAATTTTTATGATTTTTCTTTTATTTATTTGAATTAAAAACTAATTTAAAACTTTAAAAACTAATTTAAAAATACCAAAAATTATGAAAATAAAAGGGAAAATTATGAAACTATTTTTAAAAAATCTAAAATAACTCAAAATACTTTTCAAAACTAATTTTGAATTTTTCTGATTATTTTTCTATTTTCTATGAATTAAAAACTAATTTAAATGCTAAAAATTACAAAGTTAACTAGGAAAAATCTGGAAAAATTATCTTTTTGCTTTTTATATTTATCTTAATCTATGAAAATTGAAAACTTATTTTTTGAAGCTTTTCTGATTTATTTGTATTAAAAGCTATTTAAAAAGTCTTAAAAACTGTTTTGAAATAGGAAAAATAGTAAACAATACTGGAAAAATATGAAAAATTCAGGATAATTCTAAAATTTTAAAAGGAATCTAGAAAAAATAACAAAATCTATGCTAGTATGCAAGAATTAAGTTTTGTAGTGAAAAGTGCTTATAAATAAGCACTTATAATAAGCTAATGGCCTGAAAATTTCACCAAATAATCACAACAGCTAAAGTATGCTAAAGTTACTTAAAACTAACCTATTGCAACTGATCTAAACCTCTGAAAAGCAATCTACAATGATTTGACTTAAATAAATCTAAATGTACCAATCGGCTCTATCCTATCTACTTTAAGCTATATTATAAGCTAATCTATTGAAGTAAAATGAAAACCAGAAATGAAAAGCTATAGATCACCAAGCAAATAACTTCTAAACCAATTTTTAGACCCTAATTATCAAGAATGAACCTTATGCAAAGGTGTAAGTTGCAGATACACACTCAAGATGCCTGAGTGTGAGACAAAGCAAAAAACGACTTATTGAGAAGCTAATTTAGAGCTTATAGAGATTTACTAAAATTTCACAAAAATCAGTTTCCAACTGTTGACCAACTGAAGTTAATTGTCCCAGAATCTCAATTAATTAGAACTAAAATGAACCTGTGAAAAATCTAGAAAGTTTTGCTAAAACAGCTTTTTTCACTTTTGACTTTTTATCAAACTTTGAAATTTTGACCAAACTGAGTTTTGAGCTAAATTATATGAATGATAATGATGATGATGATGTACTAAACCTGATAAAAGCTATTTCTATGTTTTCTAAGCCTAAATGCAAAGATTGAGTGCTTGATTTGAACAGTCATGAACCTAAGAGAAAATTCAAAAGGACTTCGACTTTAACTATATGCATACTTGAAATAAGTATTGAATTGAGTGTATCTAGACTAAATGAAGCTATGCTAACTGAATTTATCCACAAACCACACCTCTAGCTTAAAATACTATCAAATCCAAACACTAGTTAATGTAACTGATGTAAAGCTCAATTAACTAAAACTTTAATCAAAACCTGCTTAACCTTAGATCTATACTAATCAAATTAAACTTAATGAAGCAAATATGACAACTCTAGAGCACTAACATGGATCTCGATCTATAAATGCGAAATGAGATAGGTGCGTAATATGAAAACAGATAATGAAACAAATTCGTAAAATAGCACTTACAATAGTCCGGTCACAATGACCTGCTTTATTAAACCACTAACCTATCACCGATATCAAACCCAAATCCTACTCGAATTAACCCATATCCGTAATCAGACAATTCAAAGATACATCCGCAGGTTTTGACTTATGTTTGGCTAAAGAGTAAATTCTGAGTAGTGAATGTATGACTGATGAATAAGCTAAAACAAGCTTATAGAAGCTTTTATAAACCAAAACAATAGCTAAACACTAATATAAAACTGATTTGAAATATTTTTTATTTTTCAAATATTTTCAAATTTTGTTGTGAATTTTATTATTTTGTGAAATAGTAAACTTAAGACAATTGAAATTAAACTAAATTGATTAACTGAAGTATAACAAGAATAATAAAACAGTAATTTGAGAATTTAATAGAAAACTAAAAACAATTTCATTAATTAAAATCTAAGTACAAGTAAAGAGTTGGAATATAAAAATTAATTAAAATACTGATTTAATTACAAAACTATTCTACTCTCTACACTCTCTCACTAAAAACTACTTTCTATCACTAAAAACTACTTCTCCTAAGCTGTGAATACAAGGGCTTTTTATACTTGAGCTCAACCCTTGGAAAGATCCAGAATGAAGCAAATGTGTGTTTCTTTTGGAGTATTCTGAGCCATTGATCATCTTCACACGTCCATCATTTCATCTTAGCCTTAGGATTGAATCCACCACGTTGCACTAGCCAATCAGAGGTGAGGATTTGGTGAGATGACACACGGATTGCCAACCTGGCATCCGTGTGTCGTGGTGTCGAGTAAAGTACGAAAGTACCCTTAATTGCTATTAATTTGGTTAATTGGAGTTCAACTAACCTAAATGCAACTAACACAACAAAGTTTAACCACTGATAAACACTATGATCGAAATTACAGTTTCAACCAAACACTAGTTTCTATAACTAAAGAGCAATATGTAAACTACTTAATGTACCTAGATCTACTATATTAATAAACACTTTAATGCTATAAACTATACCACAATTATCCTCAGAATTCAACTAATGCACACTATATCAGATTTAAACAATAACAGCAATATTACTCAATTCTAAGCAAAGTTTAAAAAGGTTTTTAGAACTTACAAGTGGTCCAACCACTATGGTTTGCAACTGAGATCAAATTACCACTAACCTAAACCTGTAATTCAACCCAAAGTAACTATAATCAACCCATATCCATGACTTCAACAACAATTTAGAACCATCATATCAGTACTGCAGATTTGATCTTATTTGACTGTTATGAGATTTAAAAGTGAATTGAGATTGAAATTGAGTTAAGCTCACTAAAAGCTATAAGAAGCTTAAGTGAGTTTAAGGAAACAGTAGCTAAGCTTTTGATAAGCTTAAAAGAAGCTTGAGAGATTTTTTTTTTTTTATTTTTCAACTATTTTTTCTGATTTTTTTTTATTTTTGATTAATGATAAGAAACAAACTGAAATTACTTTGAAATAAGCTAATATGATTCAAACAACAGTAATAAGCTGAAATTTAGAACATCAAACACTTTTACAAAAATTAATAAGGAAAGCTGAATTTTATTAAAACTTCTAAAATGAAAGTACAAAGCTGGAAATTACTTAAAACATAAAAACTGAAATGAAAATACAATTATGCTACTGAAAAAAGTCCTAATACACTATATCTTATTATGTTTATGTTTACTGAAATAATTTTATGTTTATTTAGTATGTTTAGAAAAATTTGATTCATTATATAATGAAAATACAATCAACTACTGCAAATGAAAATTTTGAATTTATTAAAAATTATGAATTTATGTTTATCGATATTTTATTAAAATTAAAATACTAAAATAAACAGTATATTTTATGATTAGGTTTATGATAGTGGTTATTTGTGATTTTTGGCAAGCCATTGTGGCTAGGACTTCTGTAAGTTCATCATTATCACTGTTTAATTGATCTTAGTCCTGTTTTCATTTGCAGTAGTTGATTGTATTAGCATCTGAGGTTGTTAGTGATTTAGGTTACTGTAATTAGATGTTATTTTGTTAGATTAACTTAGATTTATTGATAGTTAGGTTTGGATTCATAGAATAGTAGTTTGAAATTTGCATTTCAGATTCTTAACTGGTGTTTGGGTTTAGAGTTAGATCTGAGACTAAGGTCTTTTCAGTGGATAATTGTTATTGTTTTAGTATTATTTAGGCTTAAACTAGTCAATTTATCTAAGCTTTGCTCTTGAATATTTTACATAGTCAATATCAGTTTCAATTTTCACAGCGACTGCTGTGGTGATTTTCAACCTGCATAAGCTTTTAAATAAGAGCAAGATAGGTTAATATAGCTTAATCTGGTTCTATTTAATCTTAGAATAAAACAATCATTCAGAAATCTTGTTTCAAATCTCAAATAAGTCAACATTTCCAAATCTCATAAAAAGTCAAAAGAGTAAAATCAGGTTTTTACAAAAGTTTGTAGAATTTTCATGGTTTCAATTCTGGTTTAAAATCATTAAGATTTTGGGAAAAATAACTTCACCGGTATATTTTTGAAAAGTGAATTTTGTGGAATTTTTGGAAACTGTTTTAAGTACTCAATAAGCTCTTTATTGAGTGATTTGCCCGATCACACTCATCATACACTGAGTGTGATCGCACCATCTTGCACTTGGCACAGTGGCTCATTAGAGATAGTTAGGGCCTGAAATTTGGTTTAGCAGTTCTTAGCTTGGTGGTCTTGAGTTCCACATTTCGGTTTTAGTTTGGTGCATTAGAATAGCTTTTGCATTAGCTTGAAGTAGGTGGTTAAGGTCGTTTGGTTTCTTTACTAGTCATTAAGCCAAATCATTGTAGCTTGTAATTCAGAAGTTGAGCTTAGTTGTTTTAGGTACACTTCAGTTGATTTTAGCTTAGAATAGTTCCTGGTAGCTTCTGGTTAAGTAGTTTAGCTTATAGCTTATTTCTATATAACTTTTCCATAGCAGTTTCAAAGTAGCTTGCATCTACATTGATCTAGAGTATCTTTAATCATTTTTCTTAGATTCTCTGTTGGGTTTTAGGTTTCTTGGATTTGATGAGACAAAATAAATACAAGAATGAAACAAAGGGACTTAAAGAGACAAAGAAGAAATCTACAAAAAGATGGAAGGACTTGTTTGCAAAAGAATATTTATTATTTAGTCCTTCGTAGTATTTTGTAAACCCTAATCCTCTAGTATATAAAGAGGACATGGGGTGTAGGTTTGATATATATGTCTTCCATAATGTAGTCTAAAGGTTTGTGTGTGTGTAACCTAGACGTGTAGTTTATTGTAAACGCCTAGGTTAGTTGTTTACCTCCAAGATCTAAGGTGTCTTAGATCCCTGTTATAGTTAGGTAACACGTATTATTCCGATCAAATAATATTTGGAGGAGATTGGGTGAAAGTAAAACCTTGTGTCAATAATAATTAAGTTTGTTTAATTTCGCTGCGTATAATGTTTATAATCATTGTTATTGTTAAACCCTAGAGGCTCAAAACGATCTCAAGGAGTCTAAGAAACTCCACAATTGGTATGAGCCGTGTTAAGTTAAGTTTTGTTCAAGGAAGATAAGATGTCTGACGAAACTCACATGGTGACGCTTAAATGTACCCATGCTCAAGCATGGTGAGTATCAAATCTAGAGAATGCGAATGAGGCAATACATTCGCATGATTGATTATGCTCTCCGGGATGTCGTTGAAAAGGGAGACACTCTTCCTAAGAAGGGTGAGGATGGCAAAGAAATTACCATTGTTAGTGAAATTGATAAGGCTAAGAGAAAGCTGGAGATCAAGGCTCACAGTATTCTCTCCATGGGAATACCCAATGACTATGCTTTGGACTTTGAACAATACGAGTCTGCTAAAGAGTTATTGGATACTCTTGAGACAAGGTTTGCGGCAATGAAGCTACTAAGAAGTCCAGGATGAATATGCTCAAGCATCAATTTGAAACCTTCACGCTTCTCTGGAGAAAAGATTGATGGCACATACAATAGACTTCAAAAACTAATCACCAACCGAAGTCTGTAGATTATAAGGTTCTTCAAGAAGATATAAATTTGAAGTTCATTAGGAGTCTATCATCTGAATGGGCTATTCATACAATTGTGTGGAGGAATAAGGAGGACTTTCCTAAGATGACTCTCGATAATCTCTTCAACAACTTGAAGGTTTATGAGTCTGAGAATAACTTTGCTAATGCATCTTCTGCTAATCAAAACATTGCTTTTGTATCTACTAATCACAAGAGCCCACAAGATGTATCCACTGCTGCCTATGGTATAAACACGGCTATTGCAAACAATACCACTATTAGTGATAATGTCAGTGATGGTGCAATTTGTGCTTTTCTCGCTGATTTAACTACTAGTGTTACTGTGTTGAATCAAGATCTGGATCAAATTGATCCGATGATCGAAGAGATTAATCTTCAATGGCAAATGGCAATGTTAACTCTCCAAGCAAGGAAGGTTTTGAGGAGGACTGGAAGACAAGTTAAGTATGATGGTCAAAGGAGAGCAGGGTTCGACAAAAGCAAGATGGAGTGCTTTAACTACAAGAAGAAGGTCACTTTGCAAGGGAATGTCGAGCTCCTAAGAGGATTGAAGGTGTTAAGAAGATCACTGAAGAGTCCGCTCCTTCTTCAAAGCATTGGTGGCTCAAGATGGTCTTGGTGATTATGATTGGAGTGATCAGATTGAAGAAGGACCCAATGCAGCTTTTCTTGCTAGTGAAGCTTCAAAAGAGCATAAATTTGCTCTTATGGCTTATGCTTCATCTTCCTGGTTCAGATCCTCCGAGGTATCTAATGAGTCTACTTGTTCTTTTAAATCATGTAATGATAACTTAGACTCTCAAAAGGCTATCACCGAGAGTATGAGGAAAGAAGTAGAAAGACTAACTATGGATAACTTAGGTTATAGAGTTGGTCTAGAGAGTGTGGAAGAGAAGCTTAGATACTGTATTAAATGTGAGTTTGAGTATGTAAATAAGATCAATATATTAGGTGGTGAAATTGATCTTAAAAATAGAGAGATTAAAATGCTTAAATAGAAACTTGAACTAGCGTAAAGTGAAAACAAAAGGCCCTAGATGATAAAGAAAAACATGTTGTTAGGGTAGCTACAACACAATTTGCTTCTCGATCCGTTCATAAATCTATAGAGAGTCATCTAATGAAAAGGGTTCTCGGGATAGGATACAACAATATGCCACCACCCACTCTTATGCAACATGCACCACCTGCTAAAGAACTGTCATTTAGTAGTGAATTCAGTTTTAACAAACTTGTTGAAGGAATAAGTAAGACTGAGACACCTAAGATAAGTTCTCGATATCGTCATCCGATGCTCCCATCATTGAAGATAGGGAATCGATTCGAGGAAGATAGTAAAGTATCAACACAGTCTGAAAAGTTAGAACCTATTAAGCAAGTTGATACTAGACAAGCTAACCTTGTACCTAGATTTGGAGCTCAAATAACTAAGAAAGTGGTAGAATACAAGGAAGTACCTAGGGAACAAATGAAACGATATATACCTAGGGGCAATCAAAGAAACTTTAATGGTCTCATATCCAATAGGTTAGGTAATGAGTTTCAATGTGTCAAGAAAGCTTGTTATATTTGTGGTAGTTTTGAGCACTTACAGAGAAATTGTTATAAAAATAGACCACAAGTGTGGAATCATTGGAGGAGGGTAAATCACCAAAACTTTTCAAAGAAAACAAACCCTCATCCTAATAAACACATGAATCCAACAGCAGTGTTAATAAGGAATGGGACTACAAAATCAATTGTCACCGCTCTCCCAAATGGGTTCCAACCATCGCTAAGCAAAGTGTAAACACGGCTAAGCAAAATCAAACCACCGATAAGCCAAAAATCACCACAGATAAAGAAGTTTTAAAAATTCCAAAGGTGATAACTGATACAGTGGTTGGAAATCATTTTATGCTGAAAGGCCTCAAGCTAGTTGGCAATGGAAACCTAAGACCAAGGTTTTAAATCATGTCAACTGTGCATCAATGGACCTAAACAAATTTGATTATATTGATGCACGTATGCACCAAGTCAGATTGGCTTGGGTCCACAAAAGGAACTAATCTGCTTAATTTCATGTGCGTGGCAATCTACAAGATGAGCTAAAAGGCAAAGAAGTTTTTGATAGTGGTTGCTCTGGGCACATGACTTGGGATGGGAGCAACCTCGAAGATTTTGAAGCTTTTGATGGAGGATATGTGGCATTTGGACTAAGTGATCCAATGTATCTGCTGATGGTATGTTGCAACCGCAGATAGTAGTTCGAACCGCTGATAGCATGGAGTCTAGTTTTGGATAGTACGGGGGGCTGCTTGGTAACTTTTGCAAAAGTATATTATTTCCCCCAAATCACGGATGGATCATTTATTTGATCTTAAAACCACTTCTATTGGCGCTCTCACTAACCTTAATCACTTATCTTTGCATAATTCAAAAAACCCACATCATAACCTTCATTTATCACAATGGATGACAAGTATTCTACTTCACATAACCTTGTTGCTATTCTCACAAAGAATGATCAATCTGAAGGGTTTCATCAAATGATTGATTTCCTTGTTCACAATCCTATTCACTATGCCTTAACTGTTACACCAACCATTTTTAAAGCCTACATACATCAGTTTTGGAGGAATGCTAAGCTTGAAAAGGTTGATGGAGTAGAAGTGTTTAGCACTGTTGTGGATGAGAAGGCTATTTCTGTTTCTAAGGAGATCATTAGGGATGTTTTAAAGCTTGATGATGCTGATGGTGTTGATAATCTTTCAGATGTTGAGATTGTTAATGGTTTGTAAAGATTGGGTTATACCCACAGAGGTGATAAGGTACAATATTTTAAGAGTTTCTTTTCAAAACAATGGAAGTTTCTTATTCACACCTTATTGATGTGTATGAGTAATAAGACCACGGGTTTTAATGACTTTCCTTCAAAAATTGCACGCTATTATTTGTATGTCTGATGGAAGAAAGTTCAATTGGTCTAGGATGATCTATGAAGGGCTAGTTCAAAACATTAGGAAAAAGGGTAAATACTATTTGTATCCTAGGTTTGTTCAGTTGATTGTGGAAAGTCAAATAGAGGAGCCTGTTGAGCATACTCAAGAGTATGAAGTAAATTATATGCTTTCTAAGGTTTTTGCACATATGAGGAATCAACCACAAAATGTAAACATTATAGATGTTCCTTTATTTCCTCATATGATTACTTTGTCCATCGATCATGAGTCTGATGAGGATTCCGCACCACCGAAACCACTGCTCATGCAACTCTAATCCTCGATAGAATACTGTGAATCGCTGATAGTGTATCTCAACCCATTTCTAGTCAATCTCAAACCACCGATACAACCATTGTTTTCACTAGGAGATTGAAGGGCACCGAGCTACCTCGGATAGTGCTAGTGGTGTTGCTCATGAGGCTGTCACATGTGATGAAGGTGACATGATTGGAAGGGCTTCCACTACTGATACATGCTTAGATGCTGGTCAAGATAGTGGAAACATAAATAAGACCCAACCATTGGCAACTTCTAATGTGGAGAGTTCCTTGGAACTTAACATAGGTGGAGGAATCTCTAGCCACTTGGCTAATACAGGGTGCATAGATGTTCGTGCTCGGTCTACGATGCTATGTTTTCTATATCCAAGGATTCACCTCTGAGCTAACACACAAAATTCAGTGATGAGGATAGGTTGGAACCGAACATGAATTGACGGATTCGAGTTTGTACATGCCGACTTTTCCAATGAACCACCTCTCGGACCAGTTCCCACCGTGTGAAGTGGGGAGGATATTCTTGAACGCTTAAATGAATTGACGGCTCAATGTACTAAGATGGAGGAGACGATCTCTAATCTCAAGGAATTGGCTGGGTTTCATAAAAAGGATATTCGGCCAAGCTAAGGGTTTTGGTTTTGGAGAAGATAAAAGGCCCGGGCTTGCCGCTTTGAGGAAGCTACGGAAAAAGAAGGTGGACTCCTCTCCAGCTCTGAATATGGAGGATGTATCCAAACAGGGGAGGAGTGAAGGAAAGAATTCAGGGGAGGATGTTAATGTATCTATGGAAGAAGATGTTGATAGTGGAGATCAAACATTTTGGTATCTGATAAAGATGGGAATGAGGCAGTTCTTGAAAATGTGAAGAAAATTGTAGAGGATGTAGTACATAACACAAACACGATGGTATGTGAAACCACGGTTAGTACACTTCTAACCACGATGTCGTAATGCATGGCAACTATAATCACTACAATCATACCCACTGCTATTATAACCACTTCCACTATTGTCAAAACTCTCTCTGTATCACAACCTAAGTCTAAAGAAGTTGAGAAAGAAGTTGCTAGTACATTGATAAATCTAAGCAAAAATTCATCTATTTCTACACTCGTGATATCTTCAAACTACTGAACTAAACCCAAACCCGTGAGGAAAACTTTAGTTATTGGTGAACCTTTGAAGAAGAAAGTGGTTCAATCTGATGTTGGAAAAGGTAAAGGGGTTAGCATCGTGAGTTGAAGTTTAAATCTAAAGCGTAACAAGAAGCTTATGATGCAGAGTTTGTTAAAAATATGGTTGTCAAGAACAAGAAGCCTTAGAGAAAAGAAAGCGAAAGAAGAGGAAGCTAGTCAGAGAATGTTAGCTATATGGTATGAATCACAAAACTTTCTTCATGCTTCTCAACAAATAAATGATGAATATACTGCACAAGAATGGAATTTGTTGGATGATAAGGAAAAAGCTAGGCTTTTAGGTGAATGGGCAAGAAAGGTTGGTAATGAAAGGAAGCAAGTTATAAGAAAGAAACCTCTTTCAATGGCACAGATGAGAAATGTATTAATGAAAATTATTAAGAATTCAGGCATTCACATTTCTGAAAATCTTAGTAAATGTTCATTTGAAAGAATTCTTGAGATTTATGAAAGATGTATGAAGATTAATCATGATGATTACTGTCCAATGAATTCTGAGAAGGAAGAAGAGTGGATTAAGAAGCATGATGAGTGGATGCAAAGTAAAAGAAAGAGAAAATATGAGATTCTGTGAGACATCGATTCCAAAAGATTTAAAGAAGTTGCAGATGTTAATCAAATTGTTTCTTATGAGTTTATGCTTAATGATGGAAGTGAAGGAGTTTGGAAAATTCAAAGACTCAACAATGAAGTTTATGAGTATAATAAATTTTCACAAATGCTTCAATATTTTGAAAGGGATGATTTGATGGATCTTTGGAGACTTTACAAGAATAAATTTGGTGAAGTTCATCCAATGATTATCATGAGAGACTGGTCTATTATAATTTGAAGATTTTATTTGAACCAACTCATGATGAACCTGAATGGAAAGGACTCTACAATGGTACTGTGACAAGATGGTTTTTATATCAAACTTGTGGAGTTCATGTTTTAATCTGTTTCGAAAAATTATTCACATGCTTGTAGAAGGTGAATATCCTCAGTTGAATAAGTATCCATAAATTATTGTTCAGATGTTGAAACTCGGTATTATCAAGATGTTGTTACCCTATGATGGTCAAGCATATGATTTGTTGAAGAAATATGAGAAAATTCTTAAATCTCATAAGTGTTTGGCTACATCCTCCATTTCCGATGTTTTGAGCTTAAAGGAAACTTGAGAATTCTGTTGGAATGTATCAAGTTTAGGGGAGGATTGTTGGGTTTTGGTTCCTTGAATCATGAATTACTTTAAGTACTGGAACCACGCGGACAGTGTTTGATATAACCACGAACGTAAGTATGTAACCATCGACAAAGACAACCACGGCTAGTAGTAATGTGTAACCACGGATGATATATTGTAACCACTGCTAGTGTTTTGTATAGTTGGTTAGTTTATTGTATTAAGATAAATATGGAAAAGATATTTATCTTGTAGGTTACGTATTGTATTATGTAAAGGACTCCTTAGTCTATAAAAGGAGGTCCTAGGTTAGATTAGAAATACATAAGTTTTATATCTAAAGGTCGATACACTTCAAGGTTGAAAAACCCTAATATTGTAAGAGTATTCGTATTAATAAATAATATTGAGGTGTTGAATGTTAACCGTTCTTCTTCTTAAGGTTAAGTGTTAAATTCCGCATAATACTTAATAAGTTGTTATTCTAAGTCAGTTTCTATATTAGATCGCTTGCTTAACTAGGATCAACAATTGGTATCGTGAGCTTGGGGAGCTCGTTACCTAGGATTCACAAGGTTTTATTGGTCAAGAATGGCTAAAAAGAAGAAAAACTATGAATCGAAAATTCTCGATTATTTTTGCAGATAGCTTTTAAAACGCTGATAACTTTTTCGTTAACCGTTGGATCATAACGAAATATTCAGTGGACGTTCTGTATATATTCATCTAACTTTTCACCGAAGGGATTGTTGATCTAAGCTCTCTATCAAAAGTTATTCAATGTCGAGTTGGTGCGCAGTAAACCGGTTTAATAATTCAATTTTTGGGTTTTCATGCATATTCAACTTCTTGAATTTGTGTTACTTGTTCTAATTTTTGATGGAGGTTGTTTATACATTGTGTGGTGTTTATGATTCATGGTTAGAAGCAGCTTTTCTAGTGTTTTTACGAAACCACTTCTAGTGTTTTTGAAACCACTGATAGTGTTTTCTCGAACCACTTCGAAACCACGATAGTGTTTTTTCCAATCACTTCAAACCATGATAGTGTTTTCTAAACCACTTTTGAAACCACGGATAGTGTTTTCTCAAACCACTTCGCAACCCACGGATAGTGTTTTTCTCAAACCACTTCTAGTGTTTTTCTCGAAACCTCCTAGTGTTTTCGAAAACCATCGCTAGTGTTATCTCAATTCCACTGCGGTGTTTCTTGCATTATTCATTTATGCCGATGAGGTTTTGGAATTGAGGGAAGCCGTATATGTTTTGGTATCGGAGATTTTGGTGACACACACATGGATTATTGGTTCACACAATGTGAGGTTTTAGGTAATTTGTTCTTAAAGGTTTTAAAATGCTCGTTTTTGGGATTTATTGAATAGGTGATTACGAAGATGATTGATCATAACCTATTTGATAATGTAGTTGAGTTACCCTCGATTGTGATATTATCATATCTCAAAGTGGTGTTACACTTTAGAGATAACTTGTTCGGTGTTTCAAAGGATTGTGACGTAAGAATTGACATAACACTTTAAGGAGTGACGCGTATTGTGCTCAGTGATTATTGTCAAGAGATCACGCCTACTTATATGGTGTTAGTATAAGTTTGGAGCCACGTGGATAAACAAGACATAAGACACAAGATTGGGTTCTCTTCTTTATCAAGTTTGTTATATTTGGTTTTCTTCACAAGTGATCATTACATAGAGCTAATCAAGAATCATTTTCATGCATCACTCAAGAGGAAGTTTCATCGCTTATATTCTCTATTTGTTGATAACAAAAAAGGGAAGAAATATTGGAGTAGCATGGCATGGATTAAGGGGAAGACAAGGAAGACAAGATTTGTTTTATTCAAAGAGATGTTTACATCTCAACTTCTCGCTACTGCCTAGGGAAGTTCGCATTAACTTTGTTTGTTTTGTCATCATCAAATAGGGAAGATTGTTGGGTTTTAGGTTCCTTGGATTTGATGAGACAAAATAAATACAAGAATGAAACAAAGGGACTTAAAGAGACAAAGAAGAAATCTACAAAAAGATGGAAGGACTTGTTTGGTAAAAGAATATTTATTATTTAGTCCTTCGTAGTATTTTGTAAACCTAA
>OU343224.1:279705782-279797351 GCA_910596185.1 Chrysanthemum makinoi
TGGTTTGAGGAGTGATTAGAAGTTTGGATTAGAGTTTTGATTTGAAAATTTATAAAAGCAGGTTTCTTTAAACAAGTAGTTTGGATGGAGATTGATCTGAATTAAAGGAAGGTTTAGTGTTTAATTATTTATTTGCACTAGTTTCATATAGGTAATATGATTATAATAGATCATAGTTTTGCATCTTTTATCACTAAAAGTCAAAATTATCTTAAACAGCTTGTAATTTGCATTACTGTTAGTTTTAATTCATCATATCTTGCATATAGGTTTAGAAAGTAGTAAGTTAGCGCATCACTCCTATTTATACCATAAAAATCATAATCAGTTCACAAAATTAGTTCATCTCATTTTAGTCAACAAATCTCATCTGTTCTTTATAGTCAAAATTGCTTAAAAGCAGATTTTTACAAACTTTTATAGATTTTTCATAGCTTCATCTTTGGTTAATTCAAGTGAAATTTTGGGATAAGCAATTTGGGTTAATTGGGAGTTTAGTAATACCATTTTTGTGGAATTTTTGTGATTTTTCATAACTTGAAATAAAGCTCATTAACCTACGATTTGCCACAATGCTTAAGTGCTCGTAATGCCATTATTCTTTCAGTCTTCATAACAAGCTCAATAGAGCTTGTTGAAACTAAATGGAATATTAGCTCTTTTGTTGGTCATCTACAGGATCCAAGTTACGTTTTTCTCTTTTCCTTATCAAAAGCTGGTGTATAAGGCCGAAAAGTAGTTGGTTAGGCCTGATTTGCATTTGTATTTTAATCCCATCAAATCATTGTTTCTTGTAATTCAGAGGTTAAGTTTAGTTCAATTAAGTTGATTTTAGCTTAGAATAGTTCCTGGTAACTCCTAGATAGTTAGTTTAGCTTTTAGCTTATTTTCGCGTTCTTATCCACGCGGGTTCCACTGTTTCATTTCTCTCCACACATAAGCATAGTTTTTATATTTTTTTATAGATTTATAATATAATTTTAGAATTTCCCTGAATTTTTCATATTTTTCCAGTACTGTTTACTATTTTTCTTATTTTAAATCAGTTTTTAAGACTTTTTAATTACCTTTTTATACAATTAAATCAGAAAAGCTTCAAAAAAATAAGTTTTCAATTTTAATAGATTAAGAAAAATATGAAAAGCAAAAAAATAATTTTTCCAGATTTTTCCTAGTTTAATTTGTAATTTTTAGCCATTTAATTTTTTTTAAATAGATTTTAATTCATAGAAAATAGAAAAATCGTTAGAAAAATAGAAAATCAGTTTTGAAAAGTTTTTTTAGTTATTTTAGATTTTTGAAAAATAGTTTCATAATTTTCTCCTTTAGTTTCATAATTTTTAGTATTTTAAATTTGTTTTAAAAGTTAAATAATAGTTTTTAATTCAAATAAATTCCAAAAAAATTATAAAAATTAGTTTTAAATCTTAGTTAAGTTTTAAATTGCATTTTTAGTTTAAAAGTAAATTTAGATATTTTTTAGGATTAAGATTAGACTTAGTTGCATTTAATTCGTATTAGTTTAATTCGCGTATTTAGGATTCTCCGTAGTATAATTTCCCTTTTATGCTTTCCCATTTCCCGTAGTTTAGATAAAATCAAAATCATCAATCCAAAACATCGAGCATTTTAATAACGAACCAATAACGACGTTGCCCATTCACACCTCGTTGGGAAACGTCTCGGATTTCCTAATCGTATCACTATCTGAGTTTGATTCACTATCATTTTTCCTAAAGGGATTTAAATCATTCCTTGTGGTTATTTTTGATATCGATATTATGTTTTTATCCATACACACACACCCCTAAGCCTACAACGAATCAAATTTTGGCGCCGCTGCCGGGGAGGTTGTGTCGCGACAATATCGTTTACGGTTTGACGATTAGTGACTCGAGATCCTTCATTCGTGAAGTTATTGTTTTTATAAAAATCAAAAAAGTAAAAAATATAAACCTTTTTCTTTTGTATATATATATCACATTAAAAATACAAAAAGATTTTCTCTTTTGTTTTTGAGCTAAAAAAAGAATATATCAATTATATAACATCTCTCAACTTGAGGTGTTATCATTAGTAAGTTCCCGAACCAAAGATCAAAAACTTGCCTTTGTGCTTAAGTGCGATTTATTTCTATCGGATAAACAAAGCGTGGTGGGTAGGTATAAGGGCGGCCGACATTAAATTGCGGTGAAAAGAGACGGGTTTTAATAAGCTTCATGACGACCTAAATATTCTCCGCGCTTGTGCGTTTGTCTTATAAGTGATTTATTCACTTGGGATTATTGGTTTAAGTTCTTTGTTGTTTTGGAATACGTTCTCTTTTAATTGCCTTGGTTTTTAAAGTGCATGCGCCACTGTTCTAATAACTACAGACCGATAAGTGAAACTGCTACAATTGAAGCGAAATAGGCGTGCTCCAATTAGTGAACCGAGATTCGAACTAATCCGACTCAGCCTGTTATGAAATGGCGGAGATAACCGATCCATGCTAGAGCAACTACAAGCACCGGGGGTTATGGAGAAGCCATCGTCGTCCCGGCAATCGTTGCCGATAACTTTGAGCTTAAACATGGTTTGATCAACTTGGTATCGTCGGGCAATTTTAAGATTGAGAGAGGCGATCCTCACTCTCATATCCGACGGTTTAACAAGCTCCGTCCACGATCAAGTACCGTAGCGTTCGGAAGAGCTATCAAGCTACTCTTTCCCATTTTCCACAGGAGGCCGCCCGGATTTGGCTCCGAAAAACTACCCCCTCGATCGATAACCACATGGAGGATTTAGTGTCAAAATTGTGAACAATTCTTCCCGTCTAAAACAACAAGCTTAAAAAATGAAATAACAAAATTCACACAAAGATTTGATGAATCCTTTAGTGAGGCATGGGACCGATTTAAAGATTTGCTTAGGCAATGTCCCATCATGGTTTCACGGAATACACCAACTTGGCGTTTATAACGGTTTGAATGAGGCCCGATCAAGACTCTCTCAATGCCGCCCGGTGGTAATTTGTTGACCCGATCAGAGAGATGCCTTATCGATTCTGAGAACAAATATAAAGTTCGGTACCTCACGTAGAAAATCGGTTCTTTGCCCAGGAGTGTTTCACCATATCGTCTCGTCTTACGAAAATACGTCTAGCGATGCTAAGATTGATAAGCTGGATATGATACGGACTTTGGGTTAAGATTAAGGCGGCTAAGGTTAATTCTTCTCACACCCGCTCAAGTCAAGCGGTGGAATCGACTTACTACTTGTGGTGGCCGCATGCTTATTTGTACCGCTACTGATGGAAATCCTTTTGAAGCTAATGCCATAACCGGAGGTAACCAATACCGTCCTCAAGTTGAAACGAACCCTCGTGTTAGTAATCAAATGGGACCTCCGGGATTTTCTCAATCAAACAATCAAACTCGTTTTAATTAGCATCAAGTTCATGGACCAAATGTTCAAAACCAATTCAAAGCCCCACCAAATCAATACCCGACCCAAGGAGTTAACCATAATCAAGGATATCAAACTTCAAGCTATCAAGCTCCGCCTTTGCCTTCTAATGAATTCTCGAATTACGTTCAGCACAATAATGCTAAAATCCACACCCTGTAAACCCAGATTTCAAGTTTGAGAAATGAATTCCAATCTTTGTTAACTAGACAAAGCAATGAGTTTAAGAACGAAATTCGACTTCAGAACAACAAGATGGATGCTTGAATAAACTTGAGAATATATTTGAACTTATTTGTTTTGTGCCAAATAAGTCAACCCTCGGGTTCCGTTTCTCTCCCAAGTAACACCATTCCAAACTCGAATGGAGAAATGAAATCCGTTACCATTCGAGATGATGGGCCCTCGATGACTACTTCCTCTTCGGTGAGGAGTGTAGCGAGAGACGGCGACAAAAGGACCAGTAATTCTCTTGATAATGGAAAAGCCAAATCGTCCAACCTCACGGTTGCCCAAGTTCCTTCTATCTCTGTCAAAATGCCAAGTTCTAACCTTTCACCGTGCAAATCTATTCAATCACGATTCGACAAAATGAAAGTTGTTTCCGGAACCAAGTTCAAACTTACGACTGATTTGATGAAAGCTGCGCGACATGATTTATGAAAAGAAATTGGAACAAATTTCAAAAATTTCACTTGAGCCTACACCGTCTAATTCTTCCTCAAACCAAGCTCCCGAGAAGCTTGGTGATCCCGGGAAATTTCTCCTTCCACACTCTTTGAATGATATTGAGGAATATAATGCCTTGACCGATCGGTGCAAGCATAAGTCTCATGCCTCTTGCGATATATCATGAGCTTGGATTGAAAAATCTTATACCGACTGTATGACTATCAAATTAGCTAATCGAACAATTGCTCACACGGTTGGTGTAGTCAACGATGTTATGGTATGAGTGGATAAATTCCAGTTTCCCGTGGATTTCGCGAGTTGATATTGAGGTCGGCGCGAGTTCCTCTCACTTTAGGAAGACCATTCTTGAGAACCGCGAAAGTCCTTGTGGATCATTACCAAGGAACGTTGACGATAAGAAAAGGAAATGAAAAGATAGTGTTTAATGCCGAACAAACTTCAAAACCTCCACCCGATGATCATTCTATCCATAGCATCGGTGTGATTGATTTTTCTCAAGAAAGTGGCGATCCCATTTTACCGTCTAATCCAATTATGACCGACTCTTTCCCGTCTCTCACTAAGGAAAGTGACCCTATTTGGGAAGAGATCGAGGCCTTCCTTAATGATGATTCGATTCCAGTTGAGATTAATAATAATGCTACTTTTGACCGGAGGGACATTTCTTTACTAGAATTGTTATATAATGAGGCATCCGTACCCCTCGGATGATCGAATGATGTGAAGAAAGTTGAGCCTAAAACGTCTCGAATTGATCTTTCAAGGTTTACGATTAAAAGTATGTCGACAATACGAGCTGAACGGAAAATGAAATTAGAAAAGGAGTCTACAACGGTAGTGGTGGAAACTGCTAGCTCTAAGAGCACACCACTTGTCCCACCTCCGATTTCTAAGAAAAACGATCTTCTTTTGAGTGGCAATCCCACTCCTTCTTCTGAAATTATGGACCCTTCTTTTGAGACTTTCAAAATGACCTTCACGAATCCCTTGTTCGAATTCGATTAGAATATACTCTTTTGACAATCAACTCTTTGACGAAGAAAGTGAGGAGTTCACCGATGAACTTGCTTCTACCGACTCAATTCTTTAGAGGATGAAGAAGAATCGATGATCCGTTTTCCCAGAAGAAAGATAAGGAAGTGAAGCTTTAATGAGGATGAACTTGTTGATCTGAGGTCCAATATTATTTTTTAGCCGAGAGTGATTCCTCTCCTCGTGAGGATTTTCATGCAGATGATACGTTGATTTCGTTCCTTTCCGAGGACAAGATTTTTAACCCAGGGATACTCGTTGGAGAGGACATTCATAAAACAAATGTTAACTGGAAAAAGGATCCTTTCTTGGATTCCTTCATATTTGAACCTTTGAAATACACCTCTCTTTACCATGTACTCCCGACTTCTTTGGAGTATTTTCATTTTGATCCATCATTCCTTCGTCCACCCGCAAAACCGCCGGATGATGGATCATGCTTTCTTGAAAAACCTTTTGTAAGATTGGGAGGATTTAATCTTTATGTGCTGGAGCCCGACATTTTCTTTCCCTCCCAACCCACCCATAACGACGTTGCCCATTCACACCTCGTTGGGAAACGACTCGGATTTCCTAATCCGTATCACTATCACTCAAGGGATTTGATTCATTATCCTTTTTCTAAAGGGATTTTAAGTCATTACTTGTGGATTATTTTCGATATCGATATTGTGGTTTTATCCATACACACATACCCCTAAGCCTACAACGAATCAAATTTTAAATAAATATAGAAAAATTACAAAATTTTATGGAAATTTTCTAAGGTATGAAAAGGTATGTATATTTTTAGGATTTTAAGTCGTTTTAGTATAGTGGTGAGTATTCCCGCCTGTCACGCGGGTGACCCGGGTTCGATCCCCGGCAACGGCGCCAAAATTTGATTAGTTGTAGGCTTAGGGGTATGTGTGTATGGATAAAACCACAATATCGATATAAAAAATAATCCACAAGGAATGACTTAAAATCCCTTTAGGAAAATGGATAATGAATCAAATCCCGTGAGTGATAGTGATGCAATTATGAAAAAATCAGTTTTCCAACGAGGCTAATGAGCAACGTCGATGTGTTTGTTATTAAAATGCTCAATGTTTTGGATTGATGATTTTGTTTTTATCTAAACTACGGAAATGGAAAGCATAAAGGAAATTATACTTGGGAATCCTAAATACGCGAATAAGCGTAAAGTAATTAAAAGAAGCATGAATAAAATGCAACTAAGTCTAAACTAAGCCCTAAAAATGATCTAAAATTACTTTTACACTAAAAATGTATTTTAAAACTTAATTATAATTTAAAACTAATTTTTACGATTTTTCTTTTATTTATTTGAATTTAAAACTAATTTTTAATTTTAAAACTAATTTAAAATACTAAAAATTATAACAATAAAGGTGAAAATTATGAAACTATTTTTTTAAAAATGTAAAATAACTCAAAAGACTTTTCAAAACTAATTTTGTATTTTTCTGATGATTTTTCTATTTTCTATGAATTTAAAACTATTTTAAACTAATTAAATGTCTAAAAATTACAAATTAAACTAAGAAAAATCTGGAAAAATTATTTTTTTTCTTTTATTACATCTTAATCTATGAAAATTAAAACTTATTTTTGAAGCTTTTCTGATTTATTTGTAATAAAAGCTATTTAAAAAGTCTTAAAAACTGTTTTAAAATAGGAAAAATAGTAAACAGAACTGGAAAAATCTGAAAAATTCCGGAAAATTCTAAAATAATCTTCTAAATCTATGAAAATTACCTAAACCTATGCTAGTGTGCAAGATTAACATGCTGTAGTGGACGTGCTTATGAATAAGCACTTAAAAATAAGCTATAAGCTTCAACAATGCACCAAATAAAAGTAGAAGCTTAAGTATGCTAAATCTACTCAAAATCAACTTAATTCAACTAGTCAAAACCTCTAATGAGAAATCTACTGTAAAATGACTTAATCAAATTAATTCAGCCAACAAGCCTTACTGGCTTACTTCTAGCTTAAGCACAGGCTAGCCTAATAAGCAAAGGCTAAATCCAGAACTTGGATTCAGTAAACAACCAACCAAAGTAATTGTAAACCAATTATGAGCCAATAACTACTTAAAATGAACGGATATGTTGTTGCAAAGTCCTGTTTCACACTCAGTTATTGTTGAGTGTAAGCAGAGCAAATGAGCTCTAAAACAAGCTAGTTTAGAGCTTATAGATCTTGGACAAAATTTCACTAAAGAGAATTAATAAAATGACCACCCGAACTTACTTATCCCAAAATTTCAACAAATTTTACTCAGAAATGAATCAAGGAAAAATCCACAAAGTTTGGTGGCCGAATTTTACAATTTTGACTTTTAGAAACAGATTTGAAATGTTAACCAAACTTAGATTTGAATCCAATTTATGAACTGATTTTGATGTGAAATGATGAAATACAACTAATGTAAGCTAACCTACTACTTAATCTACCTATATGCAAGTTTTGATGATCTAATGCTAACTAATATGCAATCTAGACAGAATTAATTGTGATTTTGACTTTTGTTTAATCTAAATGCAACTTAATGACTTATGAGACTCAATAATTCCTAAGAGAAACTAATGCAGCAATACTTAACCACTAATACTTCCTATAACTCATAATCATCAGCTGATCCAAACATTCTTTCAAAACTGTTTTGAAATTTTGCTAAGCCAAAACAGTGAAACAAGCTTTAACACTTTCTCAAACAGATTCAAAAGATCAAATCTTTCACAATTTATCTTTTCAGCATAGAAATCTTCACAGATGCTCAATTCTGACCTTCCAGCTCAGCTTTAGCACTCTTTATCTCTCGTGCTCGGGTTTTTGTCAGATTGGTTATCTTTTGCGTGTTTTGATATATCCGTACCTGCACAAGCACAAACTCAAGAAACCATCAAATATTAGCAATAAACGGCTCTTTCTTGGTTATTTTGGGTCATATTTGATAAAGAAATGATATGTGTTTTTGCACATATCAAAATACCCCAGACGAGACCATTGTCGTGTCCTCACACAATGCAATCAACTCACGCTTCTAAAACCAAAGATTTCAATCTCTTTCTACTAAACCTATGAAAAAATAGCAAAGATTCCTCAAAAGAGATTAAGAAAGCCTTAATTCGCGCCCGTTACCTTTTATTTCATATAGATATTACGATTAAACACATTCGATTATGAGTGACGGTTGCTAAACTTTCATGTCGATCAATAACTCCAACATTTTCAAACGACACGTTAGGATCACGGAGTAGGAAACACAACACAGCGTGAAGTGACCATACGGATAGAATACATCGTCCCTGATTTTTCACAAGTCACCAAACTAAGCGTAAAATCGAAAACATTGTTAAATATTATTCTAGTTGCTAACACTACCCATGGAAGTTACTTGTGTAATTACCTTTTGCTCCCATTTTCCTATTTTCCTCTAGATTTTTTATTTTTGTGAGAAATGAATTTCTTCAAATTTCTCGTTTCGATACAAAGCCAATTAAGCTAATTAGTTATCCATCTTCTCTAAAACCATTGTCTCAAAATGAGGTCCACATCAAGGAATTTTTATTCACTTATATTTTTGACTTTTCCATTTTATTTATTTATTATTATTTTTTGCACTTATACTTTTACTTATATGAGCTATGAACTCTGAGACTTCGGGTAATTCCATGACCTTACACTTTTTGAGAATAAAGGATCAAGGGCGTTAAACGAGGAATTCCAAGACTCTAGGCTTCATGAAATGAGGATCCCAGTGGGTTAGACCAAGAACCTCACCCAATCAGGCTAGAGGTCCAAGGGCGGTAAGAGGGTAGTAAGACCTAAACGCTTACTCTTGAAATAAGGATCCAAGGGTCCGATCTCGAACCGCAGCTCATAACTTTATTTATTACTTATTACTTATTACGAGTCCTTGATGTGTACCCAATTTTTAAAACAAAGATTCTTTTAAGAAGATAAAGAACTAACTATCGACAAAAACTCAATATCTCTAATTATTTATTAGACGGTATATGGTGAAACAATTTTTGTGGGAACAAAAGCCATAAGTACCTTCATGGGCTCAAAGAGAACCAACTACTCCACGCTTAGCATCTAAACTCATAAGTAACTCTATCATTCCCTCGATCTACATAAATTTAAAATCCAAATAATGAGATCCGATGCTTAGCGATAATTTTTAGATTATCTATGGTTAAGGGAACAAGCTAGGGCTCAACACGCCCGATCAAGTTAGAATTCCATTCCTACTCTCACCCGCGGAAAGTCAACAAGGTGTCAAAACATATATTAACTTAGCAAATGCTTAGTAAAATAATCTCAAGTCTCGCATTTTTAAACTCACTTATTAGAAACTCGCAAATTCTTGTTTAAGCTTCGCATATGTAAAATCACTTAGGGAGACTTGCAAATTCTTGACCTTTTGAGCTAGAATCGCATTTTATAGCCTCTTGTCTAAGCAATTAGCAAATGATATTTCAAGAAAAACATATTAAAGAAACTTCTAAGAGACTAGCAAGAACTTTTCAATCATAAAACTAGCAAAAGCTAACAAAAAATTTTAAATTTTCACATTTTTGCACAATTTTTCATTTTCTAAGGAAAAACGGGATTGCAAGAGTATACGACAAAATAAGCAAGTGCGGTCAAATCAAATCGAAGATTACCCTACCCCAGACTAAAACGAAACATTGTCCTCAATGTTTAAAGGTAAGGGTAATAACGAAAATCTAAAAGCCGTTTATTAATTATGCTTAAAGATAAACGTTAGTCGATAAGTTTTCGGATATCAGATTTCCTAATCCGTATCACTATCACTCACGGGATTTGATTCACTATCCTTTTTCCTAAAGGGATTTTAAATCATTCCTTGATGTGGACCTCATTCTTGTGTGCAACGGTTTTCGAGGGAAGATGGATAACTAATTATCGACTTAGCTTCATATCTTTATCGGAATAAAAGTTATCGAAACGATAAATTTGAAGAAATTCATTTCTCACAAAAATAAAATAAATAGAGGAAAATAGGAAAATGGGAGCGAAAGGTAATTACACAAGTAACTTCCATGGGTAGTGTTAGCATCTAAAGTCATATTTAACAATGATTTCGATTTTACGCTTAGTTTGGGGACTTGTGGAAAATCGAGGCGATGTATTCTATCCATGGTCACTTCACGCGTGTTGTGTTTCCTATTCCGTGATCCTAACGTGTCGTTTGAAAAATGTTGGAGTTATTGATCGACATGAAAGTTCAACAAACCGTCACTCATAATCAGAATGTGCTTAATCGTAATATCTATATGTGAAATAAAAGGTAAACAAGGCGTTTATAGAATTAAGGCTTTCTTAATCTCTTTTGAGGAATCTTTGCTATTTTTTCATAGGTTTAGTAGAAAGAGATTGAAATCTTTGGTTTTAGAAGCGTGAGTTGATTGCATTGTGTGAGGACACGACAATGGTCTCGTCTGGGGTATTTTGATATGTGCAAAAACACATATCATTTCTTTATCAAATATGACCCAAAATAACCAAGAAAGAGCCGTTTATTGCTAATATTTGATGGTTTCTTAAGTTTGTGCTTGTGCGAATGGATATATCAAAACGTAAAGATAACCAATCGACAAAACCCGAAACGAGAGATAAAGAGTGCTAAAGTCGAATGGAAGGTCGAAATTGACCATCTGTGAATTTCTATGCTGAAAAGAGGATGATGTTTGAAAAGATATGATCAAGTTTGCGAGTGTGAGTCGGTCCACTGAACTTTGAGCATTTGTCAGAATATACCCTTAAGCTTCTGAAATTGGCAAGAATGGCCCTTGGATTATTGAAGATTGGCAAAATTAGCCCTTGATCACATTTTCAAATTTACACTTGTGGTCCTTGGATTTTTAGCTTATACACTTTTGGTCCCTAAGTTACTAAGTGGATCCATTTCATGTCCAAAATCCAAACTTAATGCTAGGCCCAAGATAAATCAAAGCCCACTTCCCTATACCCGGTCCAAGAAAAACTATCCAACCCGTTTTACCCATGGATACGGTCAACTACTACCATTTAACCCGGTCAACTAAAATCAATTATAATAAAAAATCTCACAGCCCATTTTCCCCAAATCCCACCAAACCGGATATCCAAGAACCTAAATTACCCCCGGCCAATTAAGCCAATTCACCCCAATTAAGGGCAAAACCGTACAATCAGCGACACATCGATACATGTATTTGCCAGATCATGATCCGTGTGTCACATTCCAAATCCGAGCTCGATTGCTCGAACATGCATGGAGATGTTAATCCAAGGGTCCAGATGAAAAGAATGAGGTGTATACATGATCCAAGGGTAGAGAAACGATCAGAGAAAGCACACATATGCAGATTCTAGACTCTTCCAAGACCACAAGCTGCCTTATAAAGGCACCCTTATTTCAGTTTGTAACATGTAGAATTTGAGTAGAAAATTAGTAGCTTATTAATGGTTTATGTTTAATTTTCATTTTATGTATTTCTGAATTTTAGTTTCATTGTAATCACAAGTTTTATTAATACAAGTAATTTCAGCTTTTGTTTTCAACTAATCTCAATCTTGTTCCATTAATTTCGGTAGCTTAATAGTGTTTCATTTACTCAATTTTAGCTTATAATCGAGTTTGACTTATTTGCTCTATCAAATAAAAATCACAAAAAAAAATAAGAAAAATACTTCAAAAATAAAAAACATCTTAAATTTGTTGTTAAGCTACAATCAGCTTGTGTTTTTGTATCTATAAGCTCAATCAAGCTTAACATAGCTTATTGTGTGCTTATCTTAAAGCTCTACTGATTTCTGCATAAAAATTTAGTTCAAATTAAAAGTGCCTTTGCATTTTTTTGAATGTGGAAAGCTTTTGGGAAGTGGCCTGCAATGAATGGGGCCAGAGGGACTTATACTCTAGCTTATTAATAAGCTAGAGAGCTTGTAGCTGCCTTTAAATAGGTGATCTCTGTTCAGCTGAGATCCAAGTTGAGTTTCTCTTATTTTTTAGCTTAAAATTGCAAATCAGTGTTTTATTAGTATAGATCTGATAATAATAGCTTATTATTGTTTTTTTGCTTATTTGGATCTATTAGTAGCTTATTATGTTAGATTAGATCGTTATTTTACTAAATTCTCATATCTGTAATTGTTTCTGAGTTAATCTGAGTTAGAACTGTCATAATTGTTAGCTTATGGTTCCTGTGAGTTTTTGTTGTCAAATTCTCATCAATTAGCTATAATTTGATCTAGTGAATCTGTTTGAGAAAGTGTCAAAGCTTGTTTCACTGTTTTGGCTTAGTAAATTTTCAAAACAGTTTTGAAAGAATGTTTGGATCAGCTGATGATTATGAGTTATAGGAAGTATTAGTGGTTAAGTATTGCTGCATTAGTTTCTCTTAGGAATTATTGAGTCTCATAAGTCATTAAGTTGCATTTAGATTAAACAAAAGTCAAAATCACAATTAATTATGTCTAGATTGCATATTAGTTAGCATTAGATCATCAAAACTTGCATATAGGTAGATTAAGTAGTAAGTTAGCTTACATTAGTTGTATTTCATCATTTCACATCAAAATCAGTTCATAAATTGGATTCAAATCTAAGTTTGGTCAACATTTCAAATCTGTTTCTAAAAGTCAAAATTGTAGAGTTTTCACCAAACTTTGTGGATTTTTCCTTGATTTATTTCTGAGTAAAATTTGTTGAAATTTTGGGATAAGTAAGTTCGGTTGGTTGGAGTTTTATTAATCTCATTTTTGTGAAATTTTTCCAGGATCTATAAGCTCTAAACTAGCTTGTTTTAGAGCTCATTTGCCCTGTTTACACTAAACAATAGCGAGTGTGGCGGGACTTTCTGATCAACATATCTGGTTCATTTTAAGTAGTTATTGGCTCATAATTGGTTTACAATTACTTTGGTTGGTTGTTCTCAGATCCAAGTTGGATTTAGCTTCTTGCTTATTCTAGCACCTTTGTGTAAGCTAAAGTAAGCCGTGGGCTTGTTGGTGAATTAATTTGATTAAGTCATTTTACCGTAGATTGCTCATTAGAGGTTTAGACTAGTTTAATTAAGTTACTGGTAGATTTAGCATACTTAAGCGCTTTCATTTGGTGCTTTGTTGAAACTTATAGCTTATTTTAAGTGCTTATTAGTAAGCACTTCCACTCGACCTATTAATCTTGCACACTAGCATAGGTTTAGGTAATTTTCATAGATTTAGAAGATAATTTTAGAATTTTCCTGAATTTTTGATTTTTCGATTCACGTTTACTATTTTCCTATTTTAAAAGCAGTTTTAAGACTTTTAAATAGCTTTTATTACAAATAAATCAGAAAAGCTTCAAAAAAATAATTTTTCAATTTTCATAGTTTAAGATAAATATAAAAAGAAAAAAAATAATTTTTCCAGATTTTTCTTAGTTTAATTTGTAATTTTTAGACATTTAATTAGTTTAAAATAGTATTAAATTCATAGAAAATAGAAAAATCATCAGAAAAATACAAATTTAGTTTTGAAAAGTCTTTTGAGTTATTTTAGATTTTTAAAAAAATAGTTTCATAATTTTCACCTTTATTTTTATATTGTATAGTATTTTAAATTTGTTTTAAAATTAAAAATTAGTTTTAAATTCAAATAAATAAAAGAAAAATCATAAAAATTAGTTTTAAATCATAATTAAGTTTTAAAATACATTTTTAGTGTAAAAGTAATTTTAGATCATTTTTAGGGCTTAGTTTAGACTTAGTTGCATTTTATTTGCGTTTCATTTAATTACGTTTTATGTTTATTCACGTATTTAGGATTCCCCGTAGTATAATTTCCTTTTTATGCTTTCCCATTTCCATTGCAGGCCACTTCCATTTGCTTTCCACAGTTGAATTGGATAGGTAATTTAGATTTGAACTGAGATTTTGATTGTAGAAAAGAGTAGAGCTTAAGGTGAGCACTTGTAGGACCTTAAATATCTCAACCTTATCACACAAATACCACGTTAAGCGTAGAACTCGTTAACACACAAACACAAACTATGCGTGAAGATGAAAGAAATAAAGATGAGAAAGATGGTGACTTGATATATGAATCGTGTATGTGAAGAGAGAAAGATGAACACAATATGTTGTATTGCTCAAAGAAAACACACCACACCGCACTTTCAAGCACACCCCTCAAATGAGACTTTGAGGGGTTTATATAGTATAAGTGACTTAATGCCCTAAAGGCTTTCTATGGGCTTTCGTGGGCTTGGACATGGGTTGGATTGGATATTTGTAAGCTTATCACTAGTACCCATTTTAGCTTAGTCCAATCCATGAGCGTTGACTATTCTATCACGATGTCTAGCACACGATATAAAGTTCCTAAATGTGAATGACCATCACTTCTAATAAAACTATTAAGGCTAACAATCTCCCCTAAGGGGTGGTCATTCAAATGATGCTCCACTTGATTAGGTCTTTACTTTTCTCGAGCTTGAACTTTGTGTGTAGATATAGAATAGTCTTGAATCTTTGTTCCTTCATGCTTTGTGATAAATTAATGTGGTTGTGCGCGTTGTCAACCGTTGGTTAGGTGTCTCCACGTCATTCTCCACCATGCTCACACTTCTATTTGACTTTGAAGTTCCGATGAGATGAAGTTCTCTAGTCTTTAAACTTTGTAGATTCTTTGACATTGACGAAGAATCATCTTTAACTTTATGTAGCCTTTGATTTTGATGAGAACTTCATTTGTGATGTGTTTGGTATGAGCATGTGGATAATCTCGCGATCAATCGCTCGGAGCTTCCATGAAGAAAACATAAAAGCAGGTTAGTAATAAGCGGATTCCGGCATTTACAAGTTTGAATTTGAGGTGTTAGCGACATAGTGTGAAAACGTCTCTCTCACAAAGGCCGTTCTGGCTGGTCCCACAAGTGAGATAACACGATATACGAAGTACACCTACAGTTGAGATGAGTGATTTGAGGTACACGAAGCATCACTTACCGACTGTAGACCGTTTGAGACACACTAAAGCGTAATCCGGGGGAGTTACAGAAGTGACCTTCTGTCGGTTGCTTGATGTTGACCACGGAGTTTCCATTCAATCATTGAAGATCACGATGTGAACTTCTCATAAATGTTACAGCGGTGCTAAGATCTGCGTAGGGACTCTAGAATATATCACTTGTGTCCTTATTGATGAACAACAAGCGATGTCATGTCAAGTGTTCCTATTAGATCTTTTGATGAATCTCGTGGCTCTAGACTCAATGGTGCATTTGGTTTTCTGGCCGGAGACTAGGAGAGGTCTCCTTCTTCAATATCAACAATCTCTAAGAGAAGCGATAGATTATGAAGGGTTCCATGAGAATGAAACAAATCCTTTTGAGAGGTGGTGGCTAGAAGGCTTAGTGCGGTGTCCTGGGTCATGGCGTCTTTGTCTTCAATACCGGTGTCATCTAGTGACAACCCGATAGCAGTGAATTGAACCCGGTTTTACGCCCTAAGGTTGAATATGGAGGCTATTTCTTTTCACCCTTTTCATTACATTTCTTTTTTAATTCTTCAACCTTCTCTCTCTCACATTACTCCTTTTTCAATCATTCCTAAGGACTTCTAATACTAACTATTTGTGATGTCCTTGGGTCACCTTATAACTCTATGACTTTCCTATTGTTGCCATAAAACCATTTTTCTTGAAAATCTCTCAGAGTGTTTATGAGAGAAAACATGTTTGAAACACTCCGTGAGTTTTATATTTTCAGAAACACTCCCCTTCACATGCTTATAAGTTTTGAAATCACGCATATAGGGTAGGTTCGCACTTTTGAATTGATCGGCTCATGATAGACAATTCCCCACGAGACAGTTCGTTGCCTAGTTAAAGAGTTCAATTGTTGCTTTTGGGGTGACAACTAGCTCTAATAACTAACTTGAACTTGTAAACACTCCTTGAAAAAGGAGGTTAGACCATGAAAGTGCATATCTATCACAAGTTTCTCGAGATGGTACATTTACTAACATTGATTCCTGTCAATTCGTTGGTTCATCAAGTCGAGCTCATTTTGAGATTCAAACAACGATCATTAAACTTTTTGATCACATTTTAATCACGTTTCCTCCCCCTCAAAAATAGCATATCCGTGATATTTTTGATATAAACGGATTAAACAACATTTTAGAATCTTTTGGGGAGACAAACAGATTTGATTTAAGCATGAATTTGGAACATTTTAGTTTTATACTCCCCTTAAATAAAGCATAATCAATTAAAGGGTTTTAGAGGGAGTTATCTTGATCTAAAATATTTTGAAAGATTTTGAAAAATCTTTTGAACAATCTTGAAAAGGTGCTCGAATGATGATTTCTCACCATTTTAAATGTAGTGCCTTGAGGCATTACACTAGTGATTTTCATAAAAAACACGAGTTTTGATCTGAAATAATCAAAGTCATCATTTTGTCGGGTTTAAATCTTGAAGTATCTGAAAGCTATTTTATGAAGAAATTTTTGAGAAGCGACATGTTTTGAAAAACATTAAGAACTCTCATCATCATGTACATACCGTATCATTGTTGAATGACATTTCTAGAAGCGTCTGAGAATATCATTATCTGAGAGACATGTCGTGAGAAGAATATTTTTGGATTTTGATTTTATATTGTTTTTGTATTTTTGAAAGTTTTATATTTTTATATTTTGCTTTTGTTGGGTTTTCAAATTTTGTATTTTGTTTTCAAAAATATTTACAGCGAAGCTTGTTGGAAAATCATTTTCAAGAAGATTCGAAGGCGTTCTAACTCCTCGGGGTTAGGCTTAGCATTCCAATTCGTCGAACTAAATCGTCAAACCTTTCTTTTGGAAGGGCTTTTGTAAATAAATCGGCGAGTTGGTATCTGTCTTCCGCGAAGAATAATTCAACGATACCATTTTAACGTACTCTTTGATGAAGTGATAGCGGACTCGATATGCTTAGTCTTTGGAGTGATGGCGGGATTGCATGATATGGCTATGACACTTTTGGTCACAATACATAGGTATTTTATCGAAAGTAAGCCATATCGAGTTGTGTTCTCATCCATAGAACTTGAGCACAACACAGAATCTGAGACACATACTCGGCCGGTTGAAAGTCAGTGCAATCTTGTTTCTTTGAAGACCGACTACTAACTTTTCACCCAAAATTATGCTCCTCGGATGTACTTTTGCGTAACTTGATCACTGCGTGGTCCGCATCGAAAAGGCTATTAGATCAAATCGGATTCGCCGGATACCAAAGTCCCATGTGAATGGATGTCCGGTACCAAAAGATCCGTTTAACCTCTTTGAGGTGCAGATTCGTAGGCTTTGCACGAAACCGCTGCTAATAAGCAAATAGCAAAATGAATATCACGGTGGGACTAGCGGTGAGGTACATGAGAACCAATCATGCTCCGATATTTCTTTGGATCAATAGGTTTCCCAAACAAATCGGCTCCAATTTTTGGTGAAGTTACCATTGGTGTTCCGCCCGAGTCACAATTATCCATACCATGATTTTTCAAAATCTCAGTTGTGTATTTAGCTTGATTTATAAAAATTCCAGAGGGGAGTGTATTTATTTAAACCAAGAAAATTTTAGTTCCCCATCATGGACATTTCAAATTTGCTTTTCATGAGATTTTCAAAGTGTTTGAAAGATTGGATTAGTGGACCCAAAGATGATGTTGTCCACGTAAATCGAACAATCAAAATGTCGTTTTGCATTTTTGTAAACAAGGTAGGATCGTGTGCCTTTGGTGAAATTGTTTGGATAAGGAAAGAGGATTCGATCATACCACGCTCTCGAGACTTGTTTCAAACCATAGATTGCCTTTTTGAGTGTGTAGACGTAGTCTGGATGTTCCAAGTCGATGAAGCCACGGTGACTCACGATACACTTCTTCTTCGAGTTCCATTCAAAACGCGGTCTTAATGTCCATCGATAAACCGTGATGTTTTGTGAGTGCATAGGCTAAGAATATCTGACTGCTTCATCTAGCTACTGGTGTGAATGACTCTTCAAAGTCTATCCCTTCCTCTTGTCTGTATCCTTTGGCCACAAGATGAGCTTTGTTACGAATGACAGTCATTTCTTCATCCCGTTTGTTCTTCCATAACCATTTAAGATCAATGGCCTGACGTCAATGGGTCTTGGAACCATTCCCAAGATTCATGTAGGCGGTATTGGAAGTTCCTCTGCATTGCTATATCGGGGATATGCCATTGTCTCCCAGATGTTTTCGGTTCAATATTGCTAGTTGAGCAAAGGTAAATGCACAAGTCTGTCGGGGTGGAAAGTTGGCGTCTCGTCTGAATTGGCCTTGAAGGTTCACCAATAACTTGTTCAATTGGGTGGTCTTTTGTCCACTTTAGAGTAGACGGATACCGTTGGTTATCGGTATGAAAAGTTAGATGGTTCTCGTAAGCTTGAGGATGATTCAGCTGATTCCGTAGCAAATGGGTTTTCAAATAAGTGATATCTAACGTTGCATCGTTCGGTTTTGGTTTTGCTCATCAATGCTGGTAGAACGGGTGCAAGAAGCTGAGTAGATGTAGATGATGTTGATGGAGTTGGTGCATTGGTTTCGACCGTTGTAGATACATCTTCTGTTGTTGGTGGTGGATGATTTTGGCTGTGGAATGATGGTTTGATGCATTTCTCGAAGTTCCACCATAGTATTCATCGAACATTAACTCGAAGAAATTCTCCCATTCGGTTCTTCTAGGATTGTCAAAGCGAAGTTGATTGAGCTCTTTGAGGTACGAGTCTGGCGATGTGTCGAGAGATGGCTGTTTAGTCGCGGTTCTAGAAGAGTCTCTCGAAACCATTAGTGAAAGTTCATCAAATTTCACATTCATCGTCTCCATGATCCTCCTAGTTCTTACATTATACACCCTTGTGCCTCGAGTTATCTGAATATCCAATGAAGATTCCAATATCACCTTTAGCTTTCAAGTTACCTAGATCTTCTCGTGGATTTAGGTGGGATAGCACAAGCGCCAAACATTGAAAGTAAGAGATATCGGTTTTCTGTTGTTCACTGGCTCATCAGGGGTTTTATTGAATCTAGGATGGATTAGGGATCGGTTACGAGTGAAACAAGCAGGTAACGCATCAACCCATAGAAATAACGGTGCACTAGAATAGATTAGCATTGTCGAAGCGGCTTCCACAAGAGTTCTATTTCTTCTTTCAACTACCCCATTCTGCTGTGGAGTTCTAACAATTGATGTCGATGTGTAATTCAACATCTTCAAAATAAGCTCTTAACTCCTGATTTTTGAATTGATCGCTTTTGTTCTTACAACCCTTCTGGTTTGAAGAAGTACTTGAATACGTTTGAAAGGTGATGATGATGCACGGTGCTTAGTCTTTTGATCTCGAAACCTAACCCATGTATATCTCGAATAATCATCAGCGATAACAAGAATATACTTTTCCCATTAATGCTTTCAACTCTCATTGGGCCACATAAGTCCATGTGCAACTTATGCAACTTTGCTTCGAACTAGAATGGATTTGGGTTTATATGATGCTCTTTTGCTTTCCTTGTTAGCATGATGGACATAAGTGATCCTTGGTGTATTTGAACTTTGGAAGTCCGTTGATGATGTTGTCTTTGGCAAGATTGTTGATGGTGTCGAAATTGAGATGGGATAACCTTCTATGCTACAACCGGGTGTGTTCCGGATGCTGTGTCATAAGACATATTGGTGATGAAGAGGTCATTTGATTGATGTCGATAGCATACAAGTTTGTATCACGATTCCCAGTTAAAGTTAGTGCCATCCAAGTTTCTAACGAAGCATTTTTCCTAAAAGCAACCTCTAAATCGCATCCAGGCCGTGAAAACAAATTGTGTCCCAACCCCGACGCAAAGTAAACCAGTGATCAAATAATTTCCAAAGGTAGATCTCCATAACCCATGATACTGCACATGATCATTTCCAAAGCGTCGGTTCCATGAATTTCAGACGAAATTGATCGGCGACTTGATTCCGTCATGTGCTTGGAGCAACCCGATTCACGATCCAAAGACAAATTTGATAACGCCGATGCAGAAAAAGAATATTTTGGAAACCGTTGTGATTTTGGTTCCTTTGGGTTAGAGGTAAAGTCGATCACACTTAAGAGGTTTTGCTGGGGAGTTCGTTTATCACTCATTTTACCATTCACAGGTGTGAAAGTTCTACTGGGTTTCCAAATATCATCCCTAAAGTAAGCGCTATGGTTCTTGTCAGTGGTGAAAATCAAGTTTTTTTGCACTAGTCTTCTTACTTGTTTAGCGTAAGATCTTTTGGAGCGTTCTTGAGCTTATCATTCACATTCAGTAAACACAATCATCTTGAACATTAATTAAAGATTTCTTGCAAGTTAAACAAAGAGATTCAACACATGCATTAGACTTATAAGTTTCATAGGTTCATACATTCGGATGAAATGTCTTTCTTATTCTAAAGCGGAAATTCCTAGGGTGTTCTACTTTCTTCTCTTTATTCAAGCTACTACTATCTAGAGGCGATCGAGACTCTATTGTTCCTTGTATTGCTCTTAGACTTTAGTCTGCTGCTCCTAGAGATGCTTTCTAGTCTGTGAAGGTAAGGCACACGCATTTGGATTCACATTTTTATGAAGGGAGGTGGTTTTGACTTTCCTAGTCTCTTTAGAGTGCTTTTCTAAACTTATGTCGTTTGTTCCATATGTTTTAGATGTGGAAGCAGACGCATTAGTGGTACTCATCTTAAAAGGCCAGGTGCTAAAACTTTTGGTTTCTCGATAACCGCTTTTCCTTTATTAACATTTTGTTTAGGTAAAGCGGTGGAGTGGTAGGTTTTGATGAAACATTTTCTCATTGACTTTTGGAGGAGGCATAAAACAGACATTTTGGTTTTGGAAACTGGTTTGGGAACATTGCTCTCTCCTCGGTCAATGGTTTTGTAATCACATATCCAGCCTTTCCTTTTTTGACTTTCGGTGAGCCCTCAAAAGATCATTTTTCGCTTTCATGTCATTGTAGGCACGCTCATCTGACAGGTTTGTCATATTTGCATTCCTCGGTTTTGATCAAGTTGTTTAAAATATGATACATTTTCTTTTTCAAGTTTTTTAAGATCTTTTTCATATTTTGGAAACAATTTGGAGGTCTCGAGCTGGAGTCTTTCATGATCTTCAACGAATATGTTTGCAAAATGATGGACATAATATCGATGAGTCAAAACATCTTGAAGAGAGAATCATTTAAATTTTCCAAAACTTTGATGTGTTCAACACTTTCATTAGCTTGCTTTACCGGGGATTTATGGTCCTTGACAAAGTCGGTATTTCTTTCAAAATGCTTGTTCAAAATGAATTACCCTTGAGTTGATGTTATTCAGCTGAGGGGCAATTTGAGTTTCAAAAACTTTTTCTGTTCATTATCAAAACTATTGAACGGATGTTTGTTGTAATATTGGTTTTAGTTTTAACAGTCTCTTGAAGATCCGCAATTCTAGTTTTCATATTTTCTAAAATACTTGGCATCACTTGTGTTAAAGGATTGTTTGAAGACATTTGTTCAATGTTCGAAAGAGATTTGGAGACAACAAGCTGGTTTTGGCGATTTTGAAACGGTGTTGACTCTTTGTTTGAGACAATTTGTGTGGAAAACGTTGATTGTTCTTTATGAAACAAACGAAATACCATTAATTTTGTTCCATTTGTTATAATCAATTGGTTTGATTTCTGGATGTTTTGTTTCATTTTTGATCTACTCTCCTCAGATAGTTCCAACGTTTCAAGAGAATCATGTACAATTATGGGTGCATGCAATGGTTTTCCATTGTTCAACACATTCCGTTCTTTATGAGCTTTCTTGAGGAAACAAGGAGGTGAGTTACCAAGAGCCATTTTATGCACAGATGAAAATCGGATTTACTTGATTAGAAAGCATCTTGTTTGTTTTAGCGGAATGACCCGTTGTAAGAAGCAAATTTTCCAATTTTTGATAGTTTCATTTTTATCCAGAATTTCATCAAGAAGAGAATCTTCTCGCTTTGAAAAATCAGCAATCAACTATTTCTTCTCTTTTTCAAGATCGAAAAGCGTTTTTTGTCTAGAAAGTTGGTCATTTAGTTTAGAAATTTCCTTGTTTAAAGATTTTATTTTCAAGTTCAAATTCACATCAAGTGTGTCATACTTGATTTGCAATTGTTTTCTCTTAAAACAGAATCTCGATAACCAATTTCTAATTATGATACTTTGTTTGTATGAAATTCAAAGGCTTTGGCGTTCTCCTTGTAACTCTCAAGCTCAGCGGTCAATTTGGCATTCGCGGCCTTCACTCCAGCGATTGACCGTTCTAACTTTCTCAATTTCAATGCCAGATTATTGATTAATGATTCAAAGTAAGCACGTGTTTCCTCATTAGTCTCAGTATTTTGTGCCACACAGCCTCCACTAGGATCCACATCGGAGTTTCAGAGTTAGTATTGCTACAACTTCGGATTGTCCGGATATGTATCGTAAGTAGGTGCTGGCGTCACAGAATGCTGTTCGTCATGAGTAAACACATCAAATATGACATTGTTATAGCATGGATCAATGATTGGTACCTCAGATTTGGCGTCATAGACAGGAGATGCGTCAGTGATGTCGTACTTAGTCTCTTGAAGATTTGCCATGAAGATGCAGTTCGCATTGATTTCCTCGAGGTCTTCCAAATCATCCACAATAGCGAAAAAATCATTTTCCTCAGCACTCAATTGTATCCCCAGCTTGCTTACGTGCTAACAGCATAGCTTTCATGAGAACTCAGCATTCTTCTTGTGTGGCTTAGTGGGTGGTTTCATGCCATGTGACCCACTCCTTGTGTTATAACACTTAACTGATTACCGATTCACATTTCCATAATTCCCAACAAGCTGGGCGCAACATTCCCATTCGATTACCCACCTTGCTCTATTCCCAACATTCGCCCACTCGATTTCCAACATTTTGACCCAGTGATTACCCCGATACGGAACCTCCGATTACCCATCGAAATCCGGTAGCATATCCTGCTGATTCCCAATAACTCCAACCATTTGACCTTGATTACCCATATTCACACGGTACCGCAATTTGCAATTTGCGAGTGTTTGATGAAATCCTTTGGTTGTTGTTAGTTGGTGTGGAATAGCGACTTCTTAATGCTTTACCCAATAAAGATAATGTAGCAAAGCTTCTTCTTGTTCGGGATCGGTGATTCCTTGTTCTCGTATTGTGGATCACTGTTGTCGTTGAATGACTTGTTGTTCTGGTGGATAGAATTGTTGTTGAGGGATAACAGCTTGTGGTTGTGGAATGTATTGTCGCAAGTTGTTGTTGGTGGAAGATGATGAAGCTTGTTGTTGTGTATTCACCGAAGGTTGAGTCCTTGCAATAAGTGCCAAAGGATCATGATTCTTTGCCAATCTTTCTTTCCTGACTTCATTTACTTCATTTTGGTTTTGTTTCAGAAAATCGTTGAGTTGATCAAAGTTCACCTGATGTAAGTCTTTTGTTTGTTGACAATAGTGACATATCGTCCCCATTCTTACGGAAGATTGTTCAGAACTTGATGTTTTGAACGATAGTTAAGGTGCCAGCTTGTTTCTGATAAGCTCATTCATCAAAGTACAAAACCTTCCATAGTAGGATTCAATGGATTCTCTTGGAGTTGAAGTGAACTTTTCCCATTCGATTAGAGCTTGTTCTCCATGTCTTGTTGACCAATTTCTGTTCCATGACAAAGCCGTCTAACACGTTCCCACATATCGTAAGCAGTTTCAACGCTGTCTGGCGACAAAGATGTCTCTTGGTAAAACCAGTTGGACAATATGAATTGCCATGTCATGCGCATCGACTTGTTTCGATCCTCTTGATGTATTTTGATTCGTTTTGAAGACGATAAGATGCTGGGACGGGAGGTGTTGCATCAGGATCTCCAGGGACTTGGACTTGTCGAGGCTTGAAGGGTCCATTCTTAATGGATTGAATCATGAGTTTTCCATTAGGTTTGGTCTTGATGTAACGAAGCATACGACATGTCCATTGAAGATAACCACCTTTTTCCAACATAGGAGGACGGTTTTCGGCACCGGCTGCATGAATGTCTTGTTGAGTTACCATTGATGAAGGCATGTTATGATAAAGTTGATGTAGGATCGATTCAACGATAAAGGAGTTGTGTTTAATAAGATATTGCCGTTTGAAGTTTTTCTGAAAGTCGTACTCGTGAACTTGGTTCTTAGGCCAAAAAACTTTTCTCCCAAAATTTGAAATTCACTATTAAAATCAATTCTAAGGTCGTATGAAAATTTGAGTTATGACAATTTTGACGCCAAATTTGACCGAAAAATTTGAATTTGGGTCCAAAATTTGAATTTTTGACCAAAATTTTCCAAGTTATACCAAAATTTGAATTTTCGCGTAAAATTGAAGGTTTAGTCTCCTCAAAAATTTAAATTTAAATTTGAATTTTTTTTTGAAGAGCTTGGGTGAAGACAGAAGAAGTTACTGAGTAGGATGCTTAGGTAGAGAGATTGTGCTTAGTAGGGAGAACTTCGTAATACCCAAGTTACTGCGTAACAATAGAGTTATCGTAGACTAAAAACTTAAGCGTGAGAATTCTTATGCGTTAGGATTGACTTATGCGTAAGACAAGCTTAAGCGTAAGAAAATACTTATGCGTAAGAAATTATACGCGTAACATTTAGCTTATCGTAAATCTAGGGTTTTGCCCAAAAATCCTTTACACTATCACAGTGTAAAAGATATCCAAAATTCGAAGTGTTCCACACACTTATCCAAGTGAGGAAGCACCGAGTCACCGTATAGCTCGAAGAAACGCACAAAACTCTTATCATTGAAAAAAGGGTTTTGACTTTCTTATGCGTAAAAATAGGGTTTTGACTTACGCAAAAAATTTCCATTGATTCAACCAATTTGATGCACAAACAGCTTCCAAAACACTCAAATAACACAAAAGTGTTGACCTTAATCACCCAAAGTGCTTTTAAGCTTATCGCTAGAAATGAACAACGAACCAAACACGAGTTTAAAAATGAAGAAAAACACGTAAAGCTTCGAACTTTTTGCAAAAAACTAAAACTTTAGCACCAAATCAACCTTACACCACAAGAATCTTGAATTTTTAGGTGCAAAAATTAAAGTTTTAAGCGTGTCAAAGATGTATAACGAGAGCTTTATGCGTACAGTACCAAACTTCAAAACAAACACAAACACTCCTAAACCATTGTTAGGCGATTGATACCAATTGTAGGACCTTAAATATCCCAACCTTATCACACAAATACCATGTTAAGCGTAGAACTCGTTAACACACAAACACAAACTATGCGTGAAGATGAAAGAAATAAAGATGAGAAAGATGGTGACTTGATATATGAATTGTGTATGTGAAGAGAGAAATATGAAAACAATATGTTGTATTGCTCCAAAGAAAACACACACACACACACACTCAAGCACACCCCTCAAATGAGACTTTGAGGGGTTTATATAGTACAAGTGACTTAATGCCCTAAAGGCTTTCTATGGGCTTTCGTGGGCTTGGACATGGGTTGGATTGGATATTTGGCAAGCTTATCATAACTAGTACCCATTTAGCTTAGTTCAATCCACGAGCCCGTTGACTATTCTATCACAATGTCTAACACACGATATAAAGTTCCTAAATGTGAATGACCATCACTTCTAATAAAAACTATTAAGGCTAACAGCACTTAATAAGCTATGGATAAGCTTATAAGAGCTTATGGTAACACTAGTATAAACCAATTAAAGCTTAAAAGTAAACTTGAGGTATTTTTTATTTTTGAGGTATTTTTCTTATTTTTTTTTGTGATTTTCATTGAATAGAACAAATAAGCTAAAACTGAATTGAGATAAGCTAAGGTAATAAACTGAAACACTAATAAGCTTTTTAAAACAATGAAACAGTAATTAAAATGGATGAGAAACAAAAGCTGAGATTACTTCTATTAATGAAACTTGATTACAAAGGAACTTAAATTCAGAAATTACAGAGATGAAAATTAAAAATTAAACATTAATAAACTACTAAATCTCTACTCAAATCCTACATAAAACCACAATATCACAAAATAACCAAAATATCCAAATCCACAATATCTTAAAATTTATTTTATTATCAAAAATTTATTTTTAGGAATTTTATTTTTATTTATTATTATTAGACTTAAGGAATGATAATAAAAATTTATTTTATTATCAAAAATTGATTCGCTCGGGAAACCAATAATAGAAGTGTGTAGTATATGGGTAACTCAAACGTGTTAGGTTTGAGCACCTAGATCGTTCCGAACGAGGGTTGAATGGAATTTTCAACTTACGTCGCGATTATCGGGATTTGAATGGGGAAAAGAGGATAATTTGATGTTTTCTAAACTACGGGGCAAGGGAAGCATAAAAGGGAAATTACACTACGGGGAATCCTAAATAACTCAAACGTAAATAAAATGTAACTACGTCTAATCTAAATCCTAAATATGTTCTAAAATTATTTTTATACTAAAAATGCAATTTAAAACATAATTAAGAATTAAAACTAATTTTTAGGATTTTTCTTGAATTTATTTGAACTAAAAACTAATTTCTAATTTTTAAAATAAAACTAAATTATCAAAAATTATGAAAATAAGTGGGAAAATTATGAAAATATTTTTCAAAATTCTAAAATAACTAAAAACACTTTTCAAAATTGAATTTGTATTTTTCTGAACTTTATTCTATTTTCTACGAATTAAAAACTATTTTAAACTAGTTAAATTGCTAAAAATTACTATTTTAACTAAGAAAATTATGGAAAAATATTTTTTTGGCTTTTTATATTTTTCTTAATCTAGGAAAAATGAAAACATATTTTTTAAAAGCTTTTCTGATTTATTTGTATTAAAAAGTAGTTAAAAAATCTTAAAAACTGATTTTAAATAAGAAAAATAGTAAACAGTACCAGAAAATTATGAAAATTCATAAATAAATATAAAATATTATGGAGAATCTAAGAAAAATGATTAAAGATACTCTAGATCAATGTAGATGCAAGCTACTTTGAAACTGCTATGGAAAAGTTATATGGAAATAAGCTATAAGCTAAACTACTTAACCAGAAGCTACCAGGAACTATTCTAAGCTAAAATCAACTGAAGTGTACCTAAAAAAACTAAGCTCAACTTCTGAATTACGAGCTACAATGATTTGGCTTAATGACTAGTAAAGAAACCAAACAGCCTTAACCACCTACTTCAAGCTAATGCAAAAACTATTCTAATGCACCAAACTAAAAACCAGAAATGTGGAACTCAAGACCACCAAGCTAAGAACTACTAAACCAAATTTCAGGCCCTAACTATCTCTAATGAGCCCCTGTGCCAAGTTCAAGATGGTCTAATCACACTCAGTGTATGATGAGTGTGATCAGGCAAATCAACTCTAATAAAGAGCTTATTGAGTGCTTAAACAGCTTCAAAAATTCCACAAAATTCACTTTTCAAAAATAGACCAGTTATTTTTCCCAAAATCTTAATGATTTTAAACCAGAATTGAAACCATGAAAATTCTACAAACTTTTGCAAAAACCTTATTTTCCACTTTTGACTTTTTATGAGATTTGGAAATGTTGACTTATTTGAGATTTGAAACAAGATTTCTGAATGATTGTTTTATTCTAAGATTAAATAGAACCAGATTAAGCTATATTAACCTATCTTGCTCTTATTTAAAAGCTTATGCAGGGTTGAAAATCACACAGCAGCTGTGAAAATTGAACCGATATTGACTATGTAAAAGATTCAAGAGCAAAGCTTAGATAAATTGACTAGTTTAAGCCTAAATAATACTAAAACAATAACAATTATCCACTGAAAAGACCTTAGTCTCAGATCTAACTCTAAACCCAAACACCAGTTAAGAATCTGAAATGCAAATTTCAAACTACTATTCTATGAATCCAAACCTAACTATCAATAAATCTAAGTTAATCTAACAAAATAACATCTAATTACAGTAACCTAAATCACTAACAACCTCAGATGCTAATACAATCAACTACTGCAAATGAAAACAGGACTAAGATCAATTAAACAGTGATAATGATGAACTTACAGAAGTCCTAGCCACAATGGCTTGCCAAAAATCACAAATAACCACTATCATAAACCTGATTCAACTCAATTCAAATCTAACTTATCCCATATCCAATACCATATCAGCAATCCAAAGAACACATCTGCAGTAGTTTACTTGATTTGACTGTAATGAAATTTATTGAGACTCTTACAGTAGATTATGTGTAATTACTTTAACTAGCTAAAATAAGGTTTTATAAAGTTCAAAACAACAATGACTGAACAGATTAAGATTTTAGAACAATGATACAATATTTTTTATTTTAAAGATATTTTATTATTTTTTTTTGTGATTTTTTTTTTGATAAAATGAAATTATAAACTAGAAATGACTTGAATAAGCTGAAATTTTGATTAATTAAAACTGATAAGCTAATATTAAAGCTAAAAACAGGATTAAAATTGAAAGTGAGAGATTAACTAAAAACAGATTTTATTAATTAAAAGGAGATTACAAAAGACAATTGGAAATATAAAAACACTGAATGAAATTACACTAAACTAAGCTACTCTACTCAGAAAAATTACATGAATACAATGTGAGAAATGGGGTCCTATTTATAGCCAAGCTTGAGCTCTTGGAAGAATCTGGAAGGAGAATTCTGTGCTTTCTCTGAGTGATATCAGCCCTTGGATTCAGTATTACACGTTTCCCATTTGATTTAGACCCTTGGATTAAGTGCCACGTTCTTCTCAGCCAATCAAATCAAAGGAATGCTGTGATGTGACACACGGATTGCCAGCGTGGCATCCGTGTGTCAGTCACGTGTGTCAGATGGAAGTACGAATTTCATTTGCATTTGAGTTGGATTTGGTGAATTGAGCGTGTGAGTTTTTAGGGTTCATGTGGAATATCTGGGTTTTGTTTGGGGATTCTTTTGGTGCCAGTATGTTTTTAATATTATTTTGGTTTTTGTTGACCGAGGTTATTAGTTGACCGGGTATGGATAGTGGGTAAAATGGGTAACCGGGTTTAGGATATTGAACTTGGGCTGTGGGTTTTTGAATTATTTTTGGGCTTAAGGTATAATGGATTGGATTTGGACTAGTGTTAAATCCATGAGCAACCATAAGGACTAAAGATGTAACTTCTAAAATTCCAGGGACCAAGGTTGAAAATTCTGAAAATGATTCAAGGGCTGAATTCGCCAATCTTCAAATAACCAAGGGCTGAATTTGTAAATTTTGAAACTTCAAGGGTATATTCTGCCAATTGATGAAAGTTCAGGGATTCATTCTGACAATTTCAAAGTTGATCATATCTTTCAGAAATCATCTTTTCAGCATGAAATTCTTCACATATGCTCAATTCTGACCTTCCGGCTCAGCTTTAGCACTCTTTATCTCTCGTGCTCGGGTTTTTGACTGATTTGGCTATCTTTTGTGTGTTTTATCATATCCGTACATGCACAAGCACAAACTCAAGAAAACAGCAAATATTAGCAATAAATGGCTCTTTCTTGATTATTTTGGGTCTATTTTGATAAAGAAATGATATGTGTTTTAGCACATATCAAAATACCCCAGACGAGACCACTGTCGTGTCCCCACGCAATGCAATCAACTCACGCTTCTAAAATCAAGGATTTCAATCTCTTTCTACTACACCTATGAAGAAGTAGCAAAGATTCCTCAAAAGAGATTAAGAACCCTTAATTCTAAAAACGCCCCGTTTACCTTTTTATTCACATGTAGATATTACGATTAAGCACATTCCGATTATGAGTGACGGTTTGTTGAACTTTCATGTCGATCAATAACTCCAACATTTTTCAAACGACACGTTAAGATCACGGAGTAGGAAACACAACACAGCGTGAAGTGACCATACTGATAGAATACATCGTCCCTGATTTTCACAAGTCCCCAAACTAAGCGTAAAATCGAAATCATTGTTAAATACGACTTTAGATGCTAACACTACCCATGGAAGTTACTTGTGTAATTACCTTTTGCTCCCATTTTCCTATTTTCCTCTAGATTTTTTTTATTTTTGTGAGAACTGAATTTCTTCTAATTTCTCGTTTCGATAACTTTTATTCTGATAAAGATATAAAGCTAAGTCGCTAATTAGTTATCCATTTTCCGTCGAAAGCCATTGCACACAAGAATGAGGTCCACATCAAGGTCCTAATTTCGCACGATTTAGGGAGATATCTCCCGGATTCAAAGTTTGGCTTAACACTTATTTCAGCACGTTTACATTTTTTGCAATTTAGGCCCTTGGTCTTTTCAACCACTAACTCAACGGGATTACCGTTTTATCAGAAGTCTTATTATGACTTTGGATTTTCCTCAACCTTTTAGAAGTCCATGACAACGGGGGTACCGTCGGACATAGAAAACTTTTTGGCTTTGGATTTTTCAACTTTAATACATTTGGGCTTTAATTCATGTTAATTTTTGTGCCAAACTCCGAATCCTACGGCTTTTATAACAATAGAAACAATAGCAGCAAACTATCATGAATCGGTTGTCTATTACACCGCAACACTGACAGTACCTTGATGTGTACCCAACTCTCATGGGCAAAGATTCTCTAAAGAAGAATAAAGAACTAACTATCGGCAAAAACTCAACATCTCTAATTATTTATTCAACAGATATGGGGTGAAACAATCTTGTGGGAACAAAGAGCCATAAGTACCTTCGATGGGCTCTAAAGAGAACCATCTACTCCACGCTTAGCATCTAAACTCATAAGTAACTCTATCATTCCTCGATCTCCGCAAATTTAAAATCTCAAATAATGAGATCCGCGGATGCTTAGCCGATAATTTTTAGATTATCTATGGTTAAGGGAACAAGCTAGGGCTCAACACGCCTGGTCAAGTCAGAATTCTATTCCTACTCTCACCAGCGGAAAGCAAACAAGGTGTCAAAACATATATTAACTTAGCTAATGCTTCGTCAAATAATCTCAAGTATCGCATTTTTAAAGTCACTTATAAGAAACTCGCAAATTCTTGTTTAAGCTTTGCATATTTAAAATCACTTAGGGAGTCTTGCAAATTCTTGGCCTTTTGAGCTAGAATCGCATTTTATAGCCTCTTGTCTAAGCAATTAGCAAAGGCTATTTCAAGAAAAACGCATATTTAAAGAAACTTCTAAGAGACTAGCAAGAACTTTTCGATCATAAAACTAACAAAAGCTTACAAAAAATTTTAAATTTTCTCATTTTTTTCATAATTTTTTTTTCATTTTCTAAGGAAAAACGGGGTTGCGAGAGTACACGACAAAAAACAAGCAAGTGCGGTCAAATCAAATCGAAGATTACCCACCCCAGACTAAAACAAAACATTGTCCTCAATGTTTAAAGGCAAGGGTATCAACGAAAATCTAAAAGCCGTTTATTAAGTATGCTAAAAGATAAACGTTAGTCGATAAGATTTCGGATATCGGATTTCCATCAGCATCGATCATGAAACTCGAGTGGAGAAAAGACAAACTTCGAGCATGAGAGTCTTCATATCGGGAAATTCCTAGACAAAACATCACAAACAACCAAACACGAGAAATCAAAGAGGCTAACCCCTTCACGTCACTTTATTAGAAAATAGAAAGAAGATAGAGATAAGCATGGGGTGCCTCCCACGGCGCCATCTTGTTTTTTGATTACCGAAGTCGCTAGCGACTCGTCCTCAATTCATTTGTCCTTGGGGAAACAAGCGGAAAGGATACCGGATCAAAGATGGTATCCTCACTCCGGAGGGAAAGAGAATGGGTGGGTTGGGAGGGAAAGAAAATGTCGGGCTCAAGCACAAATGGGATAACATCTCCCAAACTCACAAAAGGTTTAAGAAAGAATGATCCATCATCCGGCGGTTTTGCGGGCGGACGTCGGGATGACGGATCAAAGAGAAACGACTCCATAGAAGAAGGAAGTCCATGGTACAGAGAGGTGTATTTCAAAGGTTCAAACATGAAGGCATCCAAGATAGGATCCTTTTTCCAACTAACTTTTGTTTTATGAATGTCCTCTCCGATGAGTATCCCAGGGTTAAAAATCTTGTCCTCGGTAAGGAAGGAAATCAAAGTATCATCTACGTGAAAATCCTCACGAGAAAAGAAAACACTCTCGGATAAAAAATGTCGTGGGACCTCAGGATCAACAAGTTCATCTGTCGAAAGCTTCACTTCCTTATCTTTCTTCGGGAAAAACGGATCATCGTATTCATTTTCATCATTCTCGGAAGGAATCGAGTCGGTAGGAGCAAGTTCATCGGTGAACTTCTCGAAGTAAATCGACGGATCTTGATACAACAAATATTCAATTTCTCGTAAATCGGCTCTGAAATCAAAGATGTCATCCTCACTTCCCAGTGGAAGAGGGTCCATGCGAGCGAGTTCATCGGCGAACTCCTCGAGAAGGAAATCGATAGAAGAATCCTTGAGCTCGGGCTCCGAAGGATTAGTAGACGGCTTGACTTCTTAATTTTATTTTCTTTTGGAGAGAGTGAAGAGAGCATTTCTTCAATTAAACGAATATCTCCCTCGATGTCAATGTCGGCATTATCAATTTCCGGTGAAACTGAATCACTTTTCAAATAAGCCTCGATTTCTTTCATGATAGAATCATCCTCTTCATATTGAGGGAGGGAAGAGGAAGAATTAAAAATGATTTGTTTAGAAGAATGTTCCATAATTTCAGAAGAAGGAGTGGGATTGCCACTCAAAGAAAACTCGATGTTCTTAAGTTCAACACAACAAACAGAAAGCGGAGGTGGGACAAGTAGTGTGCTCTTAGAGCTAGCATTTTCCACCACAACCGTTGTAGTCTCCTTTTCTAGTTTCTTCTTTTGCTCAGCACGTATCGTCGATAAACTCTTAACCGTAAAACGTGAAAGGCTCGGATCAATTCTCGATGGTTTAGGCCCAACTTTTTGAACTACCAGAGGTTGGACGTTTTTGGTACTTCCGTTATTAGTAGGAATTCCCGGGTCCTTTGTCACCTTGGTGTCATTAATTTTGGCCACATCATATTGGTCGGTTAGAGATTGAGAAGTATGGTTAACGTTAAATGTGACGGCTTCTTTTCCTACTAGTAAAGTGATCTCTCCCTCATAAACATCAATTAACGCATGGCCAGTCCTTAAGAAACTTCTGCCGAAAATTAGGGGTACTCGAGGATCAGCATCAAAATCAACGACAACAAAATCTGTGGGGAAATCGAACTCCCCCACTTTAACAAAGACATCCTCGGCTATACCCTTTGGTTTCGTACTAGTTCGTTCGGCTAGCTCGAGGTTCATACACGTTGAGGTAAGTGGGGGCAATGAAAGCTTTTCGTATATTGATTTCGGCATCAAATTGATACTCGCGCCTAGATCGGTCAAGTTGAGGAATAATTCCTTGAAAATGCGACGGAATGAGAAATTTGCCGGGGTCACCTAACTTTTCGGGAAGTTTCTTGAGAATAACCGCCGAACAATTCTCATTCAAAGATGTCGTAGCAAGCTCATATAACTTTTCCTTTTTCGAAAGCAATCCCTTAATCGTAGAAGCAAGTTTAGGCATCAAGAGAAGGGCATCCAAAAGCCCGATCTCCACATTCAAGTCTTTGAAGATTTGGAAAAACGTTTCCATTTGATGATTAGATTTTTCACGAAGCATTTGATCTTTAAGGCGAGGCGGATATGGGATGACGGTTTTGGATTAGCTTTCTTCACATTAACGGGAGCATCTTCGGCTCGAGAATCTTGGACAACCGTGGGTTAGACATTCTCGTACTCCCTTATTAGTAGGAAGCATTGGGTCCTTTGTCACCCCGGTCTCACGGTCTACCACACGAGACGGAGAAGAAGAAATAGTGGTAGGAGCCGTGGGTCCATCGTAAGCAACACCACTTCGGGTAGTGATCGCTTTCATGTCACATCTCGGGTAAGGAATCGTATTACTTGGAAGAGAACCGGAACCCGAGGGTTGAGAATAAGAAGTAGAAGGTTGATTGGCTTGAAAGAAACTAGCCATCATATTCCTCATTTCAGTCATCTGCTTGTTACTCGTAGCAAATTCATTCCTGATGCTGGGGATTTGAGTTTGTAAACTTTTAATGGTGTTATCGGAGTTCTTCATGTAAGTTAGAAACTCGTTGTTCGGAGCGACTTGATGAGGTGGTTGATAAGGTGCTTGAGAATGAGAAGGTTGTTGATATTGTTGTTGAGGAGGTGGTGGTTGTTGGTAAACTTGAGGTGGAGGAGCTTGGTAGTGTTGATTACCATGATTAGCTACTCGGTTTTGATTGTTGTTACCATTGAAACGGTTTTGATTATGGTTTTGGTGTTGAGGTTGGTTGAAACCGGGAGGTTCGAGATAATTGTTTGAGCGGTAGCTAAGAAGATTTCAATCTCCTTGCGGTTGATTGTAGTTTCTCAAGACATAAAGATTCTCATGCGTAGCCACCGACGGCCGGGGCACTCGGAATAAGAATGTGGACCTCCACAAATCTCACAAGTCGGTTGAACCGCTTTCACTTGTTGATGTTGATTCTGATTATTCATTTGATGTATCCTTAAAATATCGTCCATCTTTTGTTCGAACGGCTATTTCGAGAAGAAGACGTATTTGATCGAGATGATTCACCCCTTTCGGCGGTAGAATCCCAATAATTGTGATGGGCGGTCATGTTCTCAATATGATCGTAACATTCCTCATGACGTCTTTTCATGAAAGTTCCACCGGCAGCAGCATTGATTGTTTCACGGTGTCTCAATGTCAAACCATTATAAAACGTATCAATTTGAGTGACAAGCAACATGTTACGATTCGGACATCGATCTATAGCAAGCTTATAACGTTCCCATGCTTCAAACAAAGATTCGTCGGGATATTGTCGAAAATTACTGATATCGTTTCTCAACTTCGTCACCATCGACGGTGGAAAATACTTTGCCAGAAACTTAGAAACCATTTCTTCAAACGTATGAATCGAATTTTTCGGGAGTCGATCAAACCAAGAAGTAACATGATGAGTCAAAGAGTATGGGAAAAGATATAGACGAAGGGCGTCATCGGAGACCCCATTTTGTTTCATGCTCGAGTAGCGTTAGAAATTTATCAAGATGCTTGTTAGCATCTTCATCAGTAAACCATGAAATTGACAATGTTTTTACTTGTTCTATCATATGATTTTTCAAGTGAAATCGGTAGCTTGAAAATTAGTCGGTGCAATGGGTCCTCCCCTCCCGTACATGGTTGGTTGACATAGCTCCTCCATAGTTCGGAGATCGGGAGCTACATTTTGATTAACGGGAGGAGGATTAGGACCGGGAACGGGTGGTACTTGATTAGCGACCATATTACGTAACTTCGGGTATGTTTCGATTCACAAGTCGTCGGATCGAGGCGAAGCGCATGCACTAAATTCAAAATCCAAAAATCAAAGTGAAAATAATTTTGAAAAAGGAAAATCTTTTTGGTTTTTATATCTAGAAAACTTTTAAAAACACAATCTTTTGTAACCTTTCGTCAACCGTGCTCGGTAGCTCCCAAAAGTACTGTGGCGAACGAAGAGTGGATCGTTCTTCACTCTGCAATTAATGTCAAGACTTCCGTTTACCCCGTGTATAGGTTGTACTTCGAGGTGAGCCGCGTAACAATTGCGTTCGGTTTGTTTTGTTGGTTTTAACTTTTATGGTTTTGTAAACACTCTAGGAAGAATGTTTTGGTGTTTTAAGATGATTTTGGTTTTTGAAAAGTTATATTTACAAAATGACGGTAACTTCACTGGGAAGGATCTTCAAATGCACGCGATTCGAGGCGAAATACTAAAACTCACTACAAGCCCTCCCGCAGCGCCAAAAATTGATTCGCTCGGGAAACCAATAATAGAAGTGTGTAGTATATGGGTAACTCAAACGTGTTAGGTTTGAGCACCGAGATCGTTCCGAACGAGGGTTGAATGGAATTTTCAACTCACGTCGCGATTATCGGGATTTGAATGGGAAAAGGGGATAATTTGATGTTTTCTAAACTACGGGGCAAGGGAAGCATAAAAGGGAAATTACACTACGGGGAATCCGAAATACGCGAATAAAACTCAAACGTAAATAAAATGCAACTACGTCTAATCTAAATCCTAAATATGATCTAAAATTATTTTTATACTAAAAATGCAATTTAAAACTTAATTAAGAATTAAAACTAATTTTTAGGATTTTTCTTGAATTTATTTGAATAAAAAACGACTAAAATTTATTTATGAAAATTTGATTCATTTAAATACTGTTTATGATTTTCAAATTTTGTTTATTTTGAAATAAGCTAATGGAAATTTGATAATGAAAATTACTTAATATTGTGGTATTTGGTATGTGCTAAAACACATACCTTTTCATTATCAAAATGGAGCCAAAATAACCAAGAAAAAGCCGTTTATTGCTAATATTTGTTGTTTTCTTGAGTTTGTGCATGTGCAGGTACGGATATGTCAAAACGCGCAAAAGATAACCAAATCAGACAAAAACCCGAGCACGAGAGATAAAGAGTGCTAAAGCTGAGCCTGAAGGTCAGAATTGAGCATCTGTGAAGATTTTTATGCTGTGAGGATGATTTTTGAAAGATATGATCAAGTTTACAGAATTGTCAGAATCAGTCCCTGAACTTTCATAAATTGGCAGTATCTATCCCTGAGTTTCATAAATGGGAAAATTGGCCCTTGGTTTATTTGAGAATGATAAGAATGAAAAATAGTTTCATAATTTTCTCCTTTAGTTTCATAATTTTTAGTATTTTAAATTTGTTTTAAAAGTTAAATATTAGTTTTTAATTCAAATAAATTTCAGAAAAATCATAAAAATTAGTTTTAAATCTTAGTTAAGTTTTAATTTGCATTTTTAGTTTAAAAGTAATTTTAGATAATTTTTAGGATTTAGATTAGACTTAGTTGCATTTAATTCGTATTAGTTTAATTCACGTATTTAGGATTCCCCGTAGTATAATTTCCCTTTTATGCTTTCCCATTTCCCGTAGTTTAGATAAAATCAAAATCATCAATCCAAAACATCGCGCATTTTAATAACGAACCAATAACGACGTTCCCCATTCACTCCTCGTTGGGAAACGACTCGGATTTCCTAATCCGTATCACTATCACTCACGAGATTTGATTCACTATCCTTTTTCCTAAAGGGATTTTAAATCATTCCTTGTGGTTATTTTTGATATCGATATTGTGGTTTTATCCATACACACACACCCCTAAGCCTACAACGACTTCAAAAATCCTAAATTTTTTCAAATTTTTCTAAATAATAAAATATAATGGTTTTATCCCCGGCAACGGCGCAAAAATTTGATTCGTTGTAGGTTTAGGGGTGTGTGTGTATGGATAAAACTACAATATCGATATCAAAAATAACCACAAGGAATGATTTAAAATCCCTTTAGGAAAAAGGATAATGAATCAAATCCCGTAAGTGATAGTGATACGGATTAGGAAATCCGAGTCGTGTCTCAACGAGGTGTGAATGGGCAACGTCGTTATTGGTTTGTTATTAAAATGCTCGATGTTTTGGATTGATGATTTTGTTTTTATCTAAACTACGGGAAATGGGAAAGCATAAATGGGAAATTACACTACGGGGAAACCTAAATACGCAAATTTAAAGTAAAACGTAAATAAAATGCAACTAAATCTAACCTAAGTCCTAAATATGATCTAAAATTATTTTTAAACTAATAATGCAATTAAAAACTTAACTAAGATTTAAAACTAATTTTTATGATTTTTCTTTTCTTTATTTGAATTAGAAACTAATTTTTAACTTTTAAAACTAATTTAAAATACTAAAAATTATGAAAATTAAAGGGAAAATTATGAAAGTATTTTTTTTTAAATCTAAAATAACTCAAAAGACTTTTCAAAACTGATTTTGTATTTTTCTAAACTTTTTTCTAATTTCTATGAATTAAAAACTATTTTAAACTAATTAAATGGCTAAAAATTTCAAATATTACTAGGAAAAATCTGGAAAAATTATTTTTTTGCTTTTTATATTTATCTTAATCTATAAAAATTGAAAACTTATTTTTTTGAAGCTTTTCTGATTTATTTGTATTAAAAGCTATTTAAAAAGTCTTAAAAACTGATTAAAATTAAGAAAAATAGCAAACAGTAATGGAAACATCTGAAAAATTCAGGAAAAGTCTAAAATTATATTCTAAGTCTATAAAAAATATTAAATCTTATGCTTATGCGTGAGAAAATGAAGTTGTAATGCAACTGACTTGAAAATAAACACTTAAAATAAGCTAATAAGCACTAGAGGGTACCAAACGATTACAGAAGCAAACTTATGCTATAATAACTCAAATTAAGCTAAATCCAACTAGTCTTATCCTCTAATGAGCAATCTACAAAGGCTTTGATCTAATAAACCACTTAATCCAAACAGCCTATCTGTTTACTTTTAAGCTAAAGTACCAGCTTATTCAATAAGCTAATGTGAAAACCAAAACTGTGAACTTCAAGAACACCAAGCAATCAACAGCCAATTAAATTTTTAGACCCTGATGAGCTAAGATTGAGACTAGGTGATAACTGCAAGCAGCCTGGTTCACAACTCAGTTTTAGCTGAGTGTGAACAGGGCATATCAGCTCTAAAGTAGAGCTGATTTAGAGCTGTTAAAGGCTTCTAAAAAATTTAACAAAAATCAGTTTTGAAAACACCACCAACTGAACTTTAAAATCCCAAAATATCACTTAATTTGAACCAAAAATGAATCAATGAAAATTCCACGAAGTTTTGCTCAAACCCAGTTTTTCACTTTTGACTATTTTGACAGATTTGTATATTTTGACTTAAATGAACTTTGAACCATTGATTCTTAATTAAAGTGATGTTTAATGATGGAATTATCCTAATGCAAGCTTGTTTTACTGATTTTAAAAGTAAATGTAAAGTCTAAGCTTCTGATTCAAACTGAAATGAACAAGAGAACTGATTAAATTTGATTTTGACTTTATCTGATCTAAAGTGCAAATTAATGACTGAATTGAGTTCAACTAACCTAAATGCAACTAACACAGCAAAGTTTAACCACTGATAAACACTATGATCCAAATTACAGTTTCAACCAAACACTAGTTTCTATAACTAAAGAGCAATATGTAAACTACTTAACAGCCTAGATCTACTATATTAATAAACACTTAAATGCAATAATCTATACCACAATTATCCTCATAATTCAACTAATGCACACTATATCAGATTTAAACAATAACAACAATATTACTCAATTCTAAGCAAAGTTTAAAAAGGTTTTTAGAACTTACAAGTGGTCCAACTACTATGGTTTGCAACCGAGATCAAATTACCACTAACCTAAACCTGTAATTCAACCCAAAGTAACTATTATCAACCCATATCCATGACTTCAACAGCAATTCAGAACCATCATATCAGTACTGCAGATTTGATCTTATTTGACTGTTGTGAGATTTAAAAGTGAATTGAGATTGAAATGGAGTTAAGCTCACTAAAAGCTATAAGAAGCTTAAGTGAGTTTAAGGAAACAGTAGCTAATCTTTTGATAAGCTTAAAAGAAGCTTGAGAGATTTTTTATTTTATTTTTCAACTATTTTTTTTTTTTTGATTTTTTTTTTTTGATTAATGATAAGAAACAAACTGAAATTACTTTGAAATAAGCTAATATGATTCAAACAACAGTAATAAGCTGAAATTTAGAACATCAAATACTTTAACAAAAATTAATAAGGAAAGCTGAATTTTATTAAAACTTCTAAAATGAAAGTACAAAGCTGGAAATTACTTAAAACATAAAAACTGAAATGAAAATACAATTATTCTACTGAAAAAAAGTCCTAAAACACAATATCTTATTATGTTTATGTTTACTGAAATAATTTTATGTTTATTTAGTATGTTTAGAAAAATTTGATTCATTATATAATGAAAATACAATCAACTACTGCAAATGAAAATTTTGAATTTATTAAAAATTATGAATTTATGTTAATCGATATTTTATTAAAATTAAAATACTAAAATAAACAGTATATTTTATGATTAGGTTTATGATAGTGGTTATTTGTGATTTTTGGCAAGCCATTGTGGCTAGGACTTCTGTAAGTTCATCATTATCACTGTTTAATTGATCTTAGTCCTGTTTTCATTTGCAGTAGTTGATTGTATTAGCATCTGAGGTTGTTAGTGATTTAGGTTACTGTAATTAGATGTTATTTGGTTAGATTATGTTGAAAATCTAAAATATTATGGAGAATGTGGAGTTTGTTAGACTCCTTGAGATCGTTTTGAGCCTCTAGGGTTTAACAATAACAATGATTATAAACATTATACGCAGCGGAATTAAACAAACTTAATTATTATTGACACAAGGTTTTACTTTCACCCAATCTCCTCCAAATATTATTTGATCAGAATAATACGTGTTACCTAACTGTAACAGGGATCTAAGACACCTTAGATCTTGGAGGTAAACAACTAACCTAGACGTTTACAATAAACTACACGTCTAGGTTACACACACACACACCTTTAGACTACATTATGGAAGACATATATATCAAACCTACACCCCATGTCCTCTTTATATACTAGAGGATTAGGTTTACAAAATACTACGAAGGACTAAATAATAAATATTCTTTTGCAAACAAGTCCTTCCATCTTTTTGTAGATTTCTTCTTTGTCTCTTTAAGTCCCTTTGTTTCATTCTTGTATTTATTTTGTCTCATCAAATCCAAGGAACCTAAAACCCAACAATCTTCCCTTATTTGATGATGACAAAACAAACAAAGTTGTGTACGAACTTCCCTAGACGAAGTAGCAGAAGTTGAGATGTAAACATCTCTTTGAATAAAACAAATCTTGTCTTCCTTGTCTTCCCCTTAATCCATGCCATGCTACTCCAATATTTCTTCCCTTTTTTGTTATCAACAAATAGAGAATATAAGCAGTAGAAACTTCCTCTTGAGTGATGCATGAAAATGATTCTTCAGTAAGCTCTATGTAATGATCACTTGTGAAGAAAACCAAATATAACAAACTTGATAAAGAAGTAGAATAACCCAATCTTGTGTCTTATGTCTTGTTTATCCACGTGACTCCAAACTTATACTAACACCATATAAGTAGACCGCAATCTCTTGACAATAATCACTGAGCACAATAACGTCACTCCTTAAAGTGTTATGTCAATTCTTCGTCACAATCACTGAAGCACGAACAAGTTATCTCTAAAGTGTAACACCCACTTTGAGATATGATAATATCACGAATCAGGGTAACTCAACTACAATATCAAATAGGTTATGATCAATCATCTTCGTAATCACCTATTCAATAAATCCCAAAAACGAGCATTTTAAAACCTTTAAGAACAAATTACCTAAAAACCTCCTGTGTGTGAACCAATAATCCATGTGTGTGTCACCAAAAATCTCAGTACCAAAAACATGTACAGCTTCCCCTCAATTCCAAAACCTCATCAGCATAAATGAATAATGCAAGAAACACCAGCAGTGGAATTGAGATAACACTAGCAGTGGTTTCGAGAAAACACTAGGAGTAGTTTCGAGAAAAACACTAGAAGTGGTTTCAGAAAAACACTATCCGTGGTTGCAGAAGTGGTTTGAAAAACACTATCCGTGGTTTCAAAAGTGGTTTCGAGAAAACACTATCAGTGGTTTCAGAAGTGATTGCGAAAACACTATCGGTGGTTTCGAAGTGGTTTCGAGAAAACACTATCGGTGGTTTCAAAAACACTAGAAGTGGTTTCGTAAAAACACTAGAAAAGCTGCTTTTAACCATGAATCATAAACACCACACAATGTATAAACAACCTCCATCAAGAATTAGAACAAGTAACACAAATTCAAGAAGTTGAATATGCATGAAAACCCAAAAATTCGAATTATTAAACCAGTTTCTGCAGCCAACTTCGACATTGAATAACTTTTGATAGAGAGCTTAGATCAACAATCCCTTCGGTGAAAAGTTAGATGAATATATACAGAACGTCCACTGAATATTTCGTTATGATCCAACGGTTAACGAAAAAGTTATCGCGTTTTTAAAACTGTACTGCAAAAAAATACGAGAATTTTCAGATTCATAGTTTTTCTTCTTTTCGCCATTCTTCGACCAATAAAACCTTGTGAATCCCTAGGTAACGAGCTCCCCAAGCTCTGATACCAATTGTTGATCCTAGTTAAGCAAACGATCTAATATAGAAACTGACTTAGAATAACAACTTATTAAGTATTATGCGGAATTTAACACTTAACCTTAAGAAGAAGAACAGTTAACATTCAACACCTCAATATTATTTATTAATACGAATACTCTTACAGTATTAGGGTTTTTCAACCTTGAAGTGTATCGACCTTTAGATATAAAACTTGTGTATTTCTAATCTAACCTAGGACCTCCTTTTATAGACTAAAGAGTCCTTTACATAATACAATACGTAACCTACAAGATAAATATCTTTTCCATATTTATCTTAATACAATAAACTAACCAACTATACAAAACACTAGCAGTGGTTACAATATATCATCCGTGGTTACACATTACTACTAGCCGTGGTTGTCTTTTTCAATGGTTACATACTTCTGTCCGTGGTTATATCAAACCTGTCCGTGGTTCCATTACTTAAAGTAATTCATGATTCAAGGAACCAAAAACCCAACAATCCTTCCCTAAACTTGATACATTCCAACAGAATTCTCAAGTTTCCTTTAAGCTCAAAACATCTGAAATGGAGGATGTAGCCAAACACTTATGAGATTTAAGAATTTTCTCATATTTCTTCAACAAATCATATGCTTGACCATCATAGGGTAACAGCATCTTGATAATACCAGGTTTCAACATCCGAACAATAATTTCTGGATACTTATTCAACTGAGGATATTCACCTTCTACAAGCATGTGAATAATTTTTCCCGAAACAGTTAAAACATGAACTCCACAAGTTTGATATAAAAACCATCTTGTTACAATACCATTGTAGAGTCCTTTCCATTCAGGTTCATCATGAGTTGGTTCAAATAAAATCTTCAAATTATAATAGACCAGTCTCTCATGATAATCAGTTGGATGAACTTCACCAAACTTATTCTTGTAAAGTCTCCAAAGATCCATCAAATCATCCCTTTCAAAATTCTGAAGCATTTGTGAAAATTTATTATACTCATAAACTTCATTGTTGAGTCTTTGAATTTTCCAAACTCCTTCACTTCCATCATTAAGCATAAACTCATAAGAAACAATTTGATTAACATCTGCAACTTCTTTAAATCTTTTGGAATCGATGTCTCACGGAATCTCATATTTTCTCTTTCTTTTACTTTGCATCCACTCATCATGCTTCTTAATCCACTCTTCTTCCTTCTCAGAATTCATTGGACAGGAATCATCATGATTAATCTTCATACATCTTTCATAAATCTCAAGAATTCTTTCAAATGAACATTTACTAAGATTTTCAGAAATGTGAATGCATGAATTCTTAATAATTTTCATTAATACATTTCTCATCTGTGCCATTGAAAGAGGTTTCTTTCTTATAACTTGCTTCCTTTCATTACCAACCTTTCTTGTCCATTCACCTAAAAGCCTAGCTTTTTCCTTATCATCCAACAAATTCCATTCTTGTGCAGTATATTCATCATTTATTTGTTGAGAAGCATGAAGAAAGTTTTGTGATTCATACCATATAGCTAACATTCTCTGACTAGCTTCCTCTTCTTTCTGCTTTCTTTTCTCTAAGGCTTCTTGTTCTTTAGCAACCATATTTTTAACAAACTCTGCATCATAAGCTTCTTGTTCTGCTTTAGATTTAAACTTCAACTCTGGTACTGCAACCCCTTTACCTTTTCCAACATCAGATTAAACCACCTTCTTCTTCAGAGGTTCACCAATAACTAAAGTTTTTCCTCTGGGTTTGGGTTTAGTTGCAGTAGTTTGAACAGATATCACAGGTGTAGAAATAGATGAAGTTTTGCTTAGATTTATCAATGTACTAGCAACTTCTTTCTCAACTTCTTTAGACTTAGGTTGTGATACAGAGAGAGTTGTGACAATAGTGGAAGTGGTTATAATAGCAGTGGGTATGATTGTAGTGATTATAGTTGCCATGTCTGTTACAGCATCAGTGGTTAGAAGTGTACTAACCGTGGTTTCAGACATACCATCAGTGTTTGTGTTATGTACTACATCCTCTATAATTTTCTTCACATTTTCAAGAACTGCCTCATTCCCATCTTTATCAGATACCAAAAATGTTTGATCTCCACTATCAACATCTTCTTCCATAGATACATTAACATCCTCCCCTGAATTCTTTCCTTCACTCCTCCCCTGTTTGGATACATCCTCCATATTCAGAGCTGGAGAGGAGTCCACCTTCTTATTCCGTAGCTTCCTCAAAGCAGCAAGCCCAGGCCTTTTATCTTCTCCAAAACCAAAACCACTGTGCTTGCGCCGAATATCCTTTTCATGAAACCCAGCCAATTCCTTGAGATTAGAGATCGTCTCCTCCATCTTAGTACATTGAGCCGTCAATTCATTTAAGCGTTCAAGAATATCCTCCCCACTTCACTGTGGGAACTGGTCCGAGAGGTGGTTCATTGGAAAAGTCAGCATGTACAAACTCAGAATCCGTCAATTCATGTTCAGGTTCCAACCTATCCTCATCACTTCGGGCTGTGTTAACTGCTCCGAGAGGTGAATCCTTGGATATAGAAAACATAGCATCAGACCGAGCCTGAACATCTATGCACCCTGTATTAGCCAAGTGGCTAGAGATTCCTCCACCTATGTTAAGTTCCAAGGAACTCTCCACATTAGAAGTTGCCAATGGTTGGGTCTTATTTATGTTTCCACTATCCTGACCAGCATCTAAGCATGTATCAGTAGTGGAAGCCCTTCCAATCATGTCACCTTCATCACCTGTGACAGCCTCATGAGCAACACCACTAGCACTAGCCTGAGGTAGCTCAGTGCCCTTCAATCTCCTAGTGAAAACAATGGTTGTATCAGTGGTTTGAGATTGACTAGAAATGGGTTGAGATACACTATCAGCGATTCAGGTATTCTATCGGGATTAGAGTTGCATGAGCAGTGGTTTCAGGTGGTGCAGAATCCTCATCAGACTCATGATCAGTGGACAAAGTAATCATATGAGGAAATAAAGGAACATCTATAATGTTTACATTTTGTGGGTGATTCCTCATATGTGCAAAAACCTTAGGAAGCATATGATGTACTTCATACTCTTGAGTATGCTCAACAAGCTCCTCTATTTGACTTTCCACAATCAACTGAACAAACCTAGGATACAAATAGTATTTACCCTTTTTCCTAATGTTTTGAACTAGCCCTTCATAGATCATCCTAGACCAATTGAACTTTCTTCCATCAGACATACAAATAATAGCATAGCAATTTTTGAAGGAAAGTCATTAAAACCTGTGGTCTTATTACTCATACACATCAATAAGGTGTGAATAAGAAACTTCCATTGTTTTGAAAAGAAACTCTTAAAATACTGTACCTTATCACCTCTGTGGGTATAACCCAATCTTTCCAAACCATTAACAATCTCAACATCTGAAAGATTATCAACACCATCAGCATCATCAAGCTTTAAAACATCCCTAATGATCTCCTTAGAAACAGAAATAGCCTTCTCATCCACAACAGTGCTAAACACTTCTACTCCATCAACCTTTTCAAGCTTAGCATTCCTCCAGAACTGATGTATGTAGGCTTTAAAATGGTTGGTGTAATGTTAAGGCATAGTGAATAGGACTGTGAACAAGGAAATCAATCATTTGATGAAACCCTTCAGATTGATCATTCTTTGTGAGAATAGCAACAAGGTTATGTGAAGTAGAATACTTGTCAGCCATTGTGATAAATGAAGGTTATGATGTGGGTTTTTTGAATTATGCAAAGATAAGTGATTAAGGTTAGTGAGAGCGCCAATAGAAGTGGTTTTAAGATCAAATAAATGATCCATCCGTGATTTGGGGGAAATAATATACTTTTGCAAAAGTTACCAAGCAGCCCCTGTACTATCCAAAACTAGACTCCATGCTATCCGCGGTTCCAGAACTACTATCTGCGGTTGCAACATACCATCAGCAGATACATTGGATCACTTAGTCCAAATGCCACATATCCTCCATCAAAAGCTTCAAAATCTTCCAGGTTGCTCCCATCCCAAGTCATGTGCCCAGAGCAACCACTATCAAAAACTTCTTTGCCTTTTAGCTCATCTTGTAGATTGCCCTGCACATGAAATTAAACAGATTAGTTCATTTTATGGACCCAAGCCAATCTTGACTTGGAGTCCGCATACGTGCATCAATATAATCAAATTTGTTTAGGTCCATTGATGCACAGTTGACATGATTTAAAACCTTGGTCTTAGGTTTCCATTGCCAACTAGCTGAGGCCTTTACAGCATAAAAATGATTTCCAACCACTGTATCAGTTATCACCTTTGGAATTTTTAAAACTTCTTTATCTGTGGTGATTTTTGGCTTATCAGTGGTTTGATTTTGCTTAGCCGTGTTTACACTTTGCTTAGCAGTGGTTGGAACCCATTTGGGAGAGGCAGTGACAATTGATTTTGTAGTCCCATTCCTTATTAACACTGCTGTTGGATTCATGTGTTTATTAGGATGAGGGTTTGTTTTCTTTGAAAAGTTTTGGTGATTTACCCTCCTCCAATGATTCCACACTTGTGGTCTATTTTTATAACAATTTCTCTGTAAGTGCTCAAAACTACCACAAATATAACAAGCTTTCTTGACACATTGAAACTCATTACCTAACCTATTGGATATGAGACCATTAAAGTTTCTTTGATTGCCCCTAGGTATATATCGTTTCATTTGTTCCCTAGGTACTTCCTTGTATTCTACCACTTTCTTAGTTATTTGAGCTCCAAATCTAGGTACAAGGTTAGCTTGTCTAGTATCAACTTGCTTAATAGGTTCTAACTTTTCAGGTTGTGTTGATACTTTACTATCTTCCTCGAATCGATTCCCTATCTTCAATGATGGGAGCATCAGATGACGTATCAGAACTTATCTTAGGTGTCTCAGTCTTACTTATTCCTTCAACAAGTTTGTTAAAACTGAATTCACTACTAAATGACAGTTCTTTAGCCGGTGGTGCATGTTGCATAAGAGTGGGTGGTGGCATATTGTTGTATCCTATCCCAGAACCCTTTTTCATTAGATGACACTCTATAGATTTATGAACGGATCGAAGCAAATTGTGTTTTAGCTACCCTAACAACATGTTTTTCTTTTTCATCTAGGGTCTTTTGTTTTTCACTTTACGCTAGTTCAAGTTTCTCTTTAAGCATTTTAATCTCTCTATTTTTAAGATCAATTTCACCACCTAATATATTGATCTTATCTACATACTCAAACTCACATTTAATACAGTATCTAAGCTTCTCTTCCACACTCTTTAGACCAACTCTATAACCTAAGTTATCCATAGTTAGTCTTTCTACTTCTTTCCTCATACTCTCAGTGATAGCCTTTTGAGATTCTAAGTTATCATTACATGATTTAAAAGAACAAGTAGACTCATTAGATACCTCAGAATCTGAACCAGAAGATGAAGCATAAGCCATAAGAGCAAATTTATGCTCTTTTGAAGCTTCACTAGCAAGAAAAGCTGCATTGGGTCCTTCTTCAATCTGATCACTCCAATCATAATCACCAAGACCATCTTGAGCCACCAATGCTGAAGAAGGAGCAGACTCTTCATTGATCTTCTTAACACCTTCAATCCTCTTAGGAGCTCGACATTCCCTTGCAAAGTGACCCTTCTTCTTGTAGTTAAAGCACTCCATCTTGCTTTTGTCGAACCCTGCTCTCCTTTGACCATCAGACTTAACTTGTCTTCCGGTCCTCCTCGAAACTTCCTTGCTTGGAGAGTTAACATTGCCATTTGCCATTGAAGATTAATCTCTTCCAGATCATCAGGATCAATTTGATCCGGATCTTGATTCAACACAGTAACACTAGTAGTTAAATCAGCCAGAAAAGCACAAATTGCACCATCACTGACATTATCACTAATAGTGGTATTGTTTGCAATAGCCGTGGTTATACCATAGGCGGCAGTGGATACATCTTGTGGGCTCTTGTGATTAGTGGATACAAAAGCAATGTTTTGATTAGCCGAAGATGCATTAGCAAAGTTATTCTCAGACTCATAAACCTTCAAGTTGTTGAAGAGATTATACAGAGTCATCTTAGGAAAGTCCTCCTTATTCCTCCACACAATTGTATGAATAGCCCATTCAGATGATAGACTCCTAATGAACTTCAAATTTATATCTTCTTGAAGAACCTTATAATCTACAGACTTCAGTTGGTGATTAGTTTTGAAGTCTATTGTATGTGCCATCAATCTTTTCTCCACTGAGAGCAGTGAAGGTTTCAAATTGATGCTCGAGCATATTCATCTTGGACTTCTTAGTAGCTTCATTGCCAGCAAACCTTGTCTCAAGAGCATCCAATAACTCTTTAGCGACTCGTATTGTTCAAAATCCAAAGCATAGTCATTGGGTATTCCCATGGAGAGAATACTGTGAGCCTTGATCTCCAGCTTTCTCTTAGCCTTATCAATTTCACTAACAATGGTAATTTCTTTGCCATCCTCACCCTTCTTAGGAAGAGTGTCTCCCTTTTCAACGACATCCCAGAGAGCATAATCAATCATGCGAATGTATTGCCTCATTCGCATTCTCCAGATTTGATACTCACCATGCTTGAGCATGGGTACATTTGAAGCAGTCACCATGTGAGTTTCGTCAGACATCTTATCTTCCTTGAACAAAACTTAACTTAACCTGGCTCTGATACCAATTGTGGAGTTTGTTAGACTCCTTGAGATCGTTTTGAGCCTCTAGGGTTTAACAATAACAATGATTATAAACATTATACGCAGCGGAATTAAACAAACTTAATTATTATTGACACAAGGTTTTACTTTCACCCAATCTCCTCCAAATATTATTTGATCAGAATAATACGTGTTACCTAACTATAACAGGGATCTAAGACACCTTAGATCTTGGAGGTAAACAACTAACCTAGACGTTTACAATAAACTACACGTCTAGGTTACACACACACAAACCTTTAGACTACATTATGGAAGACATATATATCAAACCTACACCCCATGTCCTCTTTATATACTAGAGGATTAGGGTTTACAAAATACTACGAAGGACTAAATAATAAATATTCTTTTGCAAACAAGTCCTTCCATCTTTTTGTAGATTTCTTCTTTGTCTCTTTAAGTCCCTTTGTTTCATTCTTGTATTTATTTTGTCTCATCAAATCCAAGAAACCTAAAACCCAACAGAGAATCTAAGAAAAATGATTAAAGATACTCTAGATCAATGTAGATGCAAGCTACTTTGAAACTGCTATGGAAAAGTTATATGGAAATAAGCTATAAGCTAAACTACTTAACCAGAAGCTACCAGGAACTATTCTAAGCTAAAATCAACTGAAGTGTACCTAAAACAACTAAGCTCAACTTCTGAATTACAAGCTACAATGATTTGGCTTAATGACTAGTAAAGAAACCAAACAGCCTTAACCACCTACTTCAAGCTAATGCAAAAGCTATTCTAATGCACCAAACTAAAAACCAGAAATGTGGAACTCAAGACCACCAAGCTAAGAACTGCTAAACCAAATTTCAGGCCCTAACTATCTCTAATGAGCCCTGTGCCAAGTCTGCAAGATGGTCTGATCACACTCAGTGTATGATGAGTGTGATCAGGGCAAATCAGCTCTAATAAAGAGCTTATTGAGTGCTTAAAACAGTTTCCAAAAATTCCACAAAATTCACTTTTCAAAAATATACCAGCTGAAGTCATTTTTCCCAAAATCTTAATGATTTTAAACCAGAATTGAAACCATGAAAATTCTACAAACTTTTGCAAAAACCTTATTTTCCACTTTTGACTTTTTATGAGATTTGGAAATGTTGACTTATTTGAGATTTGAAACAAGATTTCTGAATGATTGTTTTATTCTAAGATTAAATAGAACCATATTAAGCTATATTAACCTATCTTGCTCTTATTTAAAAGCTTATGCAGGTTGAAAATCACCACAGCAGGCTGCTGTGAAAATTGAAACTGATATTGACTATGTAAAAGATTCAAGAGCAAAGCTTAGATAAATTGACTAGTTTAAGCCTAAATAATACTAAAACAATAACAATTATCCACTGAAAAGACCTTAGTCTCAGATCTAACTCTAAACCCAAACACCAGTTAAGAATTTGAAATGCAAATTTCAAACTACTATTCTATGAATCCAAACCTAACTATCAATAAATCTAAGTTAATCTAACAAAATAACATCTAATTACAGTAACCTAAATCACTAACAACCTCAGATGCTAATACAATCAACTACTGCAAATGAAAACAGGACTAAGATCAATTAAACAGTGATAATGATGAACTTACAGAAGTCCTAGCCACAATGGCTTGCCAAAAATCACAAATAACCACTATCATAAACCTAATCATAAAATATACTGTTTATTTTAGTATTTTAATTTTAATAAAATATCGATAAACATAAATTCATAATTTTTAATAAATTCAAAATTTTCATTTGCAGTAGTTGATTGTATTTTCATTATATAATGAATCAAATTTTTCTAAACATACTAAATAAACATAAAATTATTTCAGTAAACATAAACATAATAAGATATAGTGTATTAGGACTTTTTTCAGTAGCATAATTGTATTTTCATTTCAGTTTTTATGTTTTAAGTAATTTCCAGCTTTGTACTTTCATTTTAGAAGTTTTAATAAAATTCAGCTTTCCTTATTAATTTTTGTAAAAGTGTTTGATGTTCTAAATTTCAGCTTATTACTGTTGTTTGAATCATATTAGCTTATTTCAAAGTAATTTCAGTTTGTTTCTTATCATTAATCAAAAATAAAAAAAAATCAGAAAAAATAGTTGAAAAATAAAAAAAAAAAAATCTCTCAAGCTTCTTTTAAGCTTATCAAAAGCTTAGCTACTGTTTCCTTAAACTCACTTAAGCTTCTTATAGCTTTTAGTGAGCTTAACTCCATTTCAATCTCAATTCACTTTTAAATCTCATAACAGTCAAATAAGATCAAATCTGCAGTACTGATATGATGGTTCTGAATTGTTGTTGAAGTCATGGATATGGGTTGATTATAGTTACTTTGGGTTGAATTACAGGTTTAGGTTAGTGGTAATTTGGTCTCAGTTGCAAACCATAGTGGTTGGACCACTTGTAAGTTCTAAAAACCTTTTTAAACTTTGCTTAGAATTGAGTAATATTGCTGTTATTGTTTAAATCTGATATAGTGTGCATTAGTTGAATTCTGAGGATAATTGTGGTATAGTTTATAGCATTTAAGTGTTTATTAATATAGTAGATCTAGGCTGTTAAGTAGTTTACATATTGCTCTTTAGTTATAGAAACTAGTGTTTGGTTGAAACTGTAATTTCGATCATAGTGTTTATCAGTGGTTAAACTTTGTTGTGTTAGTTGCATTTAGGTTAGTTGAACTCCAATTAACCAAATTAATAGCAATTAAGGGTACTTTCGTACTTTACTCTGACACCCACTGACACACGGATGCCAGGTTGGCAATCCGTGTGTCATCTCACCAAATCCTCACCTCTGATTGGCTAGTGCAACGTGGTGGATTCAATCCTAAGGCTAAGATGAAATGATGGACGTGTGAAGATGATCAATGGCTCAGAATACTCCAAAAGAAACACACATTTGCTTCATTCTGGATCTTTCCAAGGGTTGAGCTCAAGTATAAAAAGCCCTTGTATTCACAGCTTAGGAGAAGTAGTTTTTAGTGATAGAAAGTAGTTTTTAGTGAGAGAGTGTAGAGAGTAGAATAGTTTTGTAATTAAATCAGTATTTTAATTAATTTTTATATTCCAACTCTTTACTTGTACTTAGATTTTAATTAATGAAATTCTTTTTAGTTTTCTATTAAATTCTCAAATTACTGTTTTATTATTCTTGTTATACTTCAGTTAATCAATTTAGTTTAATTTCAATTGTCTTAAGTTTACTATTTCACAAAATAATAAAATTCACAACAAAATTTGAAAATATTTGAAAAATAAAAAATATTTCAAATCAGTTTTATATTAGTGTTTAGCTATTGTTTTGGTTTATAAAAGCTTCTATAAGCTTGTTTTAGCTTATTCATCAGTCATACATTCACTACTCAGAATTTACTCTTTAGCCAAACATAAGTCAAAACCTGCAGATGTATCTTTGAATTGCGTCTGATTGGATATGGGTTAATTCTGAGTAGGATTTGGGTTTGATATCAGTGATAGGTTAGTGGTTTAATAAAGCAGGTCATTGTGACCGGACTATTGTAAGTGCTATTTTACGAATTTGTTTCATTATCTGTTTTCATATTCTGCACCTATCTGTCATTTCTGCATTTATAGATCAGATCCATGTTAGTGCTCTAGAGTTGTCATATTTGCTTCATTAAGTTTAATTTGATTAGTATAGATCTAAGGTTAAGCAGGTTTTGATTAAAGTTTTAGTTAATTGAGCTTTACATCAGTTACATTAACTAGTGTTTGGATTTGATAGTATTTTAAGCTAGAGGTGTGGTTTGTGGATAAATTCAGTTAGCATAGCTTCATTTAGTCTAGATACACTCAATTCAATACTTATTTCAAGTATGCATATAGTTAAAGTCGAAGTCCTTTTGAATTTTCTCTTAGGTTCATGACTGTTCAAATCAAGCACTCAATCTTTGCATTTAGGCTTAGAAAACATAGAAATAGCTTTTATCAGGTTTAGTACATCATCATTATCATTCATAAAATTTAGCTCAAAACTCAGTTTGGTCAAAATTTCAAAGTTTGATAAAAAGTCAAAAAGTGAAAAAAACTGTTTTTAGCAAAACTTTCTAGATTTTTCACAGGTTCATTTTTAGTTCTAATTAATTGAGATTCTGGGACAATTAACTTCAGTTGGTCAACAGTTGGAAACTGATTTTTGTGAAATTTTAGTAAATCTCTATAAGCTCTAAATTAGCTTCTCAATAAGCTGTTTTTGCTTTGTCTCACACTCAGCATACTGAGTGTGTATACAGGCAACTTGCAGCCTTAGCATAAGGTTCATTCTTGATAATTAGGGTCTAAAATTTGGTTTAGAAGTTATTTGCTTGGTGATCTATAGCTTTTCATTTCTGGTTTTCATTTTACTTCAATAGATTAGCTTATAATATAGCTTAAAGTAGATAGGATAGAGCCTGATTGGCTGTTTAGATTTATTTAAGTCAAATCATTGTAGATTGCTTTTCAGAGGTTTAGATCAGTTGCAATAGGTTAGTTTTAAGTAACTTTAGCATACTTTAGCTGTTGTGATTATTTGGTGAAATTTTCAGGCCATTAGCTTATTATAAGTGCTTATTTATAAGCACTTTTCACTACAAAACTTAATTCTTGCATACTAGCATAGATTTTGTTATTTTTTCTAGATTCCTTTTAAAATTTTAGAATTATCCTGAATTTTTCATATTTTTCCAGTATTGTTTACTATTTTTCCTATTTCAAAACAGTTTTTAAGACTTTTTTAAATAGCTTTTTAACACAAATAAATCAGAAAAGCTTCAAAAAAATAAGTTTTCAATTTTCTTAGATTAAGATAAATATAAAAAGCAAAAAAGTAATTTTTCCAGATTTTTCCTAGTTAACTTTGTAATTTTTAGCATTTAAATTAGTTTTTAATTCATAGAAAATAGAAAAATAATCAGAAAAATTCAAAATTAGTTTTGAAAAGTATTTTGAGTTATTTTAGATTTTTTAAAAATAGTTTCATAATTTTCCCTTTTATTTTCATAATTTTTGGTATTTTTAAATTAGTTTTTAAAGTTTTAAATTAGTTTTTAATTCAAATAAATAAAAGAAAAATCATAAAAATTATTTTTAAATCTTATTTAAGTTTTAAATTGCATTTTTAGTTGAAAAGTAATTTTCGATCATTTTTAGGATTTAGATTAGACTTAGTTGCAAAAAATTAGTTTTAAATTTCAAATAATTTTAAAATATCATTTTTAGCTGTAGAAAATTAGTAGTTCATTTTTAGGGGTTAAAATGGATTAGTTTCATTTTAATTCGCGTTTAATTAAATCTGTTTTTTCGCGTGTTTGGTTATAATTTGCTTTTTTAGTGATAATTCCTTGTTTGCATCATAGATTCAGTAGTTTTACTTGCTTTCCTTTATTATTACTTGCCTTGTAGTTTAGAAATCATCCAAATCCTCTTTTACCCATTTGAATCCCGAATCACGCGACGTGAGTTGTTAACTCCATTCATCCCTCGTTGGGAAAACGACCCGGGAAATACATACCTTTGTATTTCTTCGGAAAATATACTTGTACTGAAAACGACTAATCAAAAATGGCGCCGCTGCCGGGGAGGGCATGTAGTGAGTTTTCTATTCCGTCTCGATTCGCGTGTTTTTGAAGATCCTTCCTCGAGAAGTTATCGTCGTTTTTTGTAAATATCTTTTATAAAAATCCAAAAATATTTTCCTTTTCAAAATTTATTTTCCTTTTATGTTTTATGTTTTTAAAAATCTCAAAAATATTCTTCGTTATCCTCTGAATGTTTAATTCTTATCTCTTTACCTTCTAAATTGTTTAATTTTCCACAATGCTCGATTTCGCACCCTTTGATCCCCATGATCTTTGGACTATGGAGGATTTCTATCGTCCGTCACTTATCGGTCGAGGAGGACCGATCGTTCCGGGAACCAAGTTTAGATTGAAAAATCGTATGGTTCGTCTTCTTCGACAGCATTGCCAATTTCATGGATTTAACGACAAAAATGCAAATGAGCACTTGAACAAGTTTTTATCTATTACTCAATCCATGAAGCAACGTGACGTTTCTCAAGATGATATCCGATTGAATCTCTTCCCCTTCTCTTTAACCCATGAAGCCGAATCTTGGTTTTATACCCTTAAAAAACATTCAATTCATACTTGGGAAGAGATGTTTCGCAAGTTTCTTTCAAAATACTTTCTATATTCGAAAACGATGCAGCTGAGGAAAGAAATTCTTAATTTCTGGCAATTACCCAAGGAATCCGTATTTGAAGCTTGGGAAAGATTCAAAATATTATTGCAGAAATGTCCCGATCACCGAATTTTGCTTCTTGATCAAATCTTAACCTTTTATCATGGTATCACTACGATTGATCGAGACAAAATCATGTTGGCAGCTAGTGGAAATCTCATGCGGAAGACTCCTCAAGAAGCGTTCGATTTGATCGAGAATATGACACAACATCATTATCAGTGGGATGCTGACGTTCCTTACGATTCTACCACTATGAGTGATCATTATTCCGAGAAAATTTCCGTTATGAGTGCTCAAATTAACGTCTTTGGCAAGCAAGAAAGATATACCACTCATCATTATCAAAAAAGACCAAGTCATCCACCCGCCTTTTACTATTCTGAGTCTGACGATAGTGATGACGATGAACCGTTTGAAGAAGATAACTTAAAGATTGATGACGATTCTTCGAGTGGAAATCCCACTCCCATTTCCAATCCTATCATATCCGAATCTTCCCCTACACTCACGCCGGTTGAGAGAAGTGACGTCGTTTTGGAAGAAGTCGATGGTCCAATTTCGCCGGAAATTGTTGAAACCGATTGCGAACCGCTTATTAACGAACTTTCGGATACCTTGTCAATGGGGGACACGAAATTCGAATGCACTCCTCTTGAGAATATTGATAACCTTGTTCCAATCCCAAGGGTATCTGAGACATCTTTCGATTCGATTTCAGAAACTTTCAAAATGACCTGCACAAATCCTTTGTTTGAATTCGATTCAGAATGTACTCTCAATTTTGACAATCAAATATTTGACGAGGAAAGTAATGAGTCCGACATGGAGACCATAATGGAAAAGGTGCAAATTCCAAGCTCACAAAGTATCGCACAAATCCCACCTCTGTTTGTCTCGATTGAAGAAGTTAAAGAAGTAGAGCTGTCTAATGGAAATCCTCCGGAGCCCGAGCTCAAGGATTCGTCTCTTGATTTACTTCTCGAGGAGTTCGCCGATGAACTCGCTCGCATCGATCCTCTTCCACCGGGAAGTGAGGACGATGACTTTGATTTTGAAGCCGATTTAAGAGAGATTGAAAGTTTGTTGAATCAAGATCCGTTAAATGAGCCGCCACGAAAGATTAATGATAATTATCTCGAGGAGTTCTCCGGTGAACTCTCTCATATCATATCTCCTCCATAATATGTTCGTGTCTATTTTGATCTTGAGGAAGATATTAGTTTGGGGGAAGAGCAGCTCTCTCAAAAGAGTTTCACTATTGATGACATCACCCCGCCTCTTCCTCCCGAAGTTTTTGATAAAAATCACCCTACGAGCTTAAATGATCAAATTCAAATTAAAGATTATATGAAATTTGCTTTTGAGGATAAAGAATGGATCTTAATCGTTATCAAAATATTTATTCCATTTCTTCTATATAATGTGATTTCTCCTATTCTTCACTCTTGTGGGAGTGAGGATACAATCTTTGACCCCGGTATCACCGCTTTTCCTTTTTAAGAACCGTGGGCATCTCATCGGGGTGGAACTTTCATATGCTTCAATGTTTATCCAAACATCTTGAATGAAAGTCCGATGGACATTTTCTTTTCCACTTGCTTCCGCAAGACTAATTAAATTCGAGGCGGGTCAAGCTAACGACTCGATAAAAAAACAAGCGTTTCTATTTTCTTTCTATTTTCTCTAATAAGTGACGTGAAGGGGTTAGCCTCTTCTATTTATCGTGTTTGGTTGTTTATGATGTTGTGTTTAGGATGTTCCCGATATGAAGACTCTCGTGCTCGAAGTTTGTCTTTTCTCCACTCGAGTTTCATGATCGATGCTAATGGAAATCCGATATCCTAATCTTATCGACTAACGTTGATCTTTTAGCATACTTAATAAACTGCTTTTAGATTTTCGTGATACCCTTACCTTTAAACATTGAGGACAATGTTTCGTTTTAGTCTGGGGTAGGGTAATCTTCGATTTGATTTGACCGCACTTGCCTATTTCTCTGCCGTGTTTCTCTCGCAACCCCGTTTTTCCTTAGAAAATGAAAAAATTGTGCAAAAATGAGAAAATTTAAAAATTTTTGTAAGCTTTTGTTAGTCTTATGATTGAAAAGTCTTTGCGAGTTTCTTAGAAGTTTCTTTAAATATGCGTTTTCTTGAAAAAGTCTTTGCTAATTGCTTTAGACAAGAGGCTATAAAATGCGATTCTAGCTCACAAGGCCAAGAATTTGCAAGTCTCCCTAAGTGATTTTAAATATGCAAAGCTTAAACAAGAATTTGCTAGTTTCTAATAAGTGACTTTAAAAATGTGAGACATGAGATTATTTGACGAAGCATTAGCTAAGTTAATATATGTTTTGACACCTTGTTGACTTTCCGCTGGTGAGAGTAGGAATAGAATTCTGACTTGACCGGGCGTGTTGAGCCCTAGCTTGTTCCCTTAACCATAGATAATCTAAAAATTATCGGCTAAGCATCCGCGGATCTCATTATTTGGGAGTATAAATTTGCGGAGATCGAGGAATGATAGAGTTACTTATGAGTTTAGATGCTAAGCGTGGAGTAGATGGTTCTCTTTAGAGCCCATCGAAGGTACTTATGGCTTTTTGTTCCCACAAAATTGTTTCACCCCATATATGTGAATAAATAATTAGAGATGTTGAGTTTTTGGCGATAGTTAGTTCTTTATCTTCTTAAAAGAATCTTTGTTTTAAAAATTGGGTACACATCAAGGACTTGTAATAAGTAATAAATAAAGTTATGAGCTGCGGTTCGAGATCGGACCCTTGGGTCTCTAGCTGGGATTGGGTGAGGTCTTGGTCTAACCCACTGGGATCCTCGTTTCATGAAGCCTAGAGTCTTGGAATTACCCCGTGAAGCTCCGTGGTTCATAGCTCATATAAGTAAAAAGTATAAGTGTAAAAATTTTAAAAAACAAAAAAAAAAAAAAAAAAAGAAAAAATGATGAAAACAAAATGATGAATAAGTCAAAAATATAAGCGAATTAAAATTCCTTGATGTGGACCTCATTTTTGAGACAATGGTTCTTGAGAGAAGATGGATAACTAATTAGCGACTTAGCTTTATATCTTTATCGGAATAAAAGTTATCGAAACGAGAAATTTGAAGAAATTCATTTCTCACAAAAATAAAAAAATCTAGAGGAAAATAGGAAAATGGGAGAAAAAGGTAATTACACAAGTAACTTCCATGGGTAGTGTTAGCATCTAGAATCATATTTAACAATGATTTCGATTTTACGCTTAGTTTGGGGACTTGTGAAAAATCAGGGACGATGTATTCTATCCGTATGGTCACTTCACGCTGTGTTGTGTTTCCTACTCCGTGATCCTAACGTGTCGTTTGAAAAATGTTGGAGTTATTGATCGACATGAAAGATTCAACAAACCGTCACTCATAATCAGAATATGCTTAATCGTAATATCTACATGTGAATGAAAAGGTAAACGGTGCGTTTTTAGAATTAAGTGTTTCTTAATCTCTTTTGAGGAATCTTTGTTGCTTCTTCATAGGTTTAGTAGAAAGAGATTGAAATCCTTGGTTTTAGAAGCGTGAGTTGATTACATTGCGTGGGGACACGACAATGGTCTCGTCTGGGGTATTTTGGTATGTTGTTAGGAATTACAAATTCCAGGTATTAAAGAGTCGGTCACCTCAAGTATATGTAGTCGTTAGAAAGCTCATAGTCGTAGTTATTTTAAGTTAAGTAGTATTTAGTTAAATAACACCGTGGAGGACGGACGGGTCTTTACCCACTGTATGCCTGATCCACAGCCCGTTGTGTGGCGTTTTATTTTAAGACTATAAATACTCTCTACCCTCTAAGGTAGAGAGTTGGAGCTCATAATAAGATTTTTCTTTCTCTCACTAAGTTCCCTAAACCTCTAACTTTCTCTCTCTAAAAACCATCTTGTACGCCAGTTATGATTATGGTTTAGTGTGTTTGTGAAATCCAATATGTGACAATTGGTATCAAGAGCCATGGTTAGATTATCTCTTACATATCTTTGGATTTCTAGTGGTTTTTAGGAGGTTTTTGAGTTTGAAAAAGTTTAGTGGTTTTGCATCATTTGGTTGATTTCTAGTGTTAAAGTTTGGATTTTGATTGTATTTTTGTGTTTAGAACCATCACAAGTGTTTAGGTTTTGATTTAGAAGGCTTGAATCATCGTGGTTGGATTGGTTTTGGATTGAAAAGTGGTGTTTATGTGTTTTTTCATGCTAGCGACTTGAGCCAATTTGGTAGCGACTTGCTTTGCAATTTGGTAGCGAGTTATTGTTAAAGGAATTAGCGAGTTGGGTTAGCGACTTGTCTAGTGAGACAAGCCGACAAAAAGTACACGTAGTGGATTCTCCACTACACATAGCGACTTGGTGTAAGTTAGCGACTTGTACTTTATTTTGTTAGCGACTTGGTGTTAGCGAGTTGGTACCTAGCGAGTTGCTATTTAGCGACTTGACAAATCAGCGACTTGGTGCTAAGCGAATTGTTGTCAAAATTTTGCTAGCGACTTGGATTGTAGCGAGTTGTTATATAGCGACTTGGGACTATAGCGACTTGGCACTTAGCGACTTGGTTCAAAGTTTCCTAGCGACTTGGGACTATAGCGACTTGGCACTTAGCGACTTGGTTCAAAGTTTCCTAGCGACTTGAGTGATATCCTTTGAATATGGTTTTCTCTTGATTTAGTAAAATCCCGTGAAAGAATCTATTTCCCGGTTTAATCATAGAGTTATAAAATCCCGTTTAATCAATCATCATGTCTACCAATGCTCCTACAATCATCTCCACTGTTGTCGAGGATGTTCAAGCAGTTGGTTCAGATACTCGTCCACCCATGCTTGACAGAACAGACTACGACTCTTAGGCTCAAAGAATCAGATTATACTTGTCTTGGAAAGGAAAATAGGGTCAACATTCTCAAATCGATTGATGAAGGACCATATCTGGTTGAGACTACTAGAGACATAATTGATACAGTTGAAGATGGTACATTGATTTACGGAATGGACAGACCAAAGATGTATGATGAGCTCAATGATAAGGAGAAGAAGAGATTCGATGCAGATATCCGGGCTTCTAACATCATATTGCAAGGTCTTCCAAAAGACATATACAAGCTTATCAACCACAACACGAAGCAAAGGCGTATGGGATAATGTTAAGATGCTTCTCTCTGGTTCTGAATTAACTATGGAAGACAGAGAATCTCAACTCTATGATGAATTTGAGCACTTTAAGATGAAACGGATGAGAGCGTCTATGAGTACTATGTGAGATTCCATAAGTTGGTGAATGACATGAGGAACATCAGAATGACTATGCCTAACATTCATTTGAACTAAAAGTTTGTTAACAACATGAATCTGAATGGCACAAGTTTGTCACTTCGTGAAGCTCACTAAAGGATTGAAGAATACAAACTATGAGCAACTCTATGCCTTCCTTCTTCAGAATGAGAGACATGCCATGTTTGAAAAGAGGATTCTTGAACAATTCAAAACAAATCCAGGAGAGATAAGCTCATCAAATGATTCAACAAGTTGATGCTGATACACACGTAGGAAACTTCATTAGTCAACTAGCCCTCATGATCAGTCAAAACATGAACACTCTCCCACACACCAACAACAACCTCATAAATGCATCCAATCCACACAATCAAGCTATTGTTAGAGAAGGGAAGGTTATGGTGCAGCCAATCCAAGAAAGGCAGTATGATTGATCGGCTCCAAACGGTCTATCTTTTATTAGTCAACCACTTGTGAATGGTCAACCATAAAAGTCAAACAGCTCAGAACGCAATGCAATTAAGATCAGAAGGAGTATAGTGTATCCTCGGGTCGTTAAGTCCCAACGAGGTGTGAACACTGTAGTACAACGAATCTGTGATCGGGTGAATATTGAACAGGAAAAAGGGTGATGATTGATTTATACTAAGGAATAAAAGAAAATAGCTTAAACAAGCTATAAGAACAAGTACGTGAAAGCAAAATACTTAGAAACGATTAAAACATACAAAATAAAACGTGAGATTTAAGAAATAAAAGGCCTACAAATATGAAAATTATATTTTTACAATCCTAAATACATAAGAAAATTATTGGAAAAATAAAATTATTTTTATGACTATTTATCTAATTATTATTAATTAAAAACTATTTTTAACTATTTAATAATACCCTAAAATATAAGAAAATATGAAATAAAGCTAGAAAAGTGAAATTATGACTTAGAAAAATCTAAAATATGATAAAACTTATTTTAAAACTGAAAATATATTTTTTAGACTTTTTATGTATTTATTATTAATTAATTACTATTTAAAACTAATTAAAATGTTAGAAAATACTATTTAAGTTAAGAAAATTCTGGAAAAATTATTTTTTTGCTTTTTATATTTATCTTAATCTAGGAAAATTGAAAACATATTTTTTTTAAACTTTTTCTGATTTATTTGGATTAAATGCCAATTAAAAATGCTAGAAAATGACATAAAATGCAGAAAAATAGCAAATGAACAGTGAAAAATATGAAAACTTCCAGATAAGTCTAAAATAATACTGAGAATCAAGGAAAAATGACAGAAACTACTTTGAAGATCAGGAACTATGATTTGGGCACACAACTAATATGAATAAGCACTTGAAATTAAGCTAAAAGCCTCAATAAGCTACCACTACTGAACCAAAGGTTGAATAAGCTATAAACAAGTTATGGGAACTTAGAATAAGCAACAACAACAAGAAAAACACACTGAATAAGCAGAAATAAGGAATAAGCAAAACGGGAGTTTTGTGAAAAAGGGCTTAAAAGAAGCTAATGAATAAGCAGTTAATAAGCTGATTAAAAGTGAACTAATATTTTTCTAATTTAGTTGAGCAGCTAAAATTTAATATCCCAAAAGCTTATATCCTAAATCCTAATGGTAAGGTCACAATGAAATTCACAAGTTTATTCAAAAACGGGTTTTTATGAAATTTTGACTTTTGGAGTTTTTGAAAATTTGACTTATGTGAACTTTGAATGATTTTAAATGACTGAGATTGAATTAATAAGCTATGAAAATACTGGAATAAGCTTTATCTACTACTATTGAAAAGATTCAAATGGAAATGCAAACTAAAAAACTCCACTGTGATGGCAGTTTTGGATTTGGAATGGATTTTTGACTTTTTTGCAAATGACTTATAAATTTTATGTCTAAACTATACTAAACTAACCTAATGCATGCTACCTAAGCCAATTTTAACCCAAATTGCAGACTTGAACACAAGTTTAGGCTTAAATCCAAACACTCCTTAAGATAACTTAAAATGAGGTTTTTAAAGTTAATCACTGTTTTAAACCATAAAACTGAATCATAAGGTCTTAATATGAGATAATAAGCTTAATGAAACACAGAAACACAACTTTAAACAACAAAGACTCATTGATCATGATTATGCTAAAATTGGCAGTGAAAACGAAAAACTGAACAAACAAGTATCCCAATGAACAAACATAAGATTTTAAGCTTTATGTTAATTCTAATACACTAATGAAACATAAAAATACTGATAAAAGCACATAATCATCTAATCTACAGTTAATTAATAAAAATGAGAAATTTGGCTTACAAATGAAACACGACTGAGAATAAGGAACCAAGGACCAGAAACCACTCCTAGCTTGTTGTCAACAAGCTAGAAACGAAAAAACCATCCACTTAGCTTCTTCTCCCATGCTTGCTTATTTTGAGCTTTTGTTGACTTTCTTTGACTTTTTTTAGAAAATTGCAATTAAGACCAAGCAAACCTTCTACTTCTATTTAAAACAACTCTAATAAGCTACAGAAGCTTAATGAAGCAATTTTAAAAGATTGAAAACTTGAAAACAATTAAGAGCAAAAATGGCGGGAAAGCTAAAATAGGCAAAAACTGGAAATTGATGATTAAAACTGCTTAATTAAGACTTGAAATGACTTGTAAATTACATTAAACATAAAACCCAGAAATCTTTAACATTAAAACATTAAAAACGATTACAAGAAAATAAGAAATGGTCTAAAAACAGTGACAAAGTATTCTACTGCTTCTTCTTTCTTCTTTATAGGCTTCATTAGAGTCTCTGTCTCTATTCTTGGCCTTTGATTGGGTTGAATTGATCACAGCAGTTGATTTTACTTTTTTTTGCGCCAAAAGTCTTGAGTGGGAGTAGCAGGTTCTTGCAATTAAAGGGTTTTGGGAGGTTGTGGAGGTGGAAGGAGAGTGGGTAGACAGCTGGAAACAGGTGGAAAGGTGGTGGACAGGTGGTGGTGGTTTTGGAGCAGTTACAGGTTTTAGTGTGTGAGGGAGAGGGAACAGTGGAAGGCGGTTTTTATTTTTAAAGGATGGGCTGGATTTGTAGTTGGGCCAGGATATGGATTTGGGTTTGTGTTTATTAAAAAGGATCCGGTTTGGTTTTTAGTATTAATACAAGGACTATTTTGCAATTCGGCCAAACTTAAGGGGTGAACCTGTCAACATTCCAAACTTATCACAAGGGCTTAAATTGTAACATGTGAATAGTACAAGGGCCAATGTTGCATAAAATTCCATTTTTATAAACCCAAGGACTATTTTTGACAATTTTCAAACTCCAGGGACCAAACTTGTAATTTTCTCAAAACTTATCATAAGGACCAATTTTGTCATTTATGAATAGTACAAGGTTTATTTTTGATAAATTTCCATTTTTAAATTCACCAAGGACTATTTTTGACATTTTTCAAAGTTTAGGGACTAAAGTTGTAAATTGTGATTTTTAAACTTTAAAGGGTTTATTTTGACAACTTTTGAATCCCATGGACCTTAAATGACATTTTACAAGTTTTTGAATTACCAGGGACTAGTTTTGACAACTTTTGAAACTTGGGGGACTAAAACTGCCAATTATGCAAACTTGATACGTTTTTCAACTGTTTTTGGTATTTTTGCATTTAAAACACATAAAACACTTATTTGTGATATTTTCATCATTTTAATGCATTTCTGAGTGTTTTCAGATGTTTTTGCAGTCTAGATGGTACAAAATGATGAGTATTTAGACACTCATCAATCCCCACACTAAGATATTGCTAGTCCCTAGCAATGATTTATGAAAAGTTAATGGATTTTATCTCTTTACCAAAATCCATTACTTCTGGAGTAGCCAATTGTTTCAGTTCAAGTAAGAACTTTGGTACAATGATAACCAAATAATTTTGAGCAAATCATAAGTAACGGATCTGATTTGTCTTTACCAAAAGCCGTTTGCTTCTGGACTAGCCAACTCTTAGATAAATTATCAATATTATCTTTGGTGAGCCGATTACCAATTATGGATTTCCTACTGCCTTTACCACAAGCCATAAACTTGCGGGCTAGCCAACTTTTCACTAATTAAAGATATGGTGGGCTGAACACCATACAATTTTGGGCAAATTGTAAGCCATCAACGGATTTGAGATATCTTTACCAAGAGCCGTTTGCTCTGGATTAGCCAATCCTTATGTGGGTTAGACATGGTGGACTGATTACCATTTGTTGTGTCTAGTACATAGTACTTCCACTAAAATAAATTTTAATTTGGTCATTTTGGGGGAAAAAGGGACTAAAAGGGCACATTTATGATCAAATTCGCGAATTTCCCCACACTTAGAAATGAATATTGTCCTCAATATTCAAAGTACCGGCTGTAATGCCGAAACTTAGAACGTAAAAAGATAGCATTACTAGCTAAGTGTAGAAACACAACAATTATTCTCTTTTTTAATATTTACAATTTTTATTCATTTTTTAGATCTATATATAACATGTGGGGCATCTCCCCCACACTAAGGTGGTACACATGGGTGAAAACCCATGTTTAACTCTCTGTTTTTGATTACCGAGTCGCTAGCTTGGCTCGACCCCGAATTAAATGGTTCATGGGGAAGCAAAGTGGAAGAAACAATCTTCATCGGACTTTCATTCAAAATGTTTGTATAAACATTTAAGCACGTGAAAGTTCCACACCGATGAGATATAGATAGAACCGGCTCAAAAATGATAAATGAAAATGCCGGGGTCAAAAATAGTGTCCTCATTCCTAAAGGAGAAAAGGGAACGAGAAACTACACCATCTGTGAAAAATGGAATAAAGATGTGCATCACAATGCAATCCCATTCTTCATCAGTAAGGAGCAAATCACCATTTGTTAGATTTTTAAGCTTAGATTTGAAGCTTGTATGGTGATTGGCAACAAAATTTTCGGGAGGGAGAGTTGGAAACGGTTCTTCAATCAACAAATTTTCAAGAAAGAGGATGTCTCCCTCTGAATCAAAGTAAGTATTGTCAATTCCTGTTGGAATTGACTCATCACTAAGAAAATCATCGACCTCCTTCCAAAAGTTGTCATCTTCCTCATCTGGAGTGAGAGAAGGAATGGAAGAGTCGGAAATGGGACAAGAAATGAGTGAATGATCATTATATAGGAGACTTTTAGTTTCTTCAAGATCGGCTTTGAAATCAAAGAGATCATCGTCACTTTCTGATGAAAGTGGACTGATGTGAGTGAGTTCATCAGTGAATTCCTCAAGAAAAGGATCAGACTGTGGGAGTGATGCCTCAACATACTCGATGTCTCCATAAGATTTACAATCATCGCTAAAATCGGAGAGAGTCTCAAAATGATCTTTTGAACACTCAAGAGGGAAAGGGATATCACATATATGGTCAAAAGTTCCCTGTGACTCTCTCGGGATTGGGACAAGGTTCTCAACACTAGACTTTATGAATTCGTCCGATTCCTTTTAAGGAACAGTATCAAGATGCTCATCCCCATGCTCGAGAGAGTGAGTGTGAACCTCGGGTGTATTAACAGCAGATGAGGGAGTTGAGAAGGACTAGCATACATATGTTTTACAATTTCCATTTGTTCTTCCGCTAGTAATTCCATCATAGTCTTTTCTCCCTGATTTTTCATGGAAGGAATTTCAACTGATGAACTTGATGAATCTGTACAAAATTGACGAATATCAAGGGTAACTTCATCATCATCGTCATCAGGAATGAAGCGAATCGAGAGCTAGATTTGGCTGCTTTTTCTTTTGCAATTGATTCCCTAATAGATTTTTCAAAGGCAATTCGGGAATTTAATTTAGCGACCCGCTCTTGACTAACAAAACTTCCATGGATTTCTCATTTGGATTATCTTGGGGATGTTTACATTCCTTCAAATCTTTCACTAAATCCAAAAGATCAAGGAGAAGATTATGAGGAAGTGGCTCAGTGAGGTGGTGCACGATTCACTTGGTACTGTAGAGGTTGGTCATGATACGAAGAGTCGTAATTGTTACAAGGAAATGGATTCCTTGTTTGACAATCTGAGCTAGAGTGTGGACCTCCACAATACTCATAGCATTAAAGCTGATGTGGTGTGAGCTATATGTGTTGTAGTCATAATTGTTATCGGGAATCGCTCATAGACAAGCGTGTTTCCGATTGACAATCGAAGCTGGAGTGTGAACCACTACAGATACTACAACAAGAAAGCTGGCGAGTCTCACGATGTGGTAGGCGATGGAATAAATCGGTTTTGTTATGGTAGGAATAGGGATCCGGTTATAGCAGGACCCGTTTCCGATTCCACCATGCTACAACAGGGGCAATTGCCACCATTATAAGGACCACCACACCATTGACAACCAAGAGGGTGAGGATAAGACATAGAAAGAATCAAATGTTTTCAGAGGGTTAGGGATGAAGAATCAAAGATGTGAGAGGGTAAAGATGGATATTTTTGGATTTTTGGATAACATTTTGTAAAAATAAGAAAGAAAATCTTTTTGGGTTTTTGTGTTTGTTGAAAACTTGAATAAAAATGTTTTTGGTAATCGATCCGTCAAACGAATTAACTTCACGATAATTTTGGTTTTATATTAAAACAAGGAAATATGGACAAAGATGGTACATATACAATGGGTGTATATTCAATAACAATGATGCTTCAAATTCGTAAGTAACAGCACACCTCCGGCGCGCGTAAAATTTGATCGGCTCCAAACGGTCTATCTTTTATTGGTCAACCACTTGTGAATGGTCAACCATAAAAGTCAAACACTTTCGAAGCCAATGCAATTAAGATCAGAAGGAGTATAGTGTATCCCCGGGTCGTTAAGTCCCAACGAGGTGTGAACACTGTAGTACAACGAATCTGTGATCGGGTGAATATTGAACAGGAAAAAGGGTGATGATTGATTTATACTAAGTAATAAAATAAAATAGCTTAAACAAGCTATAAGAACAAGTACGTGAAAGCAAAATACTTAGAAACGATTAAAACATACAAAATAAAACGTGAGATTTAAGAAATAAAAGGCCTACAAATATGAAAATTATATTTTTACAATCCTAAATACATAAGAAAATTATTGGAAAAAGAAAATTGTTTTTATGACTATTTATCTAATTATTATTAATTAAAAACTATTTTTAACTATTTAATAATACCCTAAAATATAAGAAAATATGAAATAAAGCTAGAAAAGTGAAATTATAACTTAGAAAAATCTAAAATATGATAAAACTTATTTTAAAACTGAAAATATATTTTTTAGACTTTTTATGTATTTATTATTAATTAATTAATATTTAGAACTAATTAAAATGCTAGAAAATACTATTTAAACTAAGAAAATTATGGAAAAATATTTTTTGGCTTTTTATATTTATCTTAATCTAGGAAAATTGAAAACATATTTTTTAAACTTTTTCTGATTTATTTGGATTAAATGCTAATTAAAATGCTAGAAAATGACATAAAATGCAGAAAAATAGCAAATGAACAGTGAAAAATATGAAAACTTCCAGATAAGTCTAAAATAATACTGAGAATCAAGGAAAAATGACAGAAACTACTTTGAAGATCAGGAACTATGATTTGGGCACACAACTAATATGAATAAGCACTTGAAATTAAGCTAAAAGCCTCAATAAGCTACCACTACTGAACCAAAGGTTTAATAAGCTATAAACAAGTTATGGGAACTTAGAATAAGCAACAACAACAAGAAAAACACACTGAATAAGCAGAAATAAGGAATAAGCAAAGCGGGAGTTTTGTAAAAAAGGGCTTAAAAGAAGCTAATGAATAAGCAGTTAATAAGCTGATTAAAAGTGAACTAATATTTTTCTAATTTAGTTGAGCAGCTAAACTTTAATATCCCAAAAGCTTATATCCTAAATCCTAATGGTAAGGTCACAATGAAATTCACAAGTTTATTCAAAAACGGGTTTTTATGAAATTTTGACTTTTTGGAGTTTTTGAAAATTTGACTTATGTGAACTTTGAATGATTTTAAATGACTGAGATTGAAGTAATAAGCTATGAAAATACTGGAATAAGCTTTATCTACTACTATTGAAAAGATTCAAATGGAAATGCAAACTAAAAAACTCCACTGTGATGGCAGTTTTGGATTTGGAATGGATTTTTGATTTTTTTGCAAATGACTTATAAATTTTATGTCTAAACTATACTAAACTAACCTAATGCATGCTACCTAAGCCAATTTTAACCCAAATTGCCGACTTGAACACAGGTTTAGGCTTAAATCCAAACACTCCTTAAGATAACTTAAAATGAGGTTTTTAAAGTAAATCACTGTTTTAAACCATAAAACTGAATCATAAGGTCTTAATATGAGATAATAAGCTTAATGAAACACAGAAACACAACTTTAAACAACAAAGACTCATTCATCATGATTATGCTAAAATTGGCAGTGAAAACGAAAAACTGAACAAACAAGTATCCCAATGAACAAACATAAGATTTTAAGCTTTATGTTAATTCTAATACACTAATGAAACATAAAAATACTGATAAAAGCACATAATCATCTAATCTACAGTTAATTAATAAAGATGAGAAATTTGGCTTACAAATGAAACACGACTGAGAATAAGGAACCAAGGACGAAACCACTCTAGCTTGTTGTCAACAAGCTAGAAACGAAAAAACCATCCAGCTTAGCTTCTTCTCCCATAACTGCTTATTTTGAGCTTTTGTTGACTTTTTTTGACTTTTTTTAGAAAATTGCAATTAAGACCAAGCAAACCTTCTACTTCTATTTAAAACAACTCTAATAAGCTACAGAAGCTTAATGAAGGAATTTTAAAAGATTGAAAACTTGAAAACAATTAAGAGCAAAATGGCGGAAAGCTAAAATAGGCAAAAACTGGAAATTGATGATTAAAACTGCTTAATTAAGACTTGAAATGACTTGTAAATTACATTAAACATAAAACCCAGAAATCTTTAACATTAAAACATTAAAAACGATTACAAGAAAATAAGAAATGGTCTAAAAACAGTGACAAAGTATTCTACTGCTTCTTCTTTCTTCTTTATAGGCTTCATTAGAGTCTCTGTCTCTATTCTTGGCCTTTGATTGGGTTGAATTGATCACGTGCAGTTGATTTTACTTTTTTGCGCCAAAAGTCTTGAGTGGGAGTAGCGAGGTTCTTGCAATTAAAGGGTTTTGGGAGTTGTGGAGGTGGAAGGAGAGTGGGTAGACAATTTGGAAGCAGTGGAAAGGTGGTGGAGGTGGTGGTGGTTTTGGAGCGATTCACGGGTTTTAGTGTGTGAGGAGAGGAGCAGTGGAAGGCGGTTTTATTTTTAAAGGATGGGCTGGATTTGTAGTTGGGCCAGGATATGGATTTGGGTTTGTGTTTATTAAAAAGGATCCGGTTTGGTTTTTAGTATTAATACAAGGACTATTTTGCAATTCGGCCAAACTTAAGGGATGAACTGTCAACATTCCAAACTTATCACAAGGGCTTAAATTATAACATGTGAATAGTACAAGGGCCAATGTTGCATAAAATTCCATTTTAATAAACCCAAGGACTATTTTTGACAATTTTCAAACTCGGGGACCAAACTTGTAATTTTCTCAAAACTTATCATAAGGACCAATTTTGTCATTTATGAATAGTACAAGGTTTATTTTTGATAAATTTCCATTTTAAATTCACCAAGGACTATTTTTGACATTTTTCAAAGTTTAGGGACTAAAGTTGTAAATTGTGATTTTTAAACTTTAAAGGGTTTATTTTGACAACTTTTGAATCCATGGACCTTAAATGACATTTTACAAGTTTTTGAATTACCAGGGACTAGTTTTGACAACTTTTGTAACTTGGGGACTAAAAGCGCCAATTATGCAAACTTGATACGTTTTTCACCTGTTTTTGGTATTTTTGCATTTAAAACACATAAAACACTTATTTGTGATATTTTCATCATTTTGATGCATTTCTGAGTGTTTTCAGATGTTTTTGCAGTCTAGATGGTACAAAATGATGAGTATTTAGACACTCATCAATGATCAGAGAAGGGGTGGAGGCTATGGAGGAAATCAGAATCGGGGAAGGAATGGAAATCAAGGACAAGTCAAGACAGTTAAGTGTTACAACTGTGGTGGTGAGGGACACATTGCAAGGAATTGCACGTCTCCAAAACGTCCTCAAATCTGAATACTTCAGGGGATAAGATGTTGCTAGTACAAGCTCAGGCAATGGAGCAACCTTGGATGAAGAGGAGTTGTTTCTTCTTTGAAGGGAATGCTAAGACGTATGATGCAGATGTGGATGAGCAGCCTATTCAGGAGATAGGTCACAATCATTAGAATGCCTTTCAAGTAGTGAGTGATGCATACGACTCGATGTTGATGATGGACCTACTGCACAAACAATTTTCATGGCTAGCATTTCTCCAATGGTCTCTCCTAAGATCTCATCTCCACCACAAGTTGGTCCATCCAAAGACAAACTCATTTCTGAGGTACTAAAACTATACGATGATCTTGATATGCAAAAGATGCATGACAAAGTAGAATCAATGAAACTATTGAGTCAAATATTGAAGATATGGGTAATATCAATGTTGTCCCATATGATCAATATGTGAAACAAAGTGAAAGTGAAGTTGTACCAAGTGATGCATCTTCTCAATCAACGATGACTATGTTTTTGATGAATACACCGCATGTGCCTCGATGATTACTTTATCTCGAACTTAATGCCTATAAAGAACGTGTTGCTATTTATGAACAACGTGCTAAATTTGAGTTGACCACCCGTGAGCCGGAAATGGATGACCAAATGCGTACAACTATTAGAAAAAGTAGGTTTAGAGAAGAAGTATTAAAACAAGAGTTAAACTCCTTACAAAAAAAGCTTTCTAAAACGGCTAAGCAAAAACAAGAACTTCAAAAAAATGTTAAATTGCTTAAGCAAGAATTTAGCATTAAGGAATCTAAACTTTTGAATGATTTTTCTAATCTAAAAACCTTGAAAAACAAGCTTGAAAATAAGTTGTACATACAAGGAAATACCATTCGATCGCTCACTTAATCACTAAGCACAGAGTTTTGAGTGATAAGCATAGTACTCCCCTTGTTGAGGAACCAAATCTAGAAGTTGTAAAAAGGCTAGAGCTGCCCATAAGGTTATTTATGATGGCAATGAAATTCTTAAGCCTAGACGAAACCTAGTTCGCTGAGTGCTGAGGAAGATAAGAAATGAGATGAAGTCACTAGGGAAAAGATGAACAAGAAACTAGATGATCCTAAATGTAAAGAAAAGAAAATAAATATCACACCCCATGATTACAAGAAGGAGAATTGGATTTCCTTGAACAAGTTTAAGCCTCGGACATTGTTAACACCCGAACAAGTGTTCGGAAAAGGATTTAGATAAGCAAAAGCGAGAGAATCTTGTTGTAACAAACCCACACTTTAGGAAAATGCCTTCCCATTGTGTATCCTCCCAATACACCAATGCATTTAGTTCCTAGGACTATTGCCACTAAAAGCAAGACCTTAATCAGTCAATATGTTATTCTTCAACTATTTGTCGATTTTGAGAAAACTTGTAAGAAAAGGATCACACCCACTGGGATAACTGAAGGGGAAAGGGGTTTTGAACAAACAAAAGAATGCTATCTAACTGAGGTAATACCTTTCTTCAAACTACTTAAAGATCATTTTGAGAGTCTTAAAAAGGGGATAAATTCAGATATTAAAGGAATGGAAAAGGAATTTGATGCAACGATAGTTGAGGTTAGTGACTATGAGCGAGCATTAAAATATAATGAGATTGAGAGGAAGAACTTACATACCTTGAATGAGAATCTTATTTATGAATGTATTGCTCAAGATGTGTTTTACACTGCTACGGATTGCTCCATTAATGCTTCTCAATTTCATGAATTATCTGTTGCTCTGAAAGTTTCTCATGATCGTGTCATTGAGCTTGAAAAGATTAATTCGAAACTTAATGAGAAAATTGATCGGGATGATCACGATAATTTGGTAAATCATCTTTCTAAACTAGAAGTTGAACATTTTGATTTACAACTAAAATATCAACATCTAAAAGAAAATGTTAAAACCTCAAATATCAAGACATCCCTGGATGTTCCTGAATTTGATGCAGTTTTTGAAATTAGCAAACGTGATGAATAGATTCGAGCTCATTGTAACACGATCAAAAAGTTGAAAGCCCAAATCTCTCAATTGAAGGGTGAAAAGAACAATGTGACTGGATCCCAAATGCCTCCTCTTTTAGATTCTCAGTACTCTCAAACTTTTCATCTTCAAAACTTAGTTAATGCCTTACAAAAGGAAAACGAGAGTTTTCTAGAAGAAAATGAAAAAGTTAAACGACACTTTAAATAGTTATATGATTCAATGAAAGTCACCCGTGACCAAAACAACGAAAAAATAACGTCTTTACAAAAGGAAATTGAGAATCTGAGAAGTCAGGGAAATGGGAAACTTCCACTTGTTTTTAATAAGAATGTTGTTTCAAATTCACCCTTAAAGTGCAAATATACTGTGACGGTTAAATATATTCCTCCTCATCTTAGGAATAATGAACCTGCGTTTCATGACTATTGTGCTCACCTTAAGGATAGTCAAGAATGTCTCCGTGAGATTGTTGAAGAGGACTTCATTAATAAACCTCTTGATAGAGAAATTAGGTTTGCTTGCCTCCAGGCCAAACGATCTCAAGAGCTGCTTGAATGTGTAATTGCAACATGTCCAAAATCCTTAGGTGAAAAAGGCAAAGCTGTGAAACCTTGTTCTATGCCTAGTGCCAAGCAGGAAATCCGTTCTATGCCCAGTCTTAAGAAAGTAAACACTAATGTGCCTTCAAGTAGTTCAGATTCCAGATATGTTAGTGCTAAGAAAGTGAACTTTAGTGTGCCTGCAAATAGCTCAAATCACAGTCTTAAGAAAGTAAACACTAATGTGACTTCTAGTAGTTCAGATCCTTGCACATCAAGTTCATGAATGCAAAAATTAGATCAACCAACTAATTTTCCCATTGACCAATCTAGGAACTTTAAGCTTGAGTTGAATAAAACGAATCGTGTTGATTCTAGTATTAGCCTTAGGCGTACTGTAATTAATTCGAATTCTGATACTATCTGCTAACCTTGTAATGATGTGCCTTGAACTCATTTGCTAATCATGAATGTAGTGTGAATGCTTTGTCTAATCTTTGTCAAATGCCCAGTTAAACTTATTAAGGCTAATAATCGTGCAAAGAAGGCAAAAAGGCAAAAACAAAATATTGTTAGAAAACAGTGGAAACCCACAGGAAGAACATTTATAAAGATAGGTTATTATTGGATACCTTTTGGTCATAAGAATAATCAATTTTGCTCTCAAACTGCTAAGACTATGCCCACTAGAAAATAGATGCCTACTGGTAGAACTATTCCCTTAACAAGTGAACTTACTTTGAATAGGTCAAATCTGAGACACCCGACATTGCATCTATTCCTAATGATTCCACTGCTTCTACCGATATGGATGTTTCTATTTCCGATGTGGGTGTTCCAATCACTTTTACTAACCAAGTGGAACCCATTCTTGCATGGGGATCCTAATTATCTAATTATCCATTCTTGTGCGTGTTCAACTGCAGATCATTCAAATCGTTACGTGGTACACGGTTGGACTCAGTTGTTCCAAGCATATGGACTGGAGACCGGTCTCGGCTCATGAACCGTTGAGCAAATTCATCGGGACAGTTAGATTCGGGAATGATCATTTTGGTGCAATTAAGGGTTATGGAGATTATATTGTTGGAAAAAGTGTTATCTCCAGGGTATATTATGTGGAAGGTCTTGGTCATAACCTGTTTTCAGTTGGTCAATTCTGCGATTCTGATCTAGAAGTAGCTTTCAGAAAACATACGTGTTTCGTTAGAGAACTTGATGGTAAGGAAATTTTAAGAGGAACACGTGGCTCAAACCTATACACCATCTCTATCGAAGATATGATGAAGTCTTCTCCAATTTGCTTGTTGTCAAAGGCTTCAAAAACAAAGTCATGGCTATGGCATCGTCGTCTCAATCACTTGAACTTCGGCACCATCAATGATTTCTCCAGAAAGGACTTAGTTGTAGGTTTACCTAGACTTAAGTATGAAAAGGGTCATCTTTGTTCAGCATGCCAATTGGGAAAAAGCAAGAAGTATGCCCATAAACCCAAACCTACAAACACAGTCTCAAAAGTTCTTCATACAATTCACATGGACTTATGTGGACCCATGAGAGTGCAGAATATCTTTGGAAAGAAATATGTGTTAGTTGTGGTTGATGATTTCTCTAGATTCACTTGGGTAAAGTTCCTAAGGTCAAAGGATGAAACTCCAGATATCATCATCAAACTCATCAAACAGCTGCAGGTTCGTCTTAACAAAACGGTCGGAATCATCGAGACAGACAATGGGCTGAGTTTGTTAACAAACAACTTGGTGAGTTTTATGAAAGTATTGGAATTAGTCACCAAAGAAGTGTTCCTCGAACTCCTCAACAGAACGGTGTAGTTGAAAGACGAAATCGAACTCTTGTGAAAGCCGCAAGGACTATCTTTGATTTACTCAAAAGTTCCAATGTTTCTCGGGGTGAAGCCATTGCCACTTGCATGCTACACCCAAAATTGATCCCGATTCACACTTGCTCATGGAAAAACTTCCATATGAACTTGTCCACAACGAAAACCGATCTTTCATTCCTTCGTGTGTTCGGTGCCTTATGTTATCCAACTAATGACGGTCAAGATTTAGGAAAACTAAGAGCTAAAGCGGACATTGGAGTTTTTGTAGGCTATGCACCAAACAGAAAAGGTTACTGAATCTATAACAAGAGAACCCGAAATATCATGGAAACAATTCACGTCCACGTTTGATGAGTGACGGTCAAATGGCTCTGGACATTCCGTTCACGGACCCGCACTTCAAAAGTCCCATTGGTTCATTTCTTGTACCAAACTCCTCATCAGCAACTCCATATGTACCCCTCTCAGAAGATGATTTAAAGAAACTATTTGATCCAATGTTTGATGAACAATATGAGCCAAGTAACAATGATATGCCAATCCAATCAACAGAGGTACGCTTCTATCCCTTGTCAATAAAATTAACCCTTCAACTTCTATGTCATTAAGCCAGAAGCGCTGCTGCAATGACCAATCTGGTTCATCAACAAATCTTCAATCATCAAGTGTACATCATGGAAATGCCTCGATTCACAGGATGAAGTCAATCCCTTTGCTACTCCCGAAGATGCTCCATTTGAAAATATATTTGCTTCTGAATCATCATCTGAACCATCTTCTACAGGAGACATCGACTCTGCTACTTCAGTCCCTCAACAACTGCCACATGAACACCTCAGAAAATGGACTCACGATCATCCATTAGACAACATCATTGGAAATCCCTCTCATCCAGTATCCACACGGAAACAACTTGCAACCGATGCCTTATGGTGCTTCTTCAACTTCGTACTCTCTAAGATCGAACCAAAAGATGTTAAAACTGCCATGAATGAAGACAGTTGGTTCAATGCCATGCAAGAAGAAATTCATGAGTTTGATCGTCTAGATGTATGGGAATTAATACTGCTCAGATTGTGCTATGATCATTGCTCTCAAGTGGATCTTCAAAGTAAAGCTTGATGAGCATGGTGATGTTTTAAAGAATAAGGCTAGATTGGTTGCAAAAGGATACCGTCGGGAGGAGGGCATAGACTTTGAAGAATCATTTGCTCCAATGGCTCGAATCGAGGCAATCAGAATATTCTTAGCTAATGCTGCAAGTAAGAATATGGTAGTCTATCAGATGGATGTAAAGACGGCATTTCCGAACGGAGATCTTAAAGAAGTCGTCTACGTCAGCCAACCTGAAGGCTTTGTGAATCCAGAGCATCCTACTCACATTCATCGTTTGAAGAAAGCTCTTTACGGTTTAAAGCAAGCTCCAAGGGCATGGTATGATATGCTATCAAAGTTTCTTCGTCTCAGGACCGGCTTCAGCAAAGGAGCGTTGATCCAACATTGTTCACCGAAAGTCGGGCAAACATTTAATTCACGTTCAAATTTATGTTGATGATATTATCTTTGCCTCGACTGACCCCAATGAATGTGATCGGTTTTCAAAAGAAATGGGTTCCAAATTTCAAATGTCAATGATGGGACAAATGTCATTTTTCTTGGGATTACAAATTTCACAAAGTCCGGAGGCATTTTCATAAATCAATCTAAATATGCAAATGAGATTTTAAAGAAATTTGGATTTGATTCAAGTGACCCGTTGACACTCCCATGATTGAACGAACCAAGCTTGATGAGGACCACTCGGGGATCATGGTAGACCAAACAAAATATCGTAGCATGATCGGATCCACGATGTACCTCACACCAGTAGACTGATATTCTGTTCGTTGTATGCATGTGTGCTAGATACCAGGCTAAGCCTACCAAAAAGCACCTTAAAGCAGTTAAACGGGTCTTTCGGTATCTCCAAGGAACCATCAATATGGGACTTTGGTACCCGAAGGACACCGGTATGTCACTAATAGCATATGCAGATGCAGATCATGCAGGGTGTCAAGATACTCGTCGGAGTACGTCTGGAGGTGCTAAGTTCTTAAGTGATAAGTGATTTACAATGCCAAACCGTCAAGTTATCTCACACAAGCTAGCCACTTGTGAATGACTAACCATAAGAAACTTAAAAGCTGATTCGACAATGATTCACTGATAATGAAGGCTTATGGGTATGTGTATGGATAAAACCTCAATATCGATATCAAAAATAATCACGAAGCTAGATTCAAATTCTTTTAGGAAAAAGAATAATAAATCAAATCCCGTGTGTGATCGTTGATACGGATTAGTCAACCCGAATCGTTTCCCAACGAGGCGTGAATTGCCAACGTCGTTTTTGGTTTGGAATTTAATGCTCGATGTTTTGATTTGTTTGATTTGATTTGTTAAACTACGGGAATAGGGAAGGTAATTAAGGGAATCTAATCTACGGGAAATCCTAAGTGCAAAATTAACTAAAACGTTATTAACGAAACGTAATTAAAATGTAACTACGTCTAAATTATATCCTAAAAATGCCTAAAATTACTTTTACTCTAGGAATGCAAGTTGAAAACTAATTATGAATTAAAACGATTTTTTTTGGATTTTTTCTGGATTTTATTAAAATTAAAAACCAATTTTTAACTTTTAAAACTAAATTAAAATACTAAAAATTATGAAATTTAAGGGGAAAAATATCAAACTATTTTTATAAAATCTAAAATACCATAAGAGAATTTTCAAAACTATTTTTATATATATGTATTTTTTTTGATTATTTATCTATTTTCTACTAATTTAAAACTATTTAAATCTAATTTAAATTGTGAAAAATACCAAATAAAAGGGGAAAAATAGGGAAAAATCTTTTTTATGCTTTTTATATTTTTCTTAAACTGGGAAAATTGAAAAAAAAAATTTTTTTGAACTTTTTCTTAATTATTTGCAATAAAAGCTATTTAAAAGTGACTAAAAACTATTTTAAATAGAGAAAAATAGCAAACGGTGACCAAAAATTATGAAAATCTCAGGAAAATTCTAAAATGTTATTCTAAAGCTATGAAAAATATAAAATATGATGCTTATGTATAAGATCTGAGAGCTGCAGTGTTAACTGTCACCAAATAAGCACTTTGAAATAAGCTAAACAGAAAAATAAGCCACCAAACTTATACTTAAGCTAGATTATACCATAACCACTCTAAATCAACTAACTACTGCTACTCCTAACCTCAAATAAGCAGTTTAACAAGATTAGATGCTAACTGATTTTTTCTTCCCAAACAGGTTCTGACCCTCCTGTTTGAGCTTATCCACAGGCTTATCAGAGAAGCTGAAGTGAAAAACAGATATGTGGTCTTCAAGACCACCCAGCAAACTACAAATGGACCAAATTTGAGACCCTAGCTACTTGAAATGAACACTGTGCAGTGTCTGCAAGATCTGCAAAAAAACTGATTTTGACATCATTTTGACTTTTGAAGACAGTTAAGATTCTTTGACTTTTGTGAGATTTAAATGCAAATGTAGGACTGATGTTGATGAATACTGATTAAATACAACTTTAACAAGCTGGTTTATCAAATCTTACACCTATATGTAAGTTCTTAACAACTGATTCCAACAGTAATGCACATAAGATCAGTTACAAAGTAATTTTGACTTTATGAATGTTTGGCTGCAAAAGTAGGACTGATATGAATTGACCAACCCTTAACAAGCTTGAAACAATAAAACTTAACCAATGAATAACCCTTTATCACAGCAAACTGTTTTGATCCAAACACCACTTAATGACAGATAATGCAATCAATCCTAGCTAAAACATGATATCAATATTATTCTAACTACAAACAGATTCGAGCACTAAAATGAAACCATATGACAGCAAATAACACTACTTATAACAGATTGAAATGAAACAGTTATTACTACTTTCTATTAAGCTAGAAAGGAGATTAAGGCTAAACTCACAAGATGTCCAGCCACTATGGCTTGCAAATCAGCAAAAGTACCACTAATCCTAACCCATTTAACATCAAATCAACCCAGATCCATCACTGAACCAAATTAGAACACCACAGTTGACTTTCGTTGACCAAGATCTTTTGTTGTGTATTGATTGAAATGAGATAGTGAAGGCACAATCTAAGCTCACTAAAGCTATATCAAGCTGAAATGAGCTTATTCCATTATTCCAAATAGCTTATTGATTACTTAAAATAAGAAATGCAAGATTAAATTAAAAAAAAAACTTGTAACTTTGATTAAAACTGAAAAAGGATTACAAGGAATTGAGATTACAATGAAAACTTTAAGAAAACATTTTATAAACTACTGAAATACAAGAAACAATAAGCTAAATGAAAACTAAGGAATTGCACCATTCCAATGTGAGCTCAAGGGGTCTTTATATAGCCTCCATCAGCCTTGGATCCTTGATTGGAAGAACCTAGAACCTTATCCTTATCCACAGCCTATCCATGCCACCATCTCCAATCAAATTGCTCCAATTCATCATATGAGGTGTTTCGGCCAATAGGAGAGCTTGAAAGGGCCACATATGCATCCTTATCTGACATGTCAGAGGTATCTAGAAGCCTTGGGAAGATCCTTAGTACGAGGTTGGGACTTAGGTAATTGGTGGTGGGTAATTGGTGGTAAACGGGTAAATGGGGAAGAAAGGGTAAAAGGGCGCGTTAGGGATTATTTATTATTTCTCAAATGATGTTGACCGGGTACATGGGGCGTTGACTTGGGTAAAATAACGGGTAATTGGGTAAAAGGTATTAAACGTGGCCGGGTTGAAGTAGTTTGGGTTGTTTGGCTTTGGACTTGGACCGGATATTTTGATATTGGGCCGTGGGTTTTGTGTATAGGATTAGGATATATTGGACTAGTATATTGATCCAAAAGCAACCATAGGGACCAAATTTGCAAATTCTGAAATTCCAAGGACCATTCTTGTAACTCTGAAAATCTCCTTCAAGGGCTACACTTGTCATTCTTCAAATAATCCAGGGGTTGATTTGCAACTTTTGAAACTAGAAGGATCACTTTTGCCAAATACTGAAACTTGAGGGGCCATTTTTGACATTTGCTTCAAACTTGATTATATCTTCCAAAAATCATCCTTGGAGAATAAAATCTTCATAAATGCTCAATTTTGATCTTCCGGCTCGGCTTAAGCTCTCTTAATCTCTCGTGCTCGGATTTACGTCTGATTTGGTTCCTTTTTGTGTGTTTTTACATATCCGTACCTGCACAAGCACAAACTCAAGAAATAAACGGCTCTTTCTTGGTTATTTTGGGTCTATTTTGATAATGAAAAGGTATGTGTATTAGCACATACCAAAATACCCCAGACGAGACCATTGTCGTGTCCTCACGCAATGCAATCAACTCACGCTTCTAAACCAAGGATTTCAATCTCTTTCTACTAAACCTATGAAGAAGTAGCAAAGATTCCTCAAAAGAGATTATGAAAGCCTTAATTCTAAAACGCCCGTTTACCTCTCAATTCACATGTAGATATTACGATTAAGCATATTCCGATTATGAATGACGGTTTGTTGAACTTTCGTGTCGATCAATAACTCCAACATTTTTCAAACGACATGTTAGGATCACGGAGTAGAAAACACAACACAGCGTGAAGTGACCATACGGATAGAATACATCGTCCCTGATTTTTCACAAGTCCCAAACTAAGCGTAAAACCGAAATCATTGTTACATACGACTCTAGATGCTAACACTACCCATGGAAGTTACTTGTGTAAATACCTTTTGTTCCCATTTTCAAGGGCTACACTTGTCATTCTTCAAATAATCCAGGGGTTGATTTGCAACTTTTGAAACTAGAAGGATCACTTTTGCCAAATACTGAAACTTGAGGGGCCATTTTTGACATTTGCTTCAAACTTGATTATATCTTCCAAAAATCATCCTTGGAGAATAAAATCTTCATAGATGCTCAATTTTGATCTTCCCACTAAGCTCTCTTAATCTCTCGTGCTCGGATTTACGTCTGATTTGGTTCCTTTTTGTGTGTTTTTACATATCCGTACCTGCACAAGCACAAACTCAAGAAATAAACGGCTCTTTCTTGGTTATTTTGGGTCTATTTTGATAATGAAAAGGTATGTGTATTAGCACATACCAAAATACCCCAGACGAGACCATTGTCGTGTCCTCACGCAATGCAATCAACTCACGCTTCTAAAACCAAGGATTTCAATCTCTTTCTACTAAACCTATGAAGAAGTAGCAAAGATTCCTCAAAAGAGATTAAGAAAGCCTTAATTCTAAAAACGCCCCGTTTACCTCTCAATTCACATGTAGATATTACGATTAAGCATATTCCGATTATGAATGACGGTTTGTTGAACTTTCGTGTCGATCAATAACTCCAACATTTTTCAAACGACATGTTAGGATCACGGAGTAGAAAACACACACAGCGTGAAGTGACCATACGGATAGAATACATCGTCCCTGATTTTTCACAAGTCCCAAACTAAGCGTAAAACCGAAATCATTGTTACATACGACTCTAGATGCTAACACTACCCATGGAAGTTACTTGTGTAAATACCTTTTGTTCCCATTTTCCTATTTTCCTCTAGATTTTTTATTTTTGTGAGAAATGAATTTCTTCAAATTCTCGTTTCGATAACTTTTATTCCGATAAAGATACAAAGCTAAGTCGATAATTAGTTATCCGCCTTCTCTCAAGAACCATTGTCGTAAAAATGAGGTCCACATCAACGAATTTTTATTCATTTATACTTTTGATTTTTTCATCATTTTTCAACATCAAAATTTTTTCATACTTTTTTTTTTTTTTTTTTTTTTTGCACTTATACTTTTACTTATATGAGCTATGAACTACGGAGCTTCACGGGGTAATTCCAAGACTATAGGCTTCATGAAATGAGGATCCCGGCTGGCTAGGCTAAGACCTCATTCAATCCCGGCTAAAGATCCACGTCTGATTTGGTTCCTTTTTGTGTATTTTTACATATCCGTACCTGCACAAGCACAAACTCAAGAAAACCACAAATATTAGCAATAAACGGCTCTTTCTTGGTTATTTTGGGTCTATTTTGATGATGAAAAGGTATGTGTATTAGCACATACCACACCTCCATCATTATTTAGTTATAACAATACTCTAATCCTCTTCACTTCCTATTAGGAAACCACATGCCTCATCATACGATCATCTCGTATTAATAGAGAAGAGGTACGTGACTTTAAGGATGAAGTTCATTGTATGCTAACCATCATCCAGAAAAACATCACTAAGCTCATCTCTTTTGTTAACTCGAATAATCTCCTAAACACTTTGTTGTCATTCCTTATTTGATACACATTATGTTGGATGTCCACCAATTAAGGGGGAGAGAAATCCATCCACATAATTGTCTTTTGTCAAATTTTATGTCTCTTAGACTCTAAAATACCAACACATAGGCAAACACCACTTAGATAAAACCGGTTCACAAAACCACAACTAGTTCAACCTTTTAACTTTATATCACAAGTTTGCACCAATACCTCATCAAGTGAAAAACACATAATGTGTTTTACAAACTTCTTCATCTCCACAATCAACGAATCTAGGATTTTCCTTAACCTAGCACCTTACAACTTCACTATCTAGAACACCATCATAGGATCTTATCCTTTTCTCGCTTGACATATATCATGCATGTCATTGTCAGTGCAAACGATATATTAATCAAAACAGCCATTTCCAACACGTTGGTCCATCCAACTCTCACTTATATGATGTCATTCTCATCCTCATATAGGTACTCATTATTATTATTAGTATTTTCCATATTGTCTTCACTTATTTTCAAGGTGATAATCATTCATGTCGGTCAAAACCATGCTAATACTACCTTTCCCATTGTCACCTAGAATAGGTCATTTTTATAATTCGTGTCAATCAATGAACGAATTTATCTTCATGTTATCACTTTTATATATTCTTAGATAGAACACATTATTGATTACACTTGGGTTGAAGCATATGAGAACTTGCTCAAAACAATAGGTTGTTAGCATCAATAAATCATTCAAATCATAACCCTTATGCATCATTGAAATGCAATGTCCATTCATATTTCTTTCTCTTAGCTTTGGTCACTTGACATGACGAAAGGATTGCACAAGTCCACATTTTTTTTATACATATGAGTTTCTAACTCCTTAATAGCTTCCTACCTAATCACCACCACCTTCCATCACCACTTTCACTAATCATCACCACCATGGATTAGCGAAAACTTACTTTTGTAAATCTCGAGTCATCTACCATCATCACATGAATCCTACTAGTAAACCGACACCAACACTAGCACCACTAGTGACACACCCGGTGAGAGACTTCATATCTTCTTTCTAGGAACTATTTTGTAGGCTTTTATCATATTATATTCTCACTTTTCTTATGATTGTAATTAGGAGACTACACTTCATGAGATCTTTGATTATATCATTTATCACATATATACATCTTATTTTTCTTTGTGAAAAAGATGAAATATATTGCACTAATGTTTTTCATTGTAGGTTTATCATCATATACACTCGATTGTATAAAACTTACTCATCTAAGGATGAATTTTGCATCAATTAGTTTTCTTATTTTAGGTGCTTCTTGACACCCTCGAACAAGGAGGAATATCCTTTAAGGACTCATATTGCATCGTCTATACACTTGTTTGTATATGACATATTTGTCTAAAGACAAAGCTTCTATTATACTAATATTTATTTTGAAGGTTCATCTTGACGACCTAGAGCAAGGGGAGCTTCCGTCAAGAATTTACTGAATGCATCTTATACACACTTTGTTGGATATCACTTACTCGTCCAATGACGAATATAGTTTTGCACTAATATTTGTTTTTTAGGTTTTTAATCATACCCTGACGCCTCAAACAAGGGGAAGCAACCGTCAAGGGGAGCATGCACATTTAGCATCATTCTCACTTTTCAACAAGCATTTGTGCTTCGATTAAAAGTGGAGAAAATAGGCTAACATTGCTATGCCTTTTTCTTTTCATATATTTCTCATAATTTTTGTTGCATAAAACTAACCTTGATGTAGGATAAGCCTCTTTATTTGATCCATGGATCCGCTACCAAACAAGGGACGGATTGAAGTGGGCAATTTAACTTCACTAGGGATGATACAAGCTCGCCTTTTCGGGGAGAAATGAAGTTCAACTCCAAGGACACACCTTTTTGTTTCGACAAAAGGGGAGAAGAGTGTAAACGGAGAAGGTAATGTAAAGGTAGTAAGGATACAAGTAACCTTTTACATTTTACTTTCTATTACGTTTACATATATTTGTCATCATCAAAAAGGGGGAGATTGTTAGTGCAAATATTATGATATTTAATCTATACAGTCTCGTTGGTTTTGATTGATGACAAACATGTAACTTGTAATACATAACCGAAAATGTACAAGTTACTTGTAATTACATTTGTCTCAACATACTTTCAACACCTCTCGATGTCTCAAGTCCTCGTATGTTACAACACAGGTTCGTACACGTTTGTTATGTGGCATTATGATCAAACCCATTAACAAATCATATAGAATGTTTAAAATACGTTTAGAGTCACTAAGTATTTTAATAGGTTAACCATTCTATTTAGAACCTCATTTTACATTTTGCATTCACAAGTATTTCAAAAGGTAACTAGACATTTTATTATCTAGTTACATAATACATTTTACAAGTTTACTTTGATAAACATTTTAATCTAAAAATGGAAATACATGTTACATCATGGCATGCATCATCTTTGAAATCCTTGGAAGATCTCTTGAATATATTGGTTAGATTGACACTCAATATATCAAATGTGATCTTGGTAAGATATGGTAAAATCTTGAAAAGATTTGAAGAAAGATTTTTTAGATTTCTTGTCAGGCACCCACGGAACCAAAATGCATAAAGGGCGGAACCCTTTATTTGGTACCGTGGTCCGTGGACGCTCCTGTCCCCTTTTGCCTATAAATAGAAGCCCATTGTTTTCTCATTTCTTCACCACTTCAAAGCACATCTTCTCCACCTTCTTGCATACATTTAGATCAATCATTAACAATGTAATAACATACATTAAACACCCTAATGATCATGATCATAATGCTTCTAACATTCATCTTTGTTGTAAGCATACTCTTTGATCAACCAAGGAAAGTTTGGAGATTTAGCCATCCCCACTTACCACAAGTTGAAGATCTATCACAAGAAGTTTAGGGAACTTGTGATCTTCATCATGAAGGCTTCCTATCAATGGAAGTTCATTTAGAAGTAGTTATTCATATCCATTAGACATTTGTGTCATGGATCATTAGTGTAAACATCATTGCATCATAACAACACTTTCACGAAACTAGATTAGATGGTTTATGTGTTTGTGCCATAAAACACAAGGTTTATTATGTTGGGCCATAAAACATATTGGGAGTGGTTGTACCCTTGTAAAAGAACTCGACATCTAGCTTAGTGTCGGAAATATTGTATAGGCGACGTTAGGTTGGTTCTACCTCGAACTAGAACCCGGTATTTAGCTTTGTATCAGAAAAAGTGTAAGCGTTTAATTTATTGTAAGGTTTTCTCCGCCGAGAAAGGAGCTTGTTGATTTAGTGAAGTAACTCTCGAGTTGGGTACTCGAGGAGTGGAGTAGGGAGGAAAGGAGATCCGTGACCGAACCACTATAAATACTCGTGTTCGGTTTGCACTTTCCTTTCTTTATCTCTTTACTTTTATACTTGCACTATACTATTGTTTGTGATGTGGTTTGATGTTCATGATTGTGTGACAACTTGGTTTACCATACTTTATATTAGTCACAAACAATAATTGGTACTTTCATATTATAACAAGCTTCATAAGCAATTTGATACTAAAGATCTAAAGTTTTTAAACGGTAACGTATTCACCCCCCCCCCTCTACGTTTCCACACTTTGGTTTCACTTGTTACTCCTGTAGAGGGAATTGGAACATTAGTTGGTTTTGCTACTTTTTGCATTCCTGAACTAGAAGTGTAGGGATCTGAACTACTTGAAGGTACATTGAAATTCACTTTCTTAATGTTGGGCATCGAATGGTTTATATACTTAGCACTAGGCATGGAACAAGGCATCACAACTTAATCTTTCGCACCTAAGGATTTTGGACATGTTGCTATTAAACATTCTAACATCTCTTGAGATCGTTTGGCCTGAATGCAAGCAAACCTAATTTCACTATCAAGTGGCTTATTTATGAAGTCCTCTTCAACAATCTCACGAAGACATTCAAGACTATCCTTAAGACGAGCAAGATAATTATGAAATGCAAGTTCGTTATTCCTAAGATGAGGAGGAATATTTTTAACAGTCACGATATATTTGCAGTCTGAGGATGACTTTGATGCAACATTCTCATTAAAGACAAGTGGTAGTTTCCCGTTTTCCTGACTCTTCAGATTCTCAATTTCCTTTTGTAAAGACGTTATTTTTTCGTTGTTCTTGTCACGAGTGACTTTCATTGAATCATATAACTATTTAAAGTGTTGTTTAACCTTTTCATTTTCTTCTAGAAAACTCTCATTTTCCTTTTGTAAAACATTAACCAAGTTTTGAAGATGAAAAGTCTGAGAACTCTGAGAATCTAAAGGAGGAGGCATTTGGGAGCCTGTCACATTGTTCTTTTCACCCTTTAATTGTGAAATTTGGGTTCTCAATTTTCTGATAGTGTTACAATGAGCTCGAATCTGTTCATCATGTTTGCTAATTTCAAAAACTGCTTCAAATTCAGGAGCATCCAAGGATGTCTTGATATTTGAGGTTTTAACATTTTCTTTTAGATGTTGATATTTTAATTGCAAAGCAAGATGCTCAACTTCCAATTTAGAAAACTGTTTCACCAGGTTGTCATGATCATCCTGTTCAACTCTATCATGCAGTTTAGAGTTAGTTTTTTCAAGCTCAATGACACGATCATGGGAGATTTTCAGAGCAATAGATAATTCATGAAATTGAGAAGCATTAATGGAACAATTCGTAGCAGTGTAAAACACATCTTGTGTAATACATTCAGAAATAAGATTCTCATTCAAGGTTTGCAAGTTCTTCCTCTCAATCTCATTATATTTTAATTCTCGCTCATAGTCACTAACCTCAACTATCATTGCATCCAATTCCTTTTCCATTTCTTTAATATCTGAATCCATCCCCTTTTTAAGACTCTCAAATTGACCTTTTAATTGTTTAAAGAAAGGCATGACCTCAGTTAAATAGTATTCTTTAGTTTGCTCAAAACCCCTTTCCCCTTCAGTTATCCCAGTGGGTGTGATCCTTTTCTTACAAGTTTTCTCAAAATCAACAAATAATTGAAAAATTACATATTGGCTGATTAAGGTCTTGATTTTAGTGGGAATAGATCTAGGAACTAAATGCATTGGGGTATTGGGGGGATAAACAGTGGTAGGAAGCCTTCTCCTACATTGGGGATTCTTTTCAACAAACTCATCAGCTTTTTTCACGTCCATATCCTTTTTCCAAAACACTTGTTCAGGGGTCAGCTGTGTTTGAGGTCTAAACTTGTTAAAGACAATCCAGTTATCCTTAGCTTAGTTGGGTGTTTTATAGCTGATTTTCTTTTCTATGCATAAAGGGCTCTTAAGCTTTTCATCCAATTTCTTTCTAGTTACATCTTCTAACTGTTTATCTTCCTTAGTATTCTCAGCAAGAACTAGGTTTCTGTCTAGGCTTAAGGATTTTCATTCCCATCATAGATTAATTTCTGTGCATCTCTAGCTTTCAGACACGCCTTAGGGTTTGGTTCATCAACAAACGCAACACTATGTTTGTCACTTAGAACTCTATGCGTAGTGATCATGTGAGCAGTCTGAATGGTGTTTCCTTGTACGTACAATTTGTTTTCAAGTTTGTTTTTCAAAGTTTTTAGGTTGGAAAATACATTTAAGAATTTTGATTCCTTGGCATTAAATTCTCTGTTAAGCACTTTCACATTTTCTTGAAGTTCTTGTTTTTGCTTAGCCGTTTTGTTAAGCTTTTCTTTTAAGGAATCTAACTCTTGTTTAAGTATTTCTTCCCTAAAATTACTTTTTCTAACAATTGTACGCATTTGGTCATCCATCTCCTACTCACGGGTAGTTAACTCAAACTTAGCACGTTGTTCATAAATGGCAACTTGTTCTTTATAAGTATTAAGTTCAGAGATGGCTGACTCATTAGGAACACTAGCAGTGTATTCATCAAAAATATAGTCATCATTGACTGCATTAGATACATCACTTGGTTCAATCGCATTCTCACAGTGATTCAAGCTTTCCAAATAAAAACCCAAGCACTTATAATGATTTTAAACACAAAAGTACACTCAAAATTCAAACTTTAACACAAGAGATGATCCAAATGATGCGAAAACCACTAAACTTTTTCAAACTCCAAAACCATCTAAAACCACTAGAAATCCAAGGATATGTAAAAGAGATGATCAAAACATGGCTCTTGATACCATTTGTAACATATTGGATTTCACAAACACATCAAACCATGATCACAAGAGGCGTACACAATGATGTTTTAGAGAGAGAAATAGTTAGAGGTTAGGGAACTTAGTGAGAGAAAGTGAAAATCTTATTATGAGCTCCAACTCTCTACCTTAGAAGGTAGAGAGTATTTATAGTCTTACATAAATCGCCACCTACGGGCTGTGGATCAGGCATACAGTGGGTAAAGACCCGTCCGTCCTCCACGGTGTTACTTAACTAAATACTACTTAACTTTAAATAACTACGACTACGAGCTTTCTAACGATTACATATACTTGAGGTGACCGACACTTTAATAACTGGATTTACTAAATCCTAACACAACTTAATTGTTGGAAGACCTTTTCTGGCCACTTGTAGGACTCAAATTAAGGTTTTTGAAAAGCAAATTTCTTTGGGAACTGAAAATGAACGAATAACTTTTAGTATGAAAGAGCATATAAAACCAAAAGTTGAAATTTCAAATAATGTTGATGTTGTTAATGTTCAATCACTAGATCCCGCTCTACACTCTAATCCTATTAGTAATGATAGTAGAGAGAATGTTGATAATTGTAAGCAGAAACAGGAAAAGATTGTCCTAGGCATTGAGGAAACTCCAGTTCCAAACAAACATTTCAGCAACTCGATGTTAACCAAGGATAACGAGTCAGTGATAGCATGGCCCCCGTATACTCGTCCTTAAAAATGTGTAAGAAAGGCGAATGAATGGATATACCCTCGCAAGGGTGAGAGACATGATATTGAATTAGCATTTGAAGATTGGTACAAAATAAGATTTGGGAACTCGAAAATCCATAAGGGACTGGTTAAGCAGTATAAGTACAATCATCTCACTAACACTATAAATGGTGCAAAATCTAGCATAAGTATTACTGGTAGTCTTATTGCTGAAGATGATGACCGGGGAAAATCATATGATGAATGGCTTTCACGTGAATTTGGAACAGATGGCATCTGTAACACTACGAGAAAAAAGGAGTTTGACAAATGGATGAATGAGTGCCGACGAGAGGTGGAAGTCGGCCAGGTCCTAAGGCCCCAATAGAAGCCCCGCGGCTCTGAGTCTAACTTAAAGACTCGTAAATAAAGAAAAGTGCTCTTTCGGGAGACAACCCGAATTATCCCTTTCTTTTCTTTCCATTTCTGTAGGGTTTTGTGTTTCCTAACCATTGTTGCAGGAAACGAGGAACTAATTACTGCTGCGTTTGCTGATCTGACCAGAGTTACGACGTAACTCATCTTTGTGATTACGCCGTAACCAACTTTTTAGCAGCAGCACTCTTGACGCATTAATAATTACAGCGTAATACCATCTCCGTGGTTACGCCGTAACCACTCGCTTTGCAGCTTATGTCAGGTTTTGCTAGTTACGGCGTAACTCCCTCAAAAGAGTTACGACGTAACCTTCCTCTACTTTAATTCTTTCATTTTTAAACACAATAACCTTGTATTAGTATTTTAAATGAACTTTGTGGGTGTGTTCCCTGTAACCCTCACGAGACTTCACTCATCCACTTGGGACACCAAGTGGTTTAAAAGGCTTGTTGCATATGCTAAATGCAACCGTGATTCCTACGAAAGTGAGTTAGGTTTGTTTTTCATTTTTCATTTTTTCTTTTTAGAACTATGTTTGTCGGTAGTGTGATTTCAGGGATTGAAGTTTGTTCATGATGCTTATTGATGTGTGCTAAATTACACATCATTTTATATATAAAAATATGCTAAATCGGACTAGTAACCATTAAATACGTCAAATTATATTGCAAATATGTTGTATATGTGTTATTATGTCTTGCAGGTACTAGGGTTTGAAAACAAAGCAAAAACGGTGATTTTCGGATGAGTTTCGACGATATTTCCATGTTTTTCGAAGTTCAAAAGAAATCATAAAGATTACTCGAGCACATCATTGGAAAGATCACGAAAAATCGAGTCAGGTGGTTGTTTTATATGGATCATTGAGGAAGAGAAGAAAAATTGAAAGATCAAACGGAGCTCGAGCGAAGATTATATTTTTGAAGATAATGGCTAAAATTTGGATCAAAGAAAAGAGGGTTAAAAAGAATTAAATGCAAAGAGTTAACACAAAAAGGCTCTTGGTCTAGTGGTTGGGTGCATGCTTTCTAAGCAAGAGGTCTTGAGTTCTACTCCCACTCTTGTCATATTTGATTTATTTTTACATGTTGTAGATGCAAGGCCCAAGACAAAACTGCAACAGCCCATAAGAAGGTACAGGCCCAAAACGAGATCCAGCAACCAAGCTGTCCAAACTCAGCCCAATGCGAAGAGTAGAAGCAGATCAAGCCCATAAGCAAAATGCAAAGCCTAGTGATTATCTGAATTGAAGTTAAAATTTGCAAATTGCAATTCATTTTACATGGTCCCAGCGAGTAGCAAAGTTAAAATTGAGATATTTTTAAAATGAAAGAGATATATATCTGTTCCTAGCGCGTGAAGTTTTTGAGTCT